>VBSK01000419.1:0-351437 GCA_006112555.1 Tuber indicum
CCCTAATCTTTGGCGAGTTGGACAAGACGATGTTGATACGATCCGGATGGCCTCGATCGTCACCCCTCCGGTAGGGCCACTTCCTTGCGGGTGGCGAACCGCATTGTGAATGTGCCTTCCCCTAGCATCTGGGGTAGGCGAGGACTGGGGTGGAGCCGGCTTGGTGGTGGCCCTGCTGACTGGCACTGCGAGGAGGGCCGTCGCGAGGGATCAAATTAGGCACACGTTGTAGATCCTCCTGATGGCGCCTGGCCCCGATGAAAGGGTTTGCACCGTGGGGTACTGGGCGGGCAGCAGCGGGGGGAGGTTTGTAGCCTGTCCGTCAGTAGTAGTCTTCCCCTGAGTCTTGGCCGGGGTCGCCGATGCTTCCTGGCCGGCCTGAGCCGCCATCTTTCTCCTCTTCTGGCAGCACCACTCAGGCGCCTACCTCTCTTTCTCCCCTCTTCTTTCCATCCCCTTCTCCTTTCCTCTCCTCATCATCAAAGCTTACCCTCTTCCCTCCGCAGCTTTTCCTACCTTTAGGACTACCCCCCATCACTGGAAGAGCTGCCACTGTTGGTGCTGTGGGAGGAGGCCGCCGAAGTGGGCCGACCGGAACTGTCTTGTCCTTCAGCGGAACGGTGGGTTTGGGCACGTATGCCATCTTCTTCACCATGTCCACGAAGGACGCTTTAGTAGCAGGAGCCGTTGGAGCAGCACCCTGGCCCTTGGTAGGGACTTCAGTAGACCCCTCTGACGAGGAGCGGGGCGGGGGATGGGGGTAGTCCCTGAGGACTCAGGAGTCACAGAGGGGGAACGACGGCGGGGGGGCCAACCTACCTTTCAAGGCGGCAATTTCCTCCTCCTCCTGCCGGCCGACTATATCCGTCAAGGTCCGAACCGCATTTTCCAAGCGATGAACCGACGTCCCACCCACATAATGGGGACCGTTTCCACGATCTCATCCTTCATCCAAGTCCGGACGTCCTCCACAGTGTCAGGTTCCTCGGACCCGTCTACGCTGGGAAGAGGTGACAAGAGGGGCTGGGTGTTCCCGGACCGGATATCCTCAAGGCCCTCCAACATGGACCCCACAATACTGCCAGACCTGGGAGAGGGGGGGAGGGGGACTTACCAGCCGCCATCATCTCATCCATCGGCCATGATCTGATCTGCCCTAGCCACATGGCAGCGTCAGCATCCTCTGGCTGGGTCTCCGGTAGCAGCACCTCCAAGGGAGTGCCCGTGCTCCGGGGGATACCCAGTGACCCTTCCAAATTACCCCCAGGCGACGTAGGGGGCAGAGAATCGTAGTCAGGAGGGGACGAGCCAGGGACAGGCGTACCCGGAAGACTGGGGGCGTGAATGCTGTCGCCCAGACGGTCGCTTCCGAGTTCTTTCCTTCCTCCAGAGCCATGGGGGTGTCCCGAACAATACCTCGCCGATGGCACCACTTCTGGGTGATCAGCAAAGGGGGGGACGAGGGGGGGGGAATCCTCAATAGTGAAGGAACTAGCACGGGGGGGGCCAGGCGCTTCCGGTGGGTATCCAGGAGATGGGAAAATTTCCTCATCCGGGACAATCTGTTTCTTCCGACCCCTTCAACATCAATCGCCTTCATGAACCGGGCTCAAAGAAGGGACGGGGGCCGGGGCGGCGCGTTTGCGGGGGGACGAGGAGCGGGCACGGCGCAGCGTTCCCTTTGCCGGGGGGGCATAGTCTCGTCGGCAGGGTCGTCCAGCTTGAACTTCCCAGTAGTGTAGAGGCCTTTCACAGAAGAGCCCAGACAAAAAGGAGGGGGTGGAGGCAGTGGAGGCTCGCTTAGCGCGATCCCGAGCCACAATCCTATCGAACGCCGCTCGATGGGCGGAGGAGAGGTGGACCATGAGCTGGCCTCAACCGTGGCAGAGTGTCGAGCCTTGCTTGGCGGCGGGAGGAGGGACGACTCCGGGATGACAACCTGTGAGTCGGTGGGGGGAGAGAGGGGGTGGGCATGGTCGGTGTGTACACCGAACCGTGATCGGAGTTGAACCGATTGAAGAGGCCCGTGGTAGAGGCGTTGTTGTCCAAGCCACATGTGGCTGGACACCCTTCCCAAAAGGCAACCCTTCACAAAAGACTCCATTCTCATTTTGATCTGTAAGGGCGGTTGTGGCAACCGACCCCCTCACCAAATCATCCAACGCCGGGTTCACCGCGTTGGGAGCCATGTTCATGGGCGAAGGACAGAAAAACTGTAATCCCCGCCAGGCGCAGGTATACCGTTGTAGTTGTAGGAATGAGGCCACGGACAGCCTCAGAAACGGGCGCGAGAGACAAGGCGACGCGAGCCGTCTCAAGCGAGGAGGAAGGGTTGGAGTCGATCCGAAGGGAGACGACATCCGCGAGTTGGGGACAGAGTCCGTGGAGGAGGAGGCAGACGAAGTCGCCATCCTCACTCAAGCCTGTGTCCAGAGACTACCGGGATCAACCACGATATCTCCTCTGGAACACCTTCTCAAGCGAGAACAACAACCTATCACCAAACCGCCCGACAAACGAAGATGGAAACGATAGATTGTATCGATGAAGTTATCGTGAGCGAGGCGAAATGCG
This sequence comes from Tuber indicum, assembly GCA_006112555.1. NCBI lineage: Eukaryota > Fungi > Ascomycota > Pezizomycetes > Pezizales > Tuberaceae > Tuber > Tuber indicum. Next base: position 2,575 of record VBSK01000419.1, read on the forward strand.
TTGCGTGAGGTGAGCTCGCTACCGAGGCGGAGCGAAGATAGAAGTAAGGAAATTACTTAGAACATTCAATCTAATTTATTTATCCACGTACCGCCGACTCCGGCATACGACGTGCCCGGGGCTGGAGGACCCCCCGGTTAACGCACCCCCAGTAACTACCACTAACCACGAACAATCCAAACCTCCGACCCCGAACCTCCAACATGCCCGCGCCATGCCCACAACACGAACACTAAGTACAAAGCCATCAACGGTAAAGAAAGCCTCCCCAAAGCGACACCGTAGACCCTCTGGTATGGGCCCAACCAAGCCAAGCAGCCGAAGCAACAAGGCCTCCTCGCGTAGCCGAAGCCGGGCAAGGTACCAGTCCCCCAGGTTCCCCGTACAAAAAACAAAATTCCACTACCGTCATCTGAATATGACCCCGCAACCCTCCTCACAGCAGAAACCCACCCGGGCGCCCCCACTCAATGATCTCGGACACCCCCAGCCGACGCCACGGCCAAACACCCCCCAAAAATACCACAAAACAAAAGAAACACCCAAGACCAAGCGCGTGAACCCGAAGGAAAGCCGACTTACAGGGTGAGGGCTCCTAGTCGAGGGGGGTACGAACCGTCGTAGAGCACACCGAGCGCACCACAAGGGCAACGCAACCCGAACACCTCCGCGGAACGCGCCAGGAAGACTGGATCCCCGAGCCGTCGACACCTGGCCGAACAGACCCAGACATTATCCCCCAAAAACTCCTCAACTCCCTCCACAGGCGGCGTACCCGCCGTGGACACCGTAGCAGCGGGCGCGACCGAGTGCGCACCGGCGATGGCGATGACGTATCCGAACCGGGGACAAGTGGCACAGGTGAGGTCTGGTCTTCTTTGACCCGGCGCTTCTTGTTTCTCCTCCTCTTTACTCCCCCAGGCGCAGGCCTACGGTCGGGGGTGGACGGGCCACCCTCAACACCACCCACCGCCACAGGAGGGGCGCCACTGGAGGCGCTTCCCCGACCAGCCACGGGCTCAGCCACAGAGGACTCAGGCACCTGGCCCCCCGAAGGAGGCAATGCCACCGCAGCCGGCGCCACCACAGGGGCCACCACCCCACCCACCAGAGAGGACGCCTCCGCCACCACACCCGACGAACCAGGTGGGGGGCCCACCCACACCACCCTCCGTGGAGGGTGGTGGTGGGATAACCGCCGGCGTAACAAACCCCGAGGGGGCTCCTCTGCCGGACCCTGAGAATTCTCAGGGTCTAGCCCATCCCCCACCGTAACAACCGTAGTAACCGAAGCGACCGAGGGAGTAGGCGACGAAGGAATAACCGTAGGAACCTCAGGTTCGCGTAGCGAACCTGACAGAGCAGCGTTCTCCTTCTCAGCGCGATGAAGCCGCCGAGAAAGGACAGAGATGTGATGCCGAAGGCGAGAGACTTCGGCCTCTAGGGCGAAGTTCTTCTCGACGGCACGAGACAGAACCACCGACGAGCGCAAGGCGGACGCGGCGGAGGGGGGAGAGGCTCGCTTAGCCATAGCGACCGTAAAGAGGCGAGGCAAAAGTGAGGAACTTGTAGATAGGCGAGATGAAGAACAGGGGTTCTTCAACTGATCGTAGGAGGAGGGAAAGCAACTATCGTGATAGAAGCTTAAAGACTTGAAGCTATCGTGAGATATGAATCAAGGGCTCTGATTGGCCTGACGACTGTAGATTCGCTACCGAGGCGGAGCGAAGATAGAAGTAAGGAAATTACTTAGAACAAAGCGTGAAGAGCCTATCTTCCTCGGTCGTATCGACCTCCTTATATAGTGCTCTTCCACCAACCCTAACCCTGATGACTCACAAATGTGAGCCTCGCGAAAAGCCTTACATAGGTCATATGACTCGACTGAGTCATATGCGCAAAACCCATGACTCATAATCGAGTCATGTGCGAAACATAACAAATCATAACATAAACAAGTCATATGACTCAAATGAGTCATACGCGCGAGACCCATGACTCATAATCGAGTCATGTGCGAAACATAACAAATCATAACATAAACAAGTCATATGACTCAAGTGAGTCATACGTGCGAGACCCATGACTCATAATTGAGTCATGTGCGTAACATAACAAATCATAACATAAACAAGTCATATGACTCAAATGAGTCATACGCGCGAGACCCATGACTCATAATCGAGTCATGTGCGAAACATAACAAATCATAACATAAACAAGTCATATGACTCAAGTGAGTCATACGTGCGAGACCCATGACTCATAATTGAGTCATGTGCGAAACATAACAAATCATAACATAAACAAGTCATATGACTCAAGCGAGTCATATGCGCAAGACCCATGACTCATAATCGAGTCATGTGCGAAATCCTGAGCTACCTGTCACATCCGTGACATTAGCTCCCCCCTCCTTAAGCCTGAGTCCCATCAGGCTTCTATCTGTTTTCCCCCATCTTTACCAGGTCCCGTCCGTACGTGCGGACGGACCTTCGAAGTCGATGATACTTCGATTCCCAATCTCTGGCCCTCGTCCTCACTACTTCGAGCGTGAGGTTGGCCGTTTCGATCGTCCGCTGTTGTTGGGCGATCGTTTGTGCGTGTGCCGAAATTGTGGCTTCGGCCGTACCAAGTTGGCTTCGTAGTCCCGAGATTTGCCTTTGCAGGCTTTCGTAGTCGGGCTCGGTTTCGGCAGGGGAGTTTTGGGCCCCCCTCTCCTCAGGCCATGTCCCCATAGCCTTGCAGTGGTCTCGGGCCATTTTCTTCCCGAGTGGCCTCCTGCTTCCATCCTTCTTCGGATGGTATCCTGCTTCTATTTTTGCTGCCTTATGTGCCTGGCACTGAATGCGATAGCATTCAGTCCATGGTTTTGCAGCATGTTCGGGCCTTGGCCCTCCCTTCTTGTAAGGTCGCAGGAACCACCCGCTACCTTCCTTGTCCCTTAGATGTACGGGACATCCGTTGTCGTAGCACATCGTCCAACTCATGACGTTGTGCTCTGCATTCTTCCGAGCTTCTTCCTCGCGTCTAGGGAGTTCTTCGTCGGTCGGCCCCATATAGGAGTATTCGGGGCTGGTCGGGGTGACTGCTCGGGAGTAGTCGTCCCAGCCCTCGTGGGGCTTCATCGGCGACTTAGCGCCTTCTTCGTTCTTGGGGTTGATGGTGATCGTTATCCCGGTGGGGCTTGTCGGGATAGCTTCGGTGGAAGAGTTCGATGGCATCTTGAGCGTTGGTGAAGTTGCTCGCTGGATACCAGGTCTTATCGTGTTCGGGAGAATAACCGGTCCACTTGGCGTGGTATTGGAGCTTTCCGTAGCGCAAGCGAGAATCGATTATCTCGTCGAGTTCGTATTCTGATTCTCCGTCTATTTCTAGCGGAGGAGGAGGAGTTATTGTTTGTGAGGGAAACTTGTTATCGTTGTAGAGTTCGAGGAGTGAGATGTGGAATGTGTTGTGAATCTTCATCGAGGGGGGAAGATCGAGTTTATATGCTCGACTTCCTATCCTTTTCTGTATCCGAAACGGCCCGATTTTCTTGTAGTCCAATTTCTTGGATGGTCGCGTGGTCTTGATATTGCGTGGTAGTAACCACACCATATCTCCTTCTTGTAGGTTCGGATCGGGTCTTCGGTGCTTATCGTATTGTTCTTTTTGTCGTTGTTGTGCATATTCCATCTCGCTCCGTAATGTTTCGTGTAGTTGACTCATTTCCGTCTTATCCGTTATCATTCCACTTATCGTATGATTTGTGGTCTGATTCCTCGGATGTTGTCCATAATTCGCAAAGAATGGTGTTGTTCCTATCGTTTCTTGCTTGCTGTTGTTGTATGCAAACTCTGCCATCGGAAGCAATTCCCGCCAATTATCTTGTTGATAATTGATGTATGCGCGAAGATATTGTTCCAATATGCTGTTTACCCGTTCGGTCTGTCCATCTGTTTGTGGGTGGAAGGCAGTGCTTAGCCTGTTCCAGATTCCCATTTCTCCCGTTGCCTTTTTCCATGCGCCGGATGTGAATAGTGATCCTCGATCCGTGATGATGTTTTTTGGTAGTCCATGTAATCTAAAGATTTCGTGGAATATCGTTCGGATGAACGTTGTCGTTGTCATATCCTTTTTTACCGGAACAAAGTGACTCATTTTGGTCAGGCGATCCACCACAACCAAAATGGCGTTCCATCCTTCCGAATTCGGAAGGTCGGTAATAAAGTCCATGGTTATCGTTTCCCATGGTTTTTCCGGAACTTCGTTTGATTTGAGCAATCCGTACGGCGCATGTTTGGCTGTTTTCGTCCTTTGACATATATTGCAATTCTTGACGTATCTCTTGACGTCCTCCCGTAGTCCTGGCCAATAGAATGACCTCGTGATGAGTTCCGTCGTTTTAGCCGTTCCTCCATGTCCCGATATTCGTGAATCGTGGTGTTGTCGTATGATTCCCGTCCTTATCTCTTCTTCTTCCGGAATCCATTGCTTTCCGTCGTACCATAGTTGGTTTTCTTTCCACTGGGATAAACCCAGTGCCTTCCCCTTCATTTCCTTTTTTCCTTCTTCCAATGCTTCCTTTATCGTTTTGATAGTTCCATCTTCTTTGCTTGCTTCTTGTATTCTTTCTTCGTTTTCCGTCGTAATTTCAACCATCTCCATTGCTTCGATCCTGTCTTTCTTGAAATATCGGTCGGCTGGTAGCAATGTTTGGATTTACCTGGTAATCCGTTCGTCGTTATCGTCTTGTGGTCTGTCGCTCGATATTCTTGTGAGAGCATCTGGTTTGCCCCCTTCTTTGCCAGGTCGGTATTCGATTTGGAACTTGAACTGACTTAGTTGTTCCATCCATCGTAGTTGTCGATCGTTTAGCACCTTGTCCTTCATGAACGGTACTAGGTTTTTGTGGTCTGATAGTACTTTCACAACACCTTTCGTGTCGCAAACGTATCGTCTCCATTCCTTCATTGCTTGAACTATTGCCAATAGTTCTTTGTCGTGAAAGTTGTAGTTGCATTCGGCGGGTGTCATTTTCTTTGACCGGTAGGCGACCGGTCTCCACCTCCCGTCTTCGCATTTCTGTGAGAGTATCCCGGAACAGATGTATTTCGAGGCGTCGGTTTCGATTACTAGTTCTTTATCGGGGTCGTAGTGAACTAGTAATGGGGCGCTCGTGAGTCGTTTCCTGATACCGTCGAATGCTTTCTGTTCATGTTCGTTCCATCTCCATTTGGCTTCATTCTTTGTTAGGTTATAAGAGGCTTAGCAATCCTGCTGAACCCTTCTATGAACCTCCGATAGAAGTTGCAGAATCCAATGAAGCATTGAACATCCTTTCTCGTTCCTGGTGGTTTCCATTTCCATATGGCGTTTGTTTTGACTGGGTCCACTTTGACTCCTTGTCTGTTGATGATGAATCCCAAGTATTCTGTTTCCTCCTTATGGAATTCGCATTTTGTTGGCTTGATCTTCATTCCGGATTCCTGGATGCATTCCATCACTTCTCTAACGTCTGTGATGTGTTGCTCCAGATTATCGGAATACATGAGTACATCGTCTAGATAGACGATGCAGCATCTGTCGAGGAACCGACTCAATATTTGGTTGATCCATCGTTGAAAAGCCGCAGGTGCATTGGTTAGCCCGAAAGGCATAACCAGGTATTCGTACATCCCGTATTTGGATGCGAAAGTGGTTTTCCATTCGTCTCCCTTTTTGATTCGTACGTTGTGGTATGTGTCCTTGATGTCGAGTTTGGTGAAATATTGTGCTGTTCTTTACTGATCCAGGGCTTCTCCTATCAGAGGTAGCGGGTATCGGTCCTTCTTCGTGAGCGAATTGAGTGCTCGGTAGTCCACACATAGTCTTAGTTTTCGGTCCTTCTTTTTGATGAACATTATGGGTGATCCCCATGATCCTTTCGTTTCCCGGATCCATCCTCGGTCCAGATTGGTTTCGATGTACTGTCTTAACTCTTCTAGCTCGTGTTCGCTAAGTGCATATACCTTTTTCCATGGTATATGTTGTGTTCGTTTTCCGTCTTTGTCTAATTCGAGATCGATAGCCAGGTCTACCCCGTGTCGATGCGGGGGTAGTTCTGTTGCGTTGTCTTCTTTGAATAGATCGTGGAACTTGTGATACTGTTTGGGTATAGTATCCCTCCAGTCTTGTTGCTTTTGTTGTTGTTTGTCTCGTATGGCCAATTCCGTACTGATGTTGATCTTGGCCCATTCTAGGTCTTTCGTGGTGAAGTTCCATCGGAGCATGCCAGTGTATGCTCCTTCCTTATATTCTTCGCGGAATTCTTGCGCTGTTATCTCGCATATCTGAACTTTGTCGTGTTGGCCCTCGGTGGCCTCGTAGTGGTCCGTTGACCCAAAACCTTGGTTTCCTCTTGTCGTGTTATCGAGGTCGTTAACTTCTTGAAGTTCTTCGTCGTTGATCTTTTCGATGATCAATTGAGCAATTCGATCTCCCTTTGAGATCTTATACTCCTTATGATTCAGGTTGGCCAAGACCACATTTATCTCACCAGTAAAGTCGGCATCAATTACCCCGGCGTTGACTATTAGCTTGTGCTTCACCGATAGTCCACTCCGTGGTGCGATCCGTCCATAGGTGCCGTCCGGTAGTCCAATGGCTATTCCTGTTCGTATCGTGGCTTGCTCTTTTGCTGGTATCGTGGTATCTTCGTGTGCATACAGGTCGTGTCCTGCAGCCTTTGCTGACCCTCTAAGAGGTATCCGAGCCTCCGGGTCGATCTTCTTGACAAGAACTCCTTGTTTCTTGTTCTTTTTCTTTTTCTGTCCGTTGACAGATAACTTGGCCTCTTCGTATCTTGCTTTGAGGCTCTCGTATTCGACTTCAACTTCTGGGGTTCCGTACACGACTGGCGGGTCTTGTAGGCATTCCTTCTCGCATAATCCGCTTGCGAAGGTGACCTTATTTTGCGTCCAATCCATGTCCGGGTTGTGTTTCTTCAGCCAGGGCATTCCTAGCACTATCTCGTGGTTTTTGAGATTTGCCACTTGGAAGGTTGCCATTTCCCTATGGTTTCCAATTTCCATAGGTACTTGCGCGATGTGGGTAACATCCCCCATTGCACTTGGATTTCCATCCGCGAGGTAAATCGTCCTTTTCTTGTTCGTGTTCTTGGTCTTGATTCTGTGCTTGTCACAGATTCCTTTATCAATGAAATCCTCAGTTGCTCCTGAGTCTATCATTGCGTATATCTCGATCGTTTCGTGTTGGTTGACTTGTAACTTCGTTTTGACCATCAACTGGTCTCCGTGTGTTTCCATTGATTCCGTTTGCAGTGCCGCGTATGTGTTCGATAACTTGATGGGTTTCAGTTGTTCCTTGTCCCTCAGACCATCTATTGCTGGGGACCGTCGTCTTTTTCTGGTTGTTCTTCGCCTTCGTCCATCGATATTTCCCTCAGGTTCGTTCTCTTCGGAAATTGTTGGAACCTTTGCGTGGTGAAAGGTCTCTTCGTCTGTGTTCCATTTCCATTCGATCTTGGCCTTCTGCAATCCTTGATTCCGTGTCCTTTGATTCCGCAATTGAAACAAAGGTTATCCTTTTTTCTTTGGTCGTATACGCCTTGAGGGATGTCGAGCCGTCCTTTCTTCCATGTGCCGTCCAGCTCCATGGGTTCTCCTCTGTCGTCTTGTTCTTGTCTTTTCCAGGTTCCGTCCTGGTTCCTTGGTGATGTGTATGTCTTGTTGGTTGTGACTGGTCGGTGATAATTTCGTTCTGCTGCCTTGCACTGGTTTATCCAGTTCTCCTTGTCTATTGCCCAGACTGCTAATTCCGTTGCCGAAGTCAACTTTTTCGGCATGTGGATCATAGCATCACGATAGATCTTCTTTAATCCTCGTGTGAACCATCTTCCTGCTGTCGTGTCGTCGACGTTGGCGTCTTGCATGAGTAGCCTGAACTCGTACCAGTATTCGGTTACGCCACGATTTCCTTGCTCCCCCACTTCGAGCTTGTTCCTCGCTTCTTGTTCTCTGTCCTGGTCGTCGAACTGTAGGGTGAACTCGGTACGAAATTCATCCCAATTTCTCCAAGGTTTTTCGATAGTTCCTTCTGTATACGGTCGTATCCAGGCCAGTGCTGTTCCTTCTAACAACGTGCATGTGTAGAGGATTTTCTCTTGGTCGTATCCGATAGTCCATCCTGCCGCTTCGAAATAATTGTCGATCTGGACGTTGAAGTTGCGTAGTTTGTTTCGTTCCCCCCCATATCTGGGTGGTGCCTTGACCTTTGGCTGTTGCATTGTTCGAGCTGGAGCCACTTGTGCCGCCGGGGCTGCTGGTAACATGGCTGCTGTTACCGCAGCTACGATAGCTTGCATCTGCGCTGGGGATATTCCAGCATCTCCTTGCGCCGGAGGGGCTGCTGGTTGTGATGCCGACATCCTCCTTGGTCTCGGTGTACCTTCTGGTGAATTTTCGTTTGGCGATCTTCCTTCGGGAGTAACAGGACTAGCTGCCCTTGAAGGAACTTGGGAGGCGTTCTCTAGGGCATTGCTGAATTCTTCAAAGTTTCCGAGTCCTCCTTCGTTTTCTGTGAGATCGATATCTCCTTCCTGGTCTTGTCCCTCAGGTTGAGGGTTTATATCTGCCGTGTTGAAATCGTTGAGCGTCGCTTGGGTGACGCTTTGTAATGTAACGTTCCTAGCTTGCAGTTAACTAAGAGCGACGGGCAACGATACTTCTCTCCTTCGTTATAATCTTAATAGATGTAACAGCTCTTAGATGCGTTGATCTACGTTATCACCGTTCGTCGGATAACGCCTGTTAGATCTTAAATAAGATAGCTTCGCCTCACGTAGGCTCATGAGAAATGTGTCGGATATGCAAACGTGGTAAAGAGCGTAAAGATGTTTTATTCGTAAAAGTAATAAGTAAGGAAAGTACTTAGAACAAAGCGTGAAGAGCCTATCTTCCTCGGTCGCCTCGGCCTCCTTATATAGTGCTCTTCACTCAACCCTAACCCTGATGACTCACAAATGTGAGCCTCGCGAAAAGCCTTACATAGGTCATATGACTCGACTGAGTCATATGCGCAAAACCCATGACTCATAATCGAGTCATGTGCGAAACATAACAAATCATAACATAAACAAGTCATATGACTCAAATGAGTCATACGCGCGAGACCCATGACTCATAATCGAGTCATGTGCGAAACATAACAAATCATAACATAAACAAGTCATATGACTCAAGTGAGTCATACGTGCGAGACCCATGACTCATAATTGAGTCATGTGCGAAACATAACAAATCATAACATAAACAAGTCATATGCCTCAAGCGAGTCATATGCGCAAGACCCATGACTCATAATCGAGTCATGTGCGAAATCCTGAGCTACCTGTCACATCCGTGACAGGGAGGCACTTCGATATTTATATCCCGCGTCTGAGTGTTCGCGGACTACATCTAATCCTCCTATAACTAAGTATTTATCCAAGATTGTAGGCTAACGTCTCATAGTCTTAACAAGTGCGAACACAGTTTGTCCCTGAACTTTCACACACCATCTTCGTTCTCAGAAAACTCTTTTCCGTCTAATCATAGGATGCGTGATTATCCTCGAATGACTGGTCTTCGATTTATAGAGACGAGTAGACTCCTGTCTGAAACTGCAGTCGTCTTGACTATCGTTCCAGTAGTCTCTTCCGATTTTCACATAGTGGCCAGCGTATGTGTCGGGTACCTATGCATAATGCAGGCTATGTAGACGGTGCGCCAACACTCATAAGTCTACCGCCTATTAGGTCTTCTGAGTCTCAGCAGCTTCCCCTCGGTCCGCCCCGCCTCAAAGAGAATCACCTCTTGAGGGATCCTGTTTCCAGGACCAACCAACATACAGCGGCCTTCAGATAGGTATTGGTGTCATATCTATCCCCTATGGCCTCTGGGGCACTGTAGGAGTAGTTGCGGATTTCCAAACAGAAAACGTCCTGTCACCTTCGGCCCATAGTTAGGATGCCTAACTTTGAAGCCTAATAACTCAATGCGCCTCTGACGGAATTCCTCCGTTCCACTTCTCAGAGGTACCCAGAAGTGCCCTCTTATATATCCTGTGAACAGCTTCCGGTCGGACGGACGACAGTGACGTATATGGTGTTATGAAGTGGGCTTCATTGGAATGACATTTTAGTCATGGGACGCAACTCTTCGAAATCTCGCTAAGGACGTGCGGGCCCCAGAGCGGGGCCGGAGGGGCGTGTTAGGCTCTCGATAAATGAGAGTCTGTGCGCAGTTACCCTACCGAGAGGTCAGTGCATTTTCTTTATGCCTAACACCGACCCCCAGGGTGGTCGAGGTGAGTAGCGATGAGGAAGAGGAGACTGTCCCGCGGGAGAAGTCTGCCAAGGCCAGGGGTAAGGAGCTTGAACGACCCCCCCCTTCCCCCTCCCCCCAATGCGGTATTTTGAAGAGAAGAGACCCGTTCCCAAGAAGGGCGATACCATGTGGTTCGCCCAGGATTCTGAGGGTTTTTTAAGCGACTTTGGCCCTTGCGGCCCGAGCGGATCTGTTGAGGCCCCCTTTTAATGCGTATCACGGCGATAGCACTGAACGTGGGGAGGAGTGGCAGGAATCGGGCGCTGGCGTTTGATTTGTTTTCTTTTGTTGATTTGTTTTTTGTGTTGGAACCTCCGGTTGATTCGGAGGGACAGCAGGTGCCGGTAGAGGTGGATGGTTGGGATTTGTTTTCCTTTGTTATTGGATCAGGGATGGAGGTGTTTGTTCCCTCGTATTTGTGCCGGTTGTTTGATGTTGTTGGGCATGGGGGTACTTGTGCTCAGGTTGGGTTTTGGGAGAAGGGTGAGAAGAGGGTGCTCGCACGCGTCTACATCCCACCTACACACACCAAGGCCAAATATCAATCAGCGCTAAGGGACGTCGGGGAACCGGATATCGCGTTCGGCGATTTCAATGCCAGACATCGTGATTGGGACCCACGGGCAGAGGCGGCTAGGCAAGAACATTGTGGCCGATGGTTGTGGGAATAGATGGCGCCACGGCTGCTGAACATGACTTCACCTGACCAGCCGACATTCAGCGATATATCAATGATAGACCTCTGCTTGTACCGACGGCCGTACCTACAGCACAGATACCTTGACGTGGTTGGCTGTGAACACGCCGCCCAGACTATACGACTCCATGTGGACCTACCCGATAATCTCTTGAGAAGAAGGCCTGCTTGGAAGAAGGCGGTGTGGGGAAAGGTCGGGAAGGAGCTGGACACCCTGAAAGAAGTGGATGGTGAGCAGTTGTGGAGAGGGGTGAGAAATGTGGTGGACGCACTCCCATGGGCTTCCGTTGGCAGAGGCCGGTGCGAGTGGTGGACACCTGAGTTGGAAAGGATGAGGTTGGACGTGGCTCGGCTGAAAAGATACTCCAAGCGCACAGCGGAGCGGGCGGAGGACTTTAGGCTGGCAAGGTGTGTCTACCGGGCTTGCCTGTGGAGGGCTCGTTTCGACTACATTAGGACCAAGCTGGCGGAAAGGAAGGACCCCGACATCTTCAGGCTGGCAAGAAAGTTGGAGGCTAAGCACACGTTGCCTTCGATGGTGCGGTCAGACGGCTCCTTGGCAACCACGCACGCCGAGATCAGTGACCTGATTGCACAACAGCTAGATCCTGGTGGTCCTGCCCAGTGGACTGAAAGTGTGATTGAAATAGACAGTGCCCAAGAAATGGAGACGGCACTGGCAAGGTCTCCCACAAACACGGGCCCCGGCGAAGACGATATTGGCTATCCCTTCCTGAGGTTTTGGAAGAGGAGGGATGCTACAACACTGCGACGCCTCGTTGACTATGGGCTGCAACATGACATTCCGGACTTGCATAGGGCTGAGGTGGTGCTCATACCCAAGCTCGACAAGCCGCGATATGATGTTGTTAAATCCTGGCGCATGATACACCTACTCCCGACCACGGCTAAGTTGGCGGAGAGAGTGGTGTTACTCCGGTTGGCCGCTTGCCTAGACCTCGGTGAGACACAGTTCGGCTCCCGCAGGAGGCGTGGCGTGCACGATGCCATGGCGGTCGTTCAGGAATTCCTCCGCCATAATGAGGGAGACAAGCGTCTGATCTTGTCGATGGACGTAGAGGAAGGGTTTGACAACATCGATATCAACCTCCTGTCAGATTTCCTGGTGGCCCGGGGGTGCCCTCCCAACCTGTGTCAATGGGTTCGGACATGGACAGGTTGTCGGTCTATTCGCTTCCGGTTCAATGGGTGTGTTTCCCGGGTTTACCATGTTAGTAAAGGGGTCCCCCAGGGGTCGCCACTTTCCCCCTTTCTGTTCGGCGCCTACGTGGCTGATATTTTCACACCACGGATGCGTTACTCCCCTGGTGTCCGGCATTTGGTGGCCTCATACGTCGATGACGGGGTTATCATGGTTGCAGCTGACTCCTTTGATGCTGCCCGATACCATGCTGGGGAATTGTTGCGCGACTGTGACCGTATTGCGCGGAACAGGGGAATGGGGTTTAGTGCGTTGAAGACGCAGTGGATTGGGTTTGGCGATAGGGCGTGGGGAGGAATGGAATTGTTGGGAGAAATGGTGTTGCCATCTGAGGACCTGCGGGTTCTTGGATATAGGTTCAATGTATTTCTTAACTTTTCTTCTCATGTACGTTATTGGTTGGATAGGGGGTTGGGTGTGAGGAGGAGGATTGCGGCGCTGGGAAGGAGGTTTGGAAGTGTTGGGGGTTTGGGAGCGTGGGAGACTTACCGTTTGGTGCAGGCAGCCTACCTTCCGACCGTCTATTACGGACTTGAGTTTGTAACCGACTACCCGTCGTATGTGAAGCAGATTCAGGTCCACGTCAACGATTGCCTCCGCTCGGTGTTCCGGACCCCAATGAAGCTAGCTAATAACGTGTTGTTGGCAGAATACGGGGTCACACCTGTCGCTATTCAGGGCAGGTACCTACAACGGAGATGTTACAGCCGGTTCATTAATTACCGGTATTGCGAGGACCATCCTTGGTTTGGGCAGATCAGGCTGGACTGGAAGGAGGAAGGCATGGTGGCCCACCGGCAGCATTCGGACAAAGTGCTTTCCTACCATCCCACGGTTACGATTGGGAAGGGGAAGGAAGCAACGGCCCTCAGACACACCAGGGAGGTCAAGGAGCTCAGTATAGGCTCGGATCTGGTGGTGTACACTGACGGATCCAAGATGGCCGAGGGTGCTGGTATTGCTTGGGCTGTGTACGAACGGGGGGCCTCGCTTCGGGTAGGGGGGTGTTCGGTGCCGCCATCTTGGAGCATCGTCGAATGCGAGCTGTTTGCCGTAGTCTGCGCCCTGCAGGAGGTCAGGGGTGTGTGCGAGGGACGGGGAGTGCCTGTGTTCTTAGACTGCGTCCCTGCCCTGCTTCTAATTGAGCATATGTTGCCCGAGGGGGACTCGGCTGAGATGTGGGAAGTCATGGCACCTTTGATGGAGGCTGTACGTCCACGCCTTGGTTGGGTTCCGGGGCACATGGGCATTCAGGGCAACGAGCTGGTCGACAGAAAGGCCAAGAAGAGTACACGCCCGCCACTGCAGCCATTCCGGTGGGAAGGGGTCAGCTTTGGTATAGGGCACGCCGCGTTGGCCCGTGAGTTGAGGAAGGTGGAATGGGAGGCTTGGCATGTCAATGAAGGCCATGGGTATTATGCTCGTGGGCCTAGGGCCCCCAGACACCTTCGCGGGCTGACAAGGATGGATTCCTATGAGTTGACTAGGATTCGTAGCGGTACCGGCCTGATCGGACATGACGGGTGTGAGGGACGTGAGGAGAGACATCATTGGACTTCTTGCCAACGATACAGTTGGAAACGGCCGGCTGTGGAGGACTTGTTCAAGGACTCGGCGATCGCGGGATGGAAGGACTGGTGGTGGGAACACGGGTGGCTGGTCCTGGGGGTCCCCCGTCATATTAAGGAGGTGGACGGGGAGTTGGTGGTTGCAGGTAACCCATTTGATGGTACACTGATGGTGGAGAGGGACTGGAGGCGAGTGAGTATAGGAACGCCTGATACGTGTCTGCGGTGTGAAAAGAAACATCCTGGAGGGGAGTGCGTGCTTCCGAGTAAGCATCTTCCCACCAAGTGGTTCTTCCTTCCGAACTCGGTCGCTACGCGGTGTCCGAGCTGCAACATGGCGATTACCTACCAAGGCACCTCCACACGGCCCTCCTTCTCTGCTCACTTCGATAACAACCCGGGCTGCCTCTCGGCAAGCCTTGACCGTTTTTGGCGGCGACACTGGCTTGACTGGGACGATCTGGTGCTTCCCTTGCGGACGGCCGTCGTACTCAAGTGGGCCGGGCTGTTTGGGTTTATCGAGCAGGAACGGTGCCCCTTTTGCGACCAACGGAGGGTTGCTGGAAAGGTTAATAGGATGGGGGAGCACTATCGGAAGAAGCGTGGATGTTGGGATAGACTGTATGTTTCCTTTGTTGAGTATGTTGATGAGATTGTGTTGGAGGCGGAGTAGTTGTGTTGGTATGTTGTTAGTGGGAGGGTCGCGGGAAAGGGAAGACGCGTTAATCCGGGATGTCGCTAGCCGACATGAGCGCCCGTGAGCCCTTTAGGTAGTGATTTTTGGATTTATGTTTGGGTGGAGCGGTTGCGGGACGGGATCGCGCCCGTGGTAGTGTATTTTAGTTTGTGGTTTTTTGGGGCGCGGGGGAGACTGGTTGTATGCCGGAGTCGGCGGTACTAGTATAAATAAATTAAATTAGATTGAATGTTCTAAGTAATTTCCTTACTTCTATCTTCGCTCCGCCTCGGTAGCATTCCTTTCGCACCACGATGGTCCTTCGATGCCTTTGATTCTGGGGAAGATATCTGAGTTCGCTCAGTAGTTCCTGGGGTCTTTAGTGTTGAGGTTCTGTTGTTTGGCGGTTTTGCGTTGTGGTTACTTGTTTTCGCCTCCCCGTCGTTGTTTGATTCTCACGATGATTTCGCTTCGAGCCTCTTCACCTTTGGCGTCTACGAGCTCTCCCTCGGTAAAAAGTCTTCAGCTTCTCTGTCTGCTACCTACTTGCAGAGCTTCGCGTTCAGGGGATGGGGGATTTGAACATTGCTGTGGGGGGAAACACCCGTGTCGTTCTTTGGGCCAGCTCATGTTTCTTGTTGGGTTTTAACAGAGTCCTTAGTGTTTACGATACAAAACGCCCTTGGGTTAGACTGATGACCTTCCCAAGTATCAACACGTCGTACCGATTGCATCATTCCTTAAGGGACGGGGGCCTCGCCGGCCCCACCCTTCGTCTATCGTACCTACGGTCGGAATCCTACGATATTGTTTATCACCGTTCCCTTGGAGTCTACGTCCTTGTGGCATTTACGGTGGTTTGATCAGGTGTCACCTCCTCGCCTTTACGTGGGGATGATATTGACCTTGAAAACCTCTGCCTCCTGGTGCGGATGGACTTCTGCCCAGGGTGGTGTGGGGCGATTGGTTGCCGGGCCACGCTTGGTCTAGTGCAGGGGTCGGTGTGGTTACGGATGGTGGTTGGCGGTCACACCCATTGCAAGTGGGGTCTACCTTCTGTTTGTCTCGTTTCCTATCCTGGTACCCGCCCTCTCTGAAGCCTCAGTTCGGGCACCTTTCATCAGTCTACAGTGTGGCCCTTTGGGGCCCACCTTGGGGGGCCTGCGGGTTCCCTGGTTTTCTTCTCGACTTGACCGGGCTCTGGGTTGGGCGGGTTGGGGCTGTGGCCGTTGCCTTCGGGTGGTGGCCCTTTATGCTGTGGCCCCGGGTTTGTCCTGGTGGCCCCCATCGGCTGTCGGTGCTGGGGGTTGGGACTCTGTTGGTACGGCCAAGACCAGTGGCTGCCTGGCGGGGTCGGGTATATGCTGTCCTGTGGGTGTCGGGCAGTTGATCTGCCTGAGGGGCTGAGGGGGCTGGATGGGGGCTGCGGTGCCTGGTGTGTGGGGCTTGGGGGGGGCTGGCTTGGCGGGGTGAGGCACCTGCGAGCACCGGTCGGGCCTGCGTCAGGTTGGGCGAGGTCTAATTAAGTGTTTCCAGCTGGCTTGGGCTGCTAAGGTTAAGCTGCTGAGTGCTGCAAAGCTTCCTGTCCGACCGGCTGGCTGACGGCCACCTGTGCGGATAGTGGGTTTCGACCTCTGGGTTGGACTTGTTTGGGTCTTGCGTGCTGGGTTCTGTGGAGCTTGTTTGGTTTCTTTGTTTTGGTTGCGGGAATGGCAGGCAGAGGCATGGCACCACGGGTAGGAGATAGGCCCTACTGACCCATTTCGGTCTGTCACGACCTCTATGTATTTCTTTTGTTTATTGTGTTTGGTTGGGGTTACAGGCAGCAGGTACAGGTCCTCCTCACCATTACGCTCCTCGGAGGCACTTGGCAAAGTGGGTTCATAGGATCGACGGCCTGGCATGTGGATGCGAGTTGTGGACATGTGGGTCGCAACCTCTCTGCCTTGGTGCCGCCTGTGTTGATAATTTGTTGTTTGGTTTTCTACTGTGGGGGAGGGCTTGCGGGACGGTATTTAGACCGGGCGGTAGTGGAATTTTGTTTTTGTACGGGGAACCTGCCTTTGTCGGACACTCTATCGGCTTTGTGGCTTCGGCCTGGGTCCTGCCTGTCGCCTGTGTATCTCGGTATTCGGGGGTTTGCCCCTCGTACTCCTTGTTCAGGAATGATGCGGACTTGCTACTAGGGGTGCAGTTAACTCCATACTAGAGGGGCTTCAGATGCGGGGGTGGGGAGGGCTTTCTTTACCGTTGATAACTTTGTACTTAGTGTTCGTGTTGTGGGCATGGCGCGGGCATGTTTGAGGTACGGGGTCGGAGGTTTGGATTGTTCGTAGTTAGTGGTAGTTCCGGTTTGCGTTAACCTCGTGCCGGCGGGGACTTGTCGTATGCCGGAGTTGGCGGTACAAGTATAAATAAAATTAGATTGAATGTTCTAAGTAATTTCCTTACTGATTACTTTACGAATAAAACATCTTCACGCTCTTTATCACGTTTGCACATCCAACACATTTCTCATGAGCCTATATAAGGCGAAGCTATCTTAGTTAGGATTTAACAGGCGTTATCCAACGAACGGTGATGACGTAGATCAACGGATCTAAGAACTGTTATATCTACTAAGATTATAACGAAGGAGAGAAGTATCGTTGCCCGTCACTATTAGTTAACCACAAGCTAGGAATGTTACAGCAACCTAGACAAGATACCAATAACGTTTGAGTACTTACAGGGAATGACTTATGATCATGTTGGAGAGAAGAATATTTGGGTAAAGGAGAGCCAGTCTGAGTGGGATAAACGACAGGCCAGCTTGGTTCTATGCATATTTCTGGATGATATACTACGAGTACCACATATGGTAATATTTTATAGGACTGGAAGAAGGCTAAGGGCAGAAAAAATATGCTATCACCCAGATGTTCTAGTGGAGTATAATCTGACAGCCTATATGAAGCATTCTCTTTTTGCAAATTATATTACAAAGCATATGATTTCTGTACTCAAAGGATACCCAACTCTATTTACCCTCAATTTGATGGGGTCTCATAAGACTCCAGGGGTTCTACAACTTCTCTGTAATAACAATATTATCACCTCCTTAATCCTTCCTGGATGTACCAGTCTCATTCAGCCTCTCCATATCTTGGTAAATAAACCCTTTAAGGAGCTAATGCAAGATCTCACTAATGTAAAAATATTCGAGTTAGAGTCTGCCGAGAATTTTGAAAAATAGACAGTGGGGGACTGTAGTGTCATGACTATTCACTGTGTAGGTGAAGCATTCAACCAGTTCCATACCTCTAAAAGTCATGTAATTAAAACTTGCCTCCATAAAGTAGGATTGTCACTTCTAATTCATGGAAGCCAGAATTATACGTTGGACATAAAGGAATTCACAAACTTGGAAATTGGGAATTGGAAAGAGGATTTGGCCTCATTGGATGAGAGAGCTGAGGTGCAGGAGTAGGGGGATGATAATATAGCATTTATTAAAACTGAAGATTAATACTAATACAATAATATTTATATAAAGTAGCTCAAGATCTTTCAGTATGCCTTGAGGTAAACTTGAATGTTAATAGATCCTGCAGATAGTATAAAAGAGGAAAGAAATGAAAGCTCAATCCAATAAGATTTTAGAAGAAAAGAAATATCTCTGTTATTATAATTTGGTATATCAGGCTTGTCTGCTATGGTGCCGGACAACCAGAATTAGCCCAGGTGGCCAAGTGTCCCAGAAGCTAAGTGATTAGTCATGATTACTTTAACATGTCATAAAAAAAATTGTCTTAAAGGAGAAAGTTATATTGTAGATTTGGGAACTTAAATGAGGTGTAGAGAGAGTGGTTAAATTAGACTTTACATAATTGTACTAGTAGACAAAGCTTTTAATAGATATAGAAATATACAATATATTCTACAAGTATTATTGATAATACTAGCTAGAAGTAAATTGAGATAGTTCTCAGTAGTTATACTCAAATCTCTAGCAATAGGAACAGTGAACTGAAATCTTGGACTTGTTGTTAAATAGCTGTCATTTACTATATCACTAGTCTAACTGGGTTCTGAATGTACTAGTTGTTCAAGTTGCAAAATGAAGCATAGTAACTATACAATCAGGTATTTTAAACCTTTCTCTGTTGAAATCTGCTTCTCTCAAGTCTCTGAAAATTACAGTCTTTAAATACAACTTTTTACTATCTATAGCCTTTTCAAAACAAATTAATTAGATTATCAATTAGCACCTGAAAATCAACATAAAACAACCTTTAACTCAGGCATCAAGGAATGTCTAACATTAAATATAAAATAAATCTAGAACAAGACTTTCCAACTCTGCTACCCTCCTCAATCAATTTGCTTTAAATCAATTTATAGTAACCTATATCAGTGTCAGATTGTTTAATATATAATAAATATTGAAAATTATTAAAGTTCTTTATTAACTTTGCATTATTTCTATTATCCTATTTAATTTATTAAGACTGCTGTTATAAATTATCACTTATTGTAAAATTTCTTTTCATCCTGGCATGATTTTTCTATAGCCAAGGTATTAGTCACCATACAAAGTATGTTATCTTTGAATGTAAATACCCCTTTCAGGAGACATTTTCCTGCAATTTCCTCTGGTAGATTCTTTTATTTACATCTATTAAAGTTATTTATCAGACAGAATTGCAATATCTTTACTTAAAAGTTAGTTGTAGCTGATTGCATTTTGGGTTATTTTATGATCAAGGTGGGCTGGTTTTGGTTGTTCGGCACCATACAACTGCTCTTAATTCTAACCATAAGACTGACATTGAAAAAAGTTAACTTTAGTATTATGGGCCATTACTTGATCTCTTGGCACCATTACTCAAATCCCCTTACACAACTGCCAAGCCCCAATCTTCGATAATAGATACAGCAGGTTTTTATACTATACAATTCAGTGAAAGAAGAATGTGGCAGCACCCTGCATTAAGGCCTCTTAGTGACAAGAGAAGAAGAATGGGATATCAGGATACGAGGGAGAGGGAAGGAAGTGGTAGATCTAATAGGACTAAGTTTAAAAATTACTGAAAATGTCGGATGATATTGGGACATACAAGGAAAGAGTAGTGGAACAAGATGTGAAAAAGAAATAGATTATGATACTAGGCTCAGGCCTACAGAGTCAGCAATCAGGACTGAGCGTAGGGATATGAGGATAGTGCAATGCACACAGATGAGTATTCAAAGAATGGGTAGGAATATGTCTCATGTTGGATGTGCGCTGGATATTGGGTTGTAAGCGAGACAACTAGGAGGCAATTGAGTGGAAGATAGCAACTCAGGATTAAGGTTTGGCTACCGTAAATTACAAATTTGTAAATTACCGTAAATTACCGTAAATTTATAGTAAAATATAATAATTTACGTAAAGTATGTTACCTATAAAGCATATTCTAGTCACTGTTCAAACCAGCATATTGATATATTTTTGTCATTGAAGGATATGACATATGTTACACACTATAAATTAGAATATCTAGTCAGGGGAAAGTTTTCTACAAGTTATTTTCTTCGTACCTTTTCCCCTACTCGGTATCCTTAGTAATAATAACAATTACCCCCTATTAAACTATTTATTAAATTGCATTACAGACATTCTAGTTTCAAAAACCACCAGTATTACAACTCAGAAAAGTAAACAGTACTTTAATATTACTTGTCTTCAGTTCCAATATGCTGTCTCTTACGAGGGTACATAAACTCTAAGTCCCTACTCTTATCGTCATTATTATCAGAGATTCCTGCCATGGGAAGATCATTAGAGTACCCCTCTGCGCCTATCTCATTCTCATCATCAAGATCTATCAGGCTACTACCACCAATCATCCCATTGTCCAAGAGAATATCCATTCAGTTTAGACCACCATTATTAGTAAATATGATTGAAAAGAATAATATACTTTGAGGTTTTAGAATACTATTATTAGGCATATAAGACCTAGCATAGTGGTAAGGTCACGCCTATGACCATAAAGGTCAAGTGACTCGATAAGATGGTTGCGGTAAAGCTATATAGAAATTAAAATAATAATTTCTAATTTATATCTCCCTGACCGCGAACTATATGAGACCGCTTACTATAAAGTGAATAGCCAACAGAGGGATTTTCTATCAATTAGATAGAAGACCTCCGGCGCTATCAGAGTACATCAGAAGTCACCAATACTCATTCAAGATTAGGTGTATGTCGGACGGCTCCAATAGGGGTCCCTCTTAGAGGCAGGAGGTCTGAGGGGAACCACACTCGAATTGGAAGACTGGGATGCATGAAGCCTTTCTATGATACTGGCGTGTCAAGACTCATGCATGCATATATTAATTATGCACCAGTTCCTGACGATGAACTTAGCTAGTTCTTGATCAGAAGGGACGATTGGAATGATAGTCATTCGGACTACATTTACATACTTAGTCCATTCAAGCCTAGAGATCGCAAAGAGATCATTGGGAGATAGGACGCTATCCACTCAAGATAAATATCTCGTCTCAATTAAGGTTGAAGTAGTGTACGAACTTTCAGGGTCAAACGGTGTTCGCACTTAGTAGAAACTAAAGTCAAAAGCTCCTCAGTACAAGTTAGTACGGGGATACTAAGTACCGGTAAAAATGTATAAATAGGTTTAAGGTCTCCAGGTTAGTTAGAGGAATCAAGCAACGGAGAAGAGACCTTAACAATATAATAAGTTTACAACTACGAATCTTTATTCTTTTATTCTTTACTATTTTACAAGTCTTCCTAGACAATCTCCAATCAAAAATTCAGGCCCTAGTCCGACCGATAAGTTTGATCTCGGCTACCGCCTAACAACTATATATACCTGACTCACTAGCACTGCTATCATCATCAGACTCTCTGTCACTATCAAGAACGATAGCTTGATTTTCAATCTCAATTTCACCTTCACTGGACAACACCTCCTAGCAGCGTGGATCCTCTGGCTTACAGTCAAGAACTCGGTGGTTCATATAAATAAACGTAAGCATATTAACCTTAAATTGCTAGAGGTGATTGCGGGATTTATTTTGAATCAAATTCTGGGCACTAAAAGACCTCTCACTTGGAACTGAGTTTGCTGGTGTTTTAAATAATCTAACTGCAAGCTGTGATAGGTCTGGTGCAAAAGGATGTTGTGCTTGCCAAAAAACAACAGGGTTTTGAATTTTTCAGGCAACATTGGTATTGGAGAATGGTCCATCATGTACTCGAAATGAGAAAAAATCTGCAGTAACAATATCTGCTCTCTTTTCATTAGTAAACATATGGCAAATATGAGAAAGAATCGAATTCTGTTAATCAATTGTAATCAAGACCCTTGGATTTGTAGGAGTTAGATAAAATGCAGTCCAGTGGATATCCTGAAGTCGCCTTTTCATCGTTTTTTCTACAATTGAGGAAATTGGTCCCACATCTAACTGACTACTTTCCATGATATTAATATGCTCTTGTATACTTCTCCATCTTTCTGCAACGAGTCCCAAGTGTGATGCCTCCTACTCTGATTCCTTTTGCAAGATACTAATCGGGTGTATCAGATCCCGGAGCTCTTCAACCTGTGCCCAAAAGATCCGATCTCTGATATTCAAAACCACTTACTCCTTAATATCTCCCTCAGGTGATAATATAAATGCCTTAAGAGCTTCTTTATTCTTGTATACAGACTCAATCGCCTGAGCCTGAGTCCCCCATCTGGTAATCACAGAGAGAATTAGAAAAATAGTTTTTCCATAACATTTCATTTACTTTTGTCTGAGGAGTGCTAGTTGCTTAGGAGAGGCCTGAAAGGTTGTAACAATTGCCATAATCTTTGATAAAATCTTCTCATAATTAGGAATCTGAAGGAGATCCTTGATGAGAAGTTACAATCCATGAGAATCGTAGGGAACAAAAAAGCATTTAGAAGCCTCAAGTATTGAATCAGCATCGAGAATACACCATACACCTCGCGTAGTACTACAGGTATCTGTAGCAAGACTGTTTATCCTTTTCCAATCTCCCAAAATAATTTTATGCAGTTGGTACATTAACCAAGCAACTGTATGAGATGAATTCATTGACTCTGCACCAACATCCTGGGATAAATAATGAAATGTTCTGCGACTAGTATTGATTGAGAGGTTGATGATTCTCTCTTTCTTAATATTTGTGCTTTCATCAATTATGATATTTAAATAATATGTTGATGTAAGAATCAGGTCCACTTCTTACTTTACATCTGCAAAAACCTCCTCTAATAGTATGGTTTGAAGAGTCCTAGCGGTAGGTAGTTTATACCCGGAAGCAATTATCTTATGATAGGAGAAAAAATAAGGAGATCGAATAGCATTAAAGGGTATGTTATTCATATAAGATGCCAGAGCAATCCTCTTGTCACCTTCTTTATATTGAGCCTTATTGAGTTTGTGAATTGCTGAATCCAGTATCTGCTATCCTGAGCCTCTTTGTATAGTAGGTAAATTACCAATACACTTACTATTGGCTGTATTAAGAAGAGAGATTTGATAGCTTGACAGCCTTTAAGATGATCTTACTGCCTGGTAACATTTTTTGCAAAAACCTTAGTACAGGCACGACATTTCACATTCTCTACCTGTATTTAATTATGTTTTATATTATATTAGAACTTATTTGTTGGACAAAGTATGAGTGCACACTTACCTTGCACTCTGGCCTGGCAGGAAGAATTTCAAAGGTATCATGGATCCTGCTATTCTTATCACGTCCCATGATTTTGTAGGATAATAAGTGAGATTTTGACTGAATGATGGAATAAGAAAGAATTGTTTTTTTGTTTAATTTAACTTCAAAATAGGTTGTACAGGAAGGTCTTTACTCCATTTTCACCAAATTCCAATAGACAAATTGTTTCTTGATCCTGATATTAGGCTTTAGGGTATCTCACAACACTATTCCTGTAAATTACGTATGTAAATTGTAAATTATATTCTGTAAATTATGGTAATTTATTTTAATTTATGTAAATTGCCTAACCTTATTCAGGATATACTGGACATACAAGTGATTGCAATACAACTATAGA
This sequence comes from Tuber indicum, assembly GCA_006112555.1. Lineage (NCBI taxonomy): Eukaryota > Fungi > Ascomycota > Pezizomycetes > Pezizales > Tuberaceae > Tuber > Tuber indicum. The sequence continues at coordinate 26,170 of VBSK01000419.1, forward strand.
CTTACAGGATACATAGGACGTACAAATTATGCAACTCATGTCTGAACATACAGCTTGTACTTCCTTCAAGAAATATAACTTCCATACTAAGAAGCAGTATTCGTGAGACATAAAATTAAAGATAAGAGAATTCATCCAACTTTAGAACATATCAGCTATATGTATGACTAATCTGTACTCAAGTATAAGTAACAACTACTGATAATTATCAGAGCTGTGATTTACTACTCACTATTTTTTTTTTCAATTTGGCAGCTACTTTAATACTTCTCTTAAATCTAACCTTCAAAGAATATAAATAGCAGTTAGTACATGAAGAGGCATTTCTGCATAGCAAGCTTATAATTAAAAAATGTTCCTCTACTTTTCCTAATAGACTCCAAATATGTAGAGATGATTTATATCACTACTCATGTCTCTAATATAAAAGTGGGAGTAAGAGTAAGAGTTAAACAATGAATGACTCCTGAAAGAGAATACTTATACTTACTAGTATTATAAAGCTCAAGGTTTACTATTACCTAGTTACACTATTCTATTTATGATGGCATATTCTAATTTCCAACCAGCAGAAGACAATCTGCTAGTTTATAACTTCTACCCACAATTTCTAAATCAGAAAAAAAAAACTCATAAAGTCAATTAGATTACAAGTTCTTCAAATATTAAACCCTTCAAGTGAATATGGTATTTCAAAATGTTAATATTTTCTCACATGCAAGGAAATGCTAGAATTACTACTTCTATTATCATAAAATAAGGTCTTTTTTGGAGGTGGAATGGACTAAGATTACCTCTAAGGTAATTTGTAATAAAATCTCAAAACTACTACTTATTATGGAACAATATACAGAATAGCATTCAAACAACAAATTTGATATATAACTTGTAACAGGTCTGTTTTTATCTTTCTGCTTTTACTCTAAGTCTAAGATTTAATCAGTTATAACTTATTATATTTTTCCCCCTTTCACGTTCGGATGAGGGCCAAAGCCGTCAAAGCTAGATACTTTTGTAATGGCCAAGTATTTTATCAATTTAATAATTGTTTGATTATCGCGAAACAAGATGGTAATATTTATCTTTTTTTGCTATTTTTGTTGTTTCTATTGTCTCCAAAAATTGTACCATACCGTCGGAGATATACGAGTAAGTTCGTTGTTTCACACAGATTTTATGCTATTACATAGGAAAGGTTTTCCCATAAAAGGTTTTTCTGCATAATATAAGATGCATAATGATCGAAGGAGTTCTGCACGATCAGGCGAGAACCGGCAGACACTATTATCCCGAAGTAAGAAGCGGCCGACGTGAAACCTTCAAGTGCCTCAAAATAGAGCACTGGAAGGTTCGGTCCTGGCTAATAGACCTATGGAATTTTAGTGCGACATCGAGACAAATCTGGGATAAAAAAAAATCATAATTATTTGAACGTACTTGCGCCTGCCGGCTCTTCCCAGATTATTTGGTAATACATGCCCTGTACTCGTAATTCTCTGGCTTTTTTTCTAAAAACGCGAAAAAAAACCAGGTCCGCATCTGCTGCCAAGGAGCCTGACCTGGGACCTTCCAAATCATGAAACACGAGTACCTTCTGGCGGAAGAAGGAGACCCAGTGAGTGGGTGTCCCCAGAAGCTCTTTCTTGGCGCTTTGTGTGGGATTTGGCCCAGAAGGCCAATGAATATTACCATTGAATTCCTGTCTGGTTTCCCTGCTGTTTTGGATTTTTTTTTGGGTTGTGTCCTTTTTTGAATACCGTAAAAACCCGGGTACTGCGAACTGGCCTTGACCGGTCGCGCAGCGAATCCGGACCCATTGGTTGATGGAGAGCTCACGAAAGAGGCCAGATAACATAGGCAAGCGTCTTTGAACTCCCTCCTGGACCATTAAAACCATTGGAAACAGCTGCACGACCAGCCCAGGCCAGCTCGTTATACCCGAGCTTTTACGATAAGAGAATGGGATTCACATAGAGAGCACTTTATGGATTGGAATGTGTTACTGCACCAATGAATATTTCTGCCACACCTTTGATATATTCATGGCTTTCTGTTACTGATGTTATTTGTTCATCCGCCAAACGCAGGTTGGATGCGGGCCCGGTCATTTTTACAAACGTCAGAGAATTTCGGGTATATCCCGGAATCCGGAAACACTGCAGGACCGCTCACTCTTTCATTCGTACATGTACTTGCACTTGTATCTGCCCCTTCCTCTAGTACAAACGAAGCGTCAAAAGAGAGGGAAAACAAGACCCCCAGCTTTTTTTTTCATTGAGATATTGCAATACCTGTGAATCTTAGGATCCCCCGGCAAGGATGGTCATCAATCAGGGTAATACCCTCATCGCCAAGGGATGGAGGTGTGAGGGGGGGGAGGAATAGTGGGATTGAGGCGGTGGTGAGGTGACCGGTTGTCGAAACAAGCGCAGTCGAGATCCGCGTCCGCGAGCAAAGAGGACAAAAGCTTGGCGAGCCTTATATTTTTTTCCTTTTTCCCATTCCGTTCTTTCTTTTTCCTCTTTCGCCCTTGGATTTGTGAAAAGTTCAACGTTCCAACAAATACCTACCCTGGTCCCTTTGCTTCCCTCATCTGTTTCTTTTCTTTTCTTGCTTTCAGCCTAGTTATGAGATAGAGGTTCTTTTGTTCGCGCAGAAAAAGAGGGATATAAAACAGGTGGACGGAAGACTCCGGTCTGAAGGAATCTCGGGGATGCAGAAGAAAAGTTTGGGTGTCAAAATGGAAAGAAAGAAAGGAATGGAAAGGAAAAGGCGAGTTCAAACTGCGAGGAATCAAGGTGGCGTTTTGTCTGAGCTAAATGTAACATCGCTTCATGAAGTGAATCACCCGGGGTTGGGGCTATTGGTGGTTCCTTTTGATGGGGGAATCTTTCCGAAAAAATGTTGCCATGTAGCTTATTTCTGGCGGAGTGGGAAGTCTTTTTCATTATATTTCTGAGGGATATCCTAACGCTCCCGTCGAAGTTATTCTCCTTTTCTTCCTTGCAGATTCTCCACTGTTATCGAGTGGAGAATGCCTTGCGGTGAGAGTTTATGATACGAGCCGAGTTTTATCATACCGTAGCCCTTCAAAAGGAGCCTCGTGTTCATGTCATGTCTTACCCATGACCCCACAGACAACCCCACCCCACTCATTCACTCACCCGCCCTCATCCATTGGACTTACGAACATCTCCCACCACACGCCTTCGCACAAATCATCTTGCCGGACCCAGCTACTCGTACTTCCCTGGAATGAAGAAGGGAAGAGCGAGAGCAAATCAGGCCATGACTGGCCTCCGCGGTCACACATTCATCAACTCGCTTTTAGATTGCTTTTAGATTGCTTCACTTTCATTTTGCCTTCCCATCATTTCAGCCTCTATTAATATCCGTCCCATCATGCTTCGCTCACCCTCATTGGCTTGAACTTCACGATAACAATAATATCACATGGAAATCCGACCTGATATATGATTCCCATCTCACCCGCTCAGGAGTATACACCACAACAGTGAGACGTGTGTGCGCTTGCGCCTACTCAAGTCACCGGGATGAAATTCCGTTTTGTATCTAGGTGCGTTACCGCAGTTTCGTGACTGGCGGCTTTAGTACTATGAGTACTTGAACTCGTACCATGCTGGCGTTTGTGCTCTTAGATTTAAGAACCATTTCTGCGAATCGGGGTTCCAAGAAAGCCGGTCAGTTGCTTAACTATAACGCCTTCTTGGCTTGGCCCGACAATCCCTACATCACCCCCCCCCCCCCCACCTTCCCTCCAAGGAAAGTGGCAATCACGTGTGACGATAACTTTTCTTCTTGGCGAGCTTTTGTTGTTGCAGCTGCGGCTGTCATTGCCTTATGTGGTATAAAGTATGGTGGCCATGGAGTACCGTACTGTACTGTACCCCAGTGCCGGTAGATTTAATTGTTGCATGAGCAATCACGGATGTCCGACGATCCGAAAGGATGATTGGGGGGGGGGTAACTGGTTGGTTGATATGATACGAGTAGATAGCTTCACCGGAACATAAGAAAGCTTTCGAGAGTAATCTATCTCAGAAACTCATCTATCTTTGTCTGTCCACTCACCCACCATCCCGCCTCTGACAATGCACGCTAGCCAGTCATCTGGGCCGGGTTGATGTATGATAACGTAAATAGATAAATTGGAGCTCGTAAGAGCCAACTTTTTTACTTATTGTGATACCGTACCAGCAATTTACAAGCATGTAGGAACCCTACCATAGTGGTATTCGAGTACGGTAGGGTCTTCTGTGTTTCACCGCCGGGTGGATATCATCTCCGCCTTTTCTCCTTTGTTCTCGACACGGTGGTGGCGATATCAGATTAAAATCGAACGGATGGGTCCTTCGCAGCTACCCGTAGCACCTTCCCACCCCACCGTATCATACCGGTATCGAACCTAGTCTACACGACAACGGAACTCCGGGGTTAGAAGGAAGGGAGCAGGTGGGGGAATTATTATTGTTTAGTTTACCAAGGCTCTTACCGATACACAATATTACCGGTATCAGATACTCGAGTGATTCCAGACCAGGGGGGGGGGGGTGTCTGCGAGGGTACCGTACTTTACACGACGTCTTCCAAAGTCTCAGAAATGTGAGTTACGCATTGGTAGCGTATGTTATGATGTCTCACTCAAAACCTGGTGGAGCGACGAAACCTCCACTTAGGATGATCAGATCACTTACCCCTCTCCCCACAACCCCGAATGTCGTATTTGCAATGGTGCGCCTCACGCCCTCGTGTTCCGGGTATCCCGGATCTGATATCCAGCTCGCACTTTATTTCCACGACCGCGTCTACCGATCATATTATATTACCAATTTGGTCCCCCTCTGCTTGGCTGTATGATATACAGTACAGCATTGGAGAACAGTGCAGAGCGGAGACGGACCCGTCTTGGAAAGCAAGAAAAGAAAAGGGAAAGAAAAGGGAAAGAGCGTCGAGCCGGAGCCGGGAGAAGAATGGAAGCGGCCGGTTAACGACGGAGTTATTACCACGAAGAACAGGACCCCCAACGGGTAGGGGGCGAATGACGATGGCGATGATGAAACCTGCTCAAATCCTCATGGGGGTTTCGATGGTGAGTCAATGTCCCTTGCTCGAATCGTCCTGACCGGCTGGCTCCCGCCCGTAGCACAGCATCATTGGCCGAGCTGCAGTCGCAATCTGCCTTAGCAGGTCAGCAACCCAGTCGGATGCTTCTCTGATGGATGGGAAGGTTGAGTGAGGTAGGCACAGTGTCGAAAGAAGAGCTCTCAATTCGGGTGTAACTATTGTACAATTCACTCCCAGCAAGTTACTTGTGGTGGCCATATCGATTTCGAAGCTGCCGAGACTTCCGAGGAAACTGCCGCCTATCTGCGACGGGCTGCAAGGATTTACCAATAACTTTATCTGATAAAAGATGCAGAAGATGCGGAATAAGCTTTTTATTTTTTGTTTGGTCAATTTCGATCGATTTCACGATTTCCTGAAACCTAGTCATCGCATTGCAGAGATATTCTGGCTAGATATGAATCAATCGAGGCAAGTGCCGTCCCAGAGCGAGATATTTCAAAATAGTAGTGTTGCGGATGGGACGGTAGGGCCAGGTAGATATGGGGGGCGGGAGCAGTCTAAAAGGGAACGAAGTAAGGAAATGAAATGAAATAAAAAAAGGTGTTTAGCTTGATTTTAATATTCAAACGAAAATGTCCTCAGATAGTGCTAATCCTATATAGGTCCGGAAAACCGGAAACAACCCTCTAAGCATCTTCGATCCGATGACTGTTCCAAGTCATGATCATAATTATAATGAATGATCCTATTGCGAGAAAGATTTTCTCCTTGGTATAAGATGCTCTTATTGCTGAGCTGAGGAAAGGCTATCCACCATCTGCAGTACCTAATAAACTAGAGCCCCCTTCGATACTCGAAGGCTGTCTGCGTTAGGATTCCATCTTTTTGGTAGAATTAAATTATTATAAATATTTGCTGAGATATTGGTGTTGTTATTGAATACAATGGTGGTTGCCATATGGTTGCGTTGTTGTGTTGTGATTACCTGCGTATATGGCAACTAGAAAAAGATTAGGGTTTCGAGTATTGTGTTCTATTACTGACAGTTCCACTCCTGTGGATATCTCACAGCCCTTAACATATATTATTATACAAATATGCTCTGGTGGGCAGAACAGTAAACTGTTTCGTTTTAATTGTAAAATACACGATGTAAAAGAAGATTAAGAATCAATGTACTATTAATATGAATCTGTTATACATCCAGTTCTACAACTAAGGAGAAGTTATTTGACAATTATGATAAGTGTACATGTAGTTCTTGAATTTATTTACTATCCAAGGTATTCTGAAAGCAGTCTCCACCAGACTGTCAATTTGTTTGCTTTACAGTGGTGCCATAGTAGCCCATCAACTATCTGAGATTTAGTTAGAAAGCATGAATTTACTTAAATACTGAAGATAAACAAACTGGTAAGAGAAATCTATTCCAACTCAAAGTAGCTACACTTTCCATCTATTTTAAAGGGACTGTGAGTCCTTTCACAGTATCAACAGGTTCCTTTCTCCTCCTTTTCATATTCTAACCACTATCTATTAACCTTAATTCTACTAACAATTCTCCCCCATGGTGACTTGATTTTCATTACCAGATGAGTTGTGACTCCATGGACTAGCCTCCAACCCCATACAATTACCTCCACCCTCATTTGTACTTCAAAAGTACGCGTAAGTTTCTTCACCTCACCTCTCCACATGCTCAACTGAATTTTAAATATACAATGCTTGCCATCACAAAATTTCTCTACCTTACATGAATAATCCAAGATGGATATAGGTCTTAAGGCCAATTCCACTGTTTTTTCAGATGTATAGAGTAGGAGGAGTGAGAGGGAAGGATCAGGCTTGTACAAAGACTGATTGTGAGATGGGACAGTAGAAGTAGTACCATAGGAGATTGCCTGAGCTGACCTCTGAGATCCCATAGGAATAGTAGCAGTTGAATCAACCAACTCTATTATAGATGATTTTAACAGCACCTGAGGGTCAAGAAAGATAACAGCAAAAAGACCAGATGCTGCCACACAAATATTGTGGTAGAATCTTTGGTCTAGATTCTCTTTGATATGAGTGCTTTGTCTTTCAGCTCGTTGTGCTTTCTTGATAACTGTCACAAACTGGATTGTGACGAGGCAGATTGGTAAGGCAGAATAAGGTTTTCACATGACTCGCAGTTGTGAGTCATATGATGTTATGACTTTCATGTGTGACTCATACTTATGAGTCACAAGTCTCATGCATGTGATGCATTTAGCGTACATGGCTTGTTATGAGATTGGTAAATAGTTAAGGCAGGAGTTAGCTGAGGATCTCACATGACTCACGCTTTTAAGTCATAGAAGATGGTGACATAAGAGTATGAGTGTTGGATGTGGAGGTAGATGTCAAGGTTCTTGATCATTCTCAGGAGCCAGCCTGCTAACTAAATAGACTAACTAACATGTGTGTACACCTCCATAGGTTAACCCTCAACATCATCGTTCACTATCACCATACTATATCACCAATACAACCTGGATGGTTTCCCGTACCATCTCAATACTCAACAATGAGTCACACAGGGTTAGCATTGGATAAGGAATCCTTATAAAAGAGAGGTCTTAGGACCTCTGGAGTGGACTCCTTACCCTAGACCTCTCTTTTATAAGCACTCCTCACCCAACCACTTAAGTCTTTCCTATACTATTAAGTTCAATATACTGTTGTATAAGTACACAAACATCTCCTTCAATATAAATGAGAAAAGAGGTCTCACTTGTATAAGTATAACGAGGCTAAGATGATATATCAATAGACGAGATCTAAAGAGATCATGTGGAGTGAAGAGTCTCCAAGCTATTAATATCTAGAACAAGGAGGAGTAAGGTTATTACTTGATGAAGAGCTAATAGCAGAAAGAAGTAATAGGATCATTGAATAGTGGAATAGATGGTGTGTTCTATTGATGGGGGGTGTTGCTACTTATACTAGTATTGGTATCCGCCAAGCTTCCTGATCTTCAGAAGGTCAATGCCTTAGTATTGCTAACCCTATATTATTCCAGTAACCGCCACTATTTTTTCAGCTTCTGGTATTTATACCATATTAGTTAGCAAATTTTATCAAATTTGGATGAGTATTTACATTTTCTTTATAGGTACCTTCTTCCTTTGTACTGCCCTTCTTATGACACTTACGTTGCCTCCTCCCTACTTTTATTTATACATTACCAAATGGCTGATTATTACCTTGGTCACTACCCTCTTTATCAAAGTCAGCTATTCTACAGTTAGTATAAGTAGAAAGAACTCTTACCAAGTTGCAAATTGACCTACACTCATGACAATATTTATTAGCTTCCCTGGAGGTACTGGTACTTTTAGGGTAGCTGGGAGGAAGTTGAGGAAACTTGCATGTCAGATAACTTCAAAGTCACTAAAGACAGTGAAGTTATAGAGCAAGTTAAGATAGCTAAATCTGGCATAGAGGGATAGACTAAAGTAGCACTGGATGTAGGTATAGTGGATGGTACGACTGGTTATGGTGGTGCTTCTGCCATGACCTTATTGTGATGTTATTTATTAAGAATATAAAGAAATGTTAAAGAATTAGCAAAAAAATGAAAGAAATACAAACCAGCAACACAAGGAAAAAAGGACTTGTATCATGAAATACTTAATAAATTTTGGGGTGTTTTGGAGATAAATGGCTATGTATAATAGTATAAGAGTGTTAGGCATAAAGAAAATGCACAGACCTCTCGGTAGGGTAACTGCACACAGACCCTCATTTATCGAAAGCCTAAAACCCCCCTCCGGCCCCGTTCTGGGGCCCACACGTCCTTAGCGAGATTTCGAAAAGTTGCGTCCCATGACTATAATGTCATCTCAATGAAGCCCACTTCATAACACTATATACGTCACTGCCGTCCGTCCGACCGGATGCTGTTCGCAGGCTTTATAAGAGAGCACCTCTGGGTACCTCTGAGAAGTAGAACGGAGGACATCCGTCAAAGGCGCATTGAGTTATTAGGCATTAACGTTAGGCATCCTAACTACAGGCCGAAAGTAACGGGATGTTTTCGGTTCGAAAATCCGCAACTACTCCGACAGTGTCCCAGAGGCCATAGGGAATAGATATGACACCAATACCTATCTGAAGGCCGCTGTATGTTGGTTGGTCCTGGAAACTGGATCCCTTGAGAGGTGATTCTCTTTGAGGCGAGGCGGACCGAGGGGAAGCTGCTCAGACTCAGAAGACCTAATAGGCGGTAGACATACTAGTGTTGGTGCACTGTCTACGAAGCCTGCATTATGCATAGGTGCCCGACACATACGCTGGCCACTATGTGAAATTGGAAGAGACTACTGGAACGATAGTCAAGACGACTGCAGTTTCAAACAGAAGTCTATTTGGCTCTATAAATCGAAGACCGCTCATTCGAGGATAATAACGCATCCTATGATAAGACGGTAAAAGAATTTATGAGGACAAAGATGGTGTACAAGAATTCAAGGTCAAACGGTGTTCGCACTTATTAAGACTATAAGACGTAGCGTACGATTTTGGGGAAGATACTTAGTTATGGGGGGATTAGATGTAGTCCGCGAACACTCAGACACAGGATATAAATATCGAAGTGCCTCCCAAGCTTCTAGACAGAATCAAGCAACCGAGAAGAGACCTTAACAATATAACATTGTTTTACCTACGAATCTTTATAAGAATATTTCCTCTATCGATTAAGCGAGTTCTTAGTAGTCATAAACGAAAAGAACGACACCGAGCCTTCCTAGACAAATCTCCGTCTATTACGAAAGATTCAGGCCTAAGTCTTCTCGACAAATATTTAGAGTCGGCTTCCGCCTAACAAAGAGTCAGTTGGGATATGATACTTGGTTGCCATAGTTAAAAAAATCAAACTTTTCCAAACTCCACACATTTTATTTCTGAAAAATTCTAGCAAAATATATTATTTATCTATTCTATACTATTTAAAATTTAATACTAATATATAGTTAATTTATCAATTAGCCACAATGTAGATAATATGACCTATATGATTAAGTTAGAAATCATAACTATTCAGCAACTCACATATAGTATTATGCGATGTTTCGATAAGTTTAAAATATGGTAAACAGCTGGTTAGAGAGCATAGAGTATCTTTAGAAGAGAATTTTAATAATCAACAATCAGCAGAGAGGTATAATTGTGCCATGTTTTCTGCTACTGCAATTGTGTAATAGCAAGCAATTTCAAATTGGCAGTACACCTATAGTGTGCCTATTGGCTTACCACAATATATCAGCTCAACGAATCATTCCCCCATACTTTCAATTCAAAGCCAATTTATCTATTACTATTTGCTCCTAAGCTCCTGACATTTGTGAGTATTACAGAGGAAAATCAAAGATATCTATAAAAATTTAATTTATATCAAAAGTCTATAAACTACTACTATTGCCTAGACATCCTACCAGCTTTAGTACTACTAAATACCCTTACCGATATACTTATCTCTAAACTGTAGCTTCTATAGATTTCATTTTCACAAGATAAAAGCCTACAGATTACTTCAACATGTTTAGAGATTGCTATACCAGCTTAATTGTAAAAAAAAATATAAATAACCTATGAAACTATAAAATTCAATCCATAGACTATAATGTCATACTCATATACTGTTTGACCTTGACCTCTAAGAACTTGGAACTGTGAACACTTCCCACAAACTTTCTCTTACTCTATGCCACTACTGTAGCAATAGCTTGTCGATATGGTATATTTTTCACTCCTTTCTTTCTTCCCCAATAGGCCTTTTGTTATAGCTTTCTTCTTCAGGAAAGTCGTTGGTCCTCTATCTAGGATTGTAATTGCCAGGTAAGCACTTTTAAATGAGTATTCTGGAGTTGTACTGACTACTTAAGGTCATTGAAAATTGGCTTCAAAATCTGTTTTCTCTCTGCTATTAAATTTTGTATTTTAGCAAACCTATACGGTTGGCATTGAGTTTACTTAATCTTATCAGTAGTCTCGTCCTCCTAACGTTTCATGATCATTGTATGTGCCTTACCAGCATAGAAAATACCACCTTTTTGCACTTCACAATGAGTCCTCTTCTGCATATTAGCACAGATAAGCTGTGCTGCTTCAGTATACTTGTGGCACCTTGTTAGCTGAGTACCGTAAAAACTCAAATAAACGACTTGGAAGGGTGTAATAAGAGGTTAAATTAAGTTGAGTCACATCAAGAGGGTGATCTACCTATAACGCAATATCATTTTCATTTTCTTGGCACTAATCAAAAAAAATACAAGCATTATTCTCCACATCTACTTCTTCATCGCCATCCACGGTCAGATCCTCTACAACTTCACCAACCTCATCAATCCTCTCATCTTCATCTACCAAGGTACTCCCCTCCTCTTAGTGACAATTTGCTAGCTCTTTGACTACGAAATCAGTCTCTCAAACCCCCTCGATAGAGATTTCTGTATCAGCACTTCCATCAATAGGAAGTGTTAATCTGATGACACGAAATGAGCAGTGAATGATATCCCACTTCTCCTGTGAGAATCATGTCCAAGCCTCACCAACTGCCCAGGTTGCAGCAATACACGGAAGTCCAACCATACTTCCGGTAAGTTTCCCTCCATCCACTATGATTTCCTCCTCTTCTTTGCCGATACTATCTAGTCTTGCATCTAACTCTTCCTAAATTGATATTAGTAACTTTTTTTTTTAAATAATAGTACAGGTGTGGCCAATGGATACATTTGTCACATGGGTCTGATCAGAGGTTTTCGGTAACAAGTTTGTAGGGAAAGTTTTTTTACCAGACCCATATGAAAAATATATCTATGGGCCATACTTACAGGTAAGTTTATTTCTCCTCTCTAACCCTACCTTTAGGATGTCCTTAAATGGATGATTATTAGATATATCAAGAGGTTGTACCAATCCTGTGCAACCTCCTGGTATTACACTAACTATGATATCATGGGCAATTAGTGTGTCCAAAACCTCTTCCATTTTGTGGGCTGAGAAGAGATCCATTGCAAGTAACGTAGGCTGACTTTCCAGAGTAGGTACAATTTGGTCATCGAGCCACTCAACTATATTGGCTGAGTTGGTATAAGCAGTAGGGTTAAATCTAACCACTACACGAGTATTGTACTTTCGTTTCTTCTCTACAATTGTAGGGCCGACTTCTTTTCCATAAAAGAATACTAATAGTTGAACTCTTGAAACTCCATCGGCGAAAAGCGTAAGTTAGATAGTCTCCTGTCTTTTATCCCATCCAGATGTGCTGCTAGACTGAATCCAGATCGCTTTCTCTCTGATAAGATTATAAGTCTGTTCTTTGAGGTACTCAAAGAGCAACGGCATTTGGTCCATATTGCATATATTCTGCAACTGATACCTTCTCCCTACAGCAGGTAAGTCCTCCAATCCCAGGCTATTATCTCCTCAGATAGCTGAGTTTGTTCTGTTATATCTCATCCATGCTAGGATTGCATTTGTAAAATCTACAGGTAGCTTGCTTGACTTATAAGTTACAAGACATAAACTAATCTGATGTGCACGCAGAACACTCCAGAACCACCGATTCGAAAATTTGAAAAGATTTGCTCCTGTCCCACCTTCTGCATAGTTTTTTTGAAATAACTCTTTACTGATATGCCAAAACCATCCTCTTCGCACTGGTTTCCTAATTGCTCTCCGCTGATGAAACGCCTCATATAGCACCCGTTCCAGTATTTGCTACTTGCATAGCCAATCTCCTCCAGCTCACTGCCGCTCCTTTCTCTCCGCATTCGCATACTGTCCCTCCTTCTCATCCTTTCCCCAGCGAGAGAGATTGCCAACAGGTATTTTGAAGAGGTATGCCACTTCATTCTGTTTTTGTTCATGAGTCTTACTTGAGCCACAAGGTATTTGTATTCCATACCACCAAGACAATACACTGAGCTTATAACTAATGGGATAAGATCGATGTGTAGTCAAGGAACCTTTTGAATTAGTACCTTTTTGTAGTATCTCGGTAAGTGGCTTTCTCTTTCGCCCCCTCTTTTTCTTTACTCCAAAATAAAACCTATTGGCTGGAAGAGGAGGAAGTATTGGTTGTACAGCCACTAGACAAAAGTCTTGGCGATGGCGCAATATGAGACTGTCTGTGCCATTCCAAATCATGTAATGCCATCCACCTCCCCCCTCCGGTTGCCTTAAATAACAAAAAAAAAAAACATCAGATGAAATTGTAAAAATTAAAAATAAAAAGCTAAATAGTAAAAGTAACTAAAAACTAAACATTAAAAATTAAAAGTCCACCTAGTATCTGGTAAACCATCCTTTAGCATCAATAACTGCGATAACTCTGGAAGGCATGGAGCGCCAGAGCTTTTTGAAAAAGGAATCGGGAATGGTTGCCCATACCAGGAGGAGCGATGCTGCCAACCGTTCCCAGATCCTCCAGGGGCCCCCTTCGATGTCCAGGATATCTGGGTATTGGATGTAGAGGCGCCTCTTGAGCTCAACCCAGGAGTGCTCGATGGGGTGGAGATCGGGTGAAAGTGGGTGGTGATCTTCAAGGTTGATCCCGTTGTCAGTAAATCACTCACGAGTGTCCTTGGCAGTATGAACGCGGGCATTATCCTGCTGGAATAAGGCGTCACTAACTTCCCGCTCAATCTCTTCCATTATTGGAGGAAGATGCCTATCCAAGAGACCAATGTAGACCCCACGGTCTACTTTGCTCTCTAAAATAGGCACCAAAGAGTCCCACCGACCACCCCAAAAACATCCCCACACTATGAGGCCAACAACATTGGCCTTCCCCCTTGGCTTGATGCATTCAGCAAGCCACTTCTCCTCGGGTGTACGAAAAACCCATTTCTGGGCAGTGTTGGCGGACTTCCTGAGACTACACTCATCACTGTAGAGTATACTCTGGAAGTCCGCAGCCGTCGAATCCTTTCGAGCAAGAGCCCACTCCAACTTCTTCTTGGTGTGAGCAGCTGTCAACCGAGGGCGAGTTTGCACAAGCCATTTTTTAATATTTGCTTCGCGTAAAACTCGGTCAATCATCCGGACAGAGACATGGGGGGCATGCCAATTCCAGAGTTCTAGTCGTGTCATGCCCTGGTCCCTTGTCGCTGGCCGGACCACAGCTTGGCCCTCCCGTTGGCTAAGAATGACTGGACTTCCTGGGCGAGGAGAATTTTCTATATGGCCTTGATCGCATGCTTGGGCAAGGAAGTTGAGAACCATAGACCAGGGGTGGTTGACGTGTGTGGCAACTACCGATATCTTTTCAAAGATGTGGAAAAAGGCTATTATCATACCTTTTTCCACATCTGACATCTCTCTCTGAGCTGTTTTTGGCTTGTGGCGCGAAACTGAGTTCTTCTTCGCAGGCATTTTGGTGTGTGTCACCTTCTCAGATATCTACGCGCTACATTTCAATAACATTGCTGACTCAGCATCACCAAGACTTTTGTCTAGTGACTGTACCTTTATTCGTCTGCATATTTTTTTATCTTGTTTGAGAGGCATTCAGTTTCGTCAGTTGGAAATAGGCCTTGTTTATATTGTAATAAATAGTGTAAAGTTGTATAATAAAGTTTAAGTGAATGTTCATAGGAATTAGATATAGTAGGACTCAGATACATAATAAAATCTTCAAAGACTTTTCATTCTTATGAAGTATAACTACAAACCTATGAACAGTCATTCTTCGTTTGTTTGCTTTACAGTTGATGGTTCAGTTTGCCTTTGAGTCAATCCATATTACGTAATTTGAAATTACTAAATTTACATTTCAGGCATCTTTCCGTACCGTGTTCACTGACTTACCCTAAATCAACCTCATAGCACACAACTCATTTATTTGAGTTTTTATAGTAGCTAGATAGACTTGTACAATATTTCCTTACAAGTAGTAATTTAAGAAGTACTAATACCTTGATCTAGTAGCATATGGTTGCTATAAGAAGTCAGCATACCTCTTTAGGGATCAAATAGTTCTTTGAGTTGTGAGTAATTCTATCAACACACCTGAGTGGAGGCGTTGAAGTCAGGATTCAAGAGCAGATGTAAATTGAACAAGGTACTATAGAGGAGGGGTAGGCTCTGGTAAATGTTCTTGTAATTTTGGTAAAGCAATTTCGGGATTGAAAGGTATAAGATCAGGTTTTTTAAATGAAGAATTAATTGTTGTCTACTTAAAGGCCTGCTCATGAATTGAGCAAGTAGCAGACAAGAATTCAATCTTGTTAAAATAGATACAACACGTTTGAGTTGTTTGCTCAATAGGTTGTGAATGGTAGTGTTTTAGAGATTAAAAAAATAACAATATCAAGAGGTCATAATAGAATAGTTGTACGGGGGGGGAGGTAAAAAGGAATAATTTTTCTCTGATTACAGAAATCAAGAAATTTGTTAGTGTAATGTGATCTATAGCTATTCAATAAAAGGTGATATACTCTGACCAGCCCTAGGGAAGATAAATAATCAAAATACCGTAACCAATCAAAGGCGAAACCATCATTTGAGTATCCACTCTCAGAAACATGTTATAAAACATCATTTTCAGGATTTAGTTTTAACTATCTGTTCTCTAGATAGATAGTAGCTGGTAAGATGAGCATTAGTAGCAAAACATATTATTTATCTCCATATTAGGAGTACCCAATTCTGATAGCATAGAAATACCCTAAGTACGGTACCTTTACCTGAAATCACAATTCCTGGTCTCTAACACTCCTCTCCAGCCCCCTTATGGGGCCCACGAATCATCATATTTATCAACTTTAGTTGCATCCTGTAACTATATGGTTACAGAATTGAAGGAGGCAGAATAATACCATATATGTTACAGCTGTCTGCCCAACCGAAGGCTGTTTGTAGGACCTCTGGTAAGACCCGAGAAGTGGAACAAAGTCAATCCATCAACTACTCTGTGAGTTACTAGGCTTGAAAGAGGTGACATCTTTGGCATGTGCTGTAAGTAATGAGATATTTTCGCACAAGATTCTAGTGCTGAATATTACGAGGTTCAGGACACAGAACCAATGCATTCACATCTACCCTTTGATTATTAAAAGTGTCTAAAACTCCAAGGAAGTACTACCGATGGAACTAATTGGTCCTATGGAGTATTACAACTATGTTAGAGGTAGTATCATCGTTGAAGGAGTTATTGCAAATACTACTTAACGACCAACTCCCGTCACGTAGGATAACTAGGAGTTGCCAACCATGGGATTATGAGTATGTTCAGTAGAATAGCTCTCCCGCTATGAGGAGGAGGTTATTTGAATAAGTTCCATTAATTAGTTGTTGTTAATCTATTACAATTAGAAGTCTTCGACTCTACCATATATGTAGATACAACTCTGTATTGAGACAGATCCTCTCAGCAACGGAGTGGACTATTAGAGCCAACATATTTCAACTTGAGGACTCGGCTATAGGTTTAAAGACTCTGAGAAGCATATAATTACTACTGGAGATAAAGAAGTCTTCCAGAAAGAAAATAGTAATTAGTGGAGAGAGTGTGACAGTTTTCAGAGTCTCTCAGTATTTGCTCATCTAAAGAATACCCTACGTTGCCAGTAATATTTGAAGAGGTATATATTTTGTATGTTAGCTAAATGTAGTCCATAAACACTCAGATAGAGAATATAAATATCAAAGTGCCTTCCAAGCTTTTGACATTATCAAGAAACAGAGAAGATACCTTAACAATATTATATTATTCCTACTATTCTATCCTACTCTCTTGTGCTCTTAGTAGTCATAACCAACACAATTTATTTCTGAGCCTTTCTAGACATATCTCCATCTACAAGTGAATCTCGATTCAAGTTGGACTAAATAACTATAAGTCTATACAGGTTGTCTTCACTTAACACTCTACTTATGGCCTTATAACTTGTTACGAGTTCGCAGTTACTAGAACTAGTAGGAGAGAAGTGGCGACTTGGATTAAGGGTAATAATACATTGATCCTTGCCAATTCCTATCCTAAAGCTAGTCTTATTGAAATTGTATCCATCTTTGACTTCAATTTCTTTTCCATCTTAAATGTTTTTACATTTTATAAACTAAGCCTGCAATTCTTCTAAGTTATATGTGTTGTTTAATTTGAATCCAGTATTCTTTACTTTCATATAAAGAATACCAGATGTCATTCAAGAAATTGTATAGTCTAGCACAGGCTGACTTTAGGGAATACATCTTGAAGACTTTGTTGAATTGAAGCATATTTGTGTTTTTACTTCAAAATCATGTTTGCACAACTTGTGACCATCAGAACTCTTGCAGAGATCCCATTAATATCAAGTCGTTTTAGGTAAAGCCAGATAGCTAACCTATCAGCTTTAGAAAGTAGTCCATTTATAGCTTAGATAACTTTGAGTCTATACAGGTTATCTCAGCTTAACAACTACAATTCTTTTTCAACCAATATCTTTTATATCTTGTTCCTTTTATATAAACTTGACAATTATGTATTCTCTTACAGGTTTCACAAATGCTTTTTGGATATTGAAGTCTTAGTCTGTACAGAAGTTAAAGATTTCTCTCTTCCAAAACCTTTTGAAGATCTTTCTGCCTTCTGATTAAATTTTCCTCACCATAAGTCATAATAGCTAATATACTATGATTAGTATCATTGCAAATATACTTCCACATTTGTTGAACTTGTATTTTATTACTATTAATATACCTATCTCTTAAAAATGCCTGCTCTTCTTCAGGTATCAAGTTTATACTAATTACTCTTAAGGTATTATCGGTATAAACTGCAAGGTTAGAGGAGTTGTTAAAAAGAAATAGAAACTGATATCTACAATAGATTGCCTCTATTATTAGAATTGCAATTCTGAATATATAGTTCACCAAATTTCTACCTTTCTAATAGTCTTTTTCCTTGCTACATTCAAATAAGATACTAGCAACTTTTAAGAGCTCTCTTTTAATCTCTTCTCATATAAGAGAGACCCTAAAGTAGTTAAGACTAGTAAAATAAAAGGTCAGAAACTATAATACCTTAATGTTTTCTTTTAGAATGAATAAACTAAGATTTTGAAAAATTCAATACTGGTAGTGACTATTATTAACTGAACTATTGATCCATTATGAGTGATAAGAATTAGTGATTAATTGTTAAAATCTGTAGCACCTTGCTTAACCTCAGGAGAAAACTCCATTTCAAGAATGTTGCTAATATTGTTAAACTATACTATTCATGGATAAAGAGACTGGAACTTTGTAAGAAACCCTTAGTGATAGAAAATAATATCTGAATGCTCATGACCATCAAGCAATATACTCTTTCTTACATTTTGCCAATTAAAGCCTAAGCACCTTAATCATTTATACATTGTTCTTGCCATATGACCTTTTTTCCTTTCTTGGTGTGGATATTTTAGATTGGTTTCTATTTTCTCTTCTTCTGTACTCCTATCTTCTTTTCTCATTAGAGATATTCTCATAGTTATTTTCTATTAATTCTTATTAGCTTCTTTTCAAATATATGTTTTACTTAATCTAATAACTTTTGATAGTATTATGGAAAAACTAAGCTGAAAACAACCTACATTTTCATTTTCTAATTAGTTAAAAATATCAAACTCCTTATAGAATTCATGAGCATTTGTTTCTACTATGACCTACTTTAAGGCATGTTTAAACTGCTCCCTAAGTGGCAATTCTCGATATTTACTATGTTTTATATTTTGGTCTGATTTAAGGACTTAGTAATTGCTTTCTCATTGTCTTACTTATTTATTTCTATTAGCTACATATATTCAATTTGTTTACAGGACCAATTTATTATTTAGTATTCAAGATAATTAGTTATTATCAGATATTTTGTTACAATATCTGTTAAGGTCCTTGAAGTTATTACTTTAAATTATTAATATTAGTCTTAAATATTGTACTAATTTGAACTTTTATTATCCTCTTACTATTCTTAACTCCTGCAATATACTCTCATGTTACTACTTATAAACCTTTATTGTAAAACCCAGATTCTAACTCCTATCTCTTCTTATGCCCAGAAATGTTGAGTCTTGGAATTCTCTCATATTTAATCTAATCTAATTTCTACTTAATAATTTGCTTTATATTATAGTTCCTAAAGCTAAAGTTATGGGCAATAAAAGCTGTAATATTTATGTTATCATATAGTTGAATAATTTTTTTCTGATTGTAAAGAAATCTATAAACCATCACATGTTATTTTAAGTGACTACCTGAAAGGCCTATGAGTCCATACTTCTTAATCTGATTACTTTGATGGAAAAGAAGTTATTGTAGAAATTTTAATACTTGGGTGCATTTCTGCGAAAACTAGTAAACTTTACAATCACCACAATTTTGACTCTGTAGTTCTTAGGCTTTAGTATATGATGTAGTATCTTATGACCAGTGGGAAATATATTCAAATTTAAAATTGGAGGAGAAATAGACCTTCTAGTAGAATTCTAAAAATTGTGCCAAATATCTTTTTCTTCATAGCAAGATAGCCTGTATGAAGATCTATCTACTATTATTATTTCAAATATTTTTAGGAGTACAATTTGATGTTATTGAAGATTATCTTAAAAGTAGAAATTTTAAAATATTTTACGGACATTATAAAACAATACCAAGCATTGCATTGCAACAAACCTTTGTAGCTATTAGGAGCAAAAACATGACTAGTGGGAGTAGGTATTAAGGTTAATATTGACATTTTTTCTTAAAAAATTTGACAATAGAGTAATACTCTGAAATAGTTTGAAAGTAATAGAATATCATTTATTCAAAGTAGTTTTTTCATACAATCTCTTATAAGTGTTTCAGCAAAAAGGCTATGTGGAATCCTCCTCACTCTAACAACAAGTAAAAGCCAGTTAATAACAGTTAGCTACTATGTAAAACTTGTATTAATATGTCTTTTAATTCCTTTTTTTTTATTAGTCCAAATAATTAAGTCCTGCTAGAATATAAAACTCATAAAAATAGAAACTTTCCAACATAGTATAAAAGAGATAAAAATAAAGATTGATCCCATTATATTCTTATTTATTTTGACTTAGGAATTGTTGAGTTATTTGAATTTGTTCGTGAAAAAACATTTTTTGTGTTTTCTCAAAAGTCTCCTGGTTGCTATGCAAACTAAAAGTGCCTGTAACTCAAAACATTAAAAAATGTAAGTTTACCACTTTTCGCAGAAATGCACCCACTTGAGAATGATGTTGTATTATTTGATTTCTTACTAATACTACCTCAGCTCCTCCTGTGATGATAAGATTTACTTTCTTTCCCTAATCAGATTTCACTATTACTCTTGTCTTAAAATGATATAATTGATTATCAGTCAACAGTTATTGTAATATGAATTTTATGAGTATTGATTCAATATACCTTGTATACTATTTATTTCACTATCTTCTTCTTCAATTCGATTTTCTAGTAACTAGTTACTATATTAAATTATTGTAAAGCAACACAAATAGAATGTAGAAACTATGACCTACCTAAGATGACTTAATAGACATTCCCAATTTTCTTTGCTGATTCTAAACAGCTGCAATGTTGTAGGACAATTGACTTTCCTTCATCAACCCTTCTCATTTTTTTCTTGATCTTGTACTTGGCAAATCTTAAACTTAATCTCTAAACTTTAAGATTATCATCTGCTCCTTCTTACAATTGAAGATTCATAATCAGCTTAATACTTGAGTTTGTTGCCTAATATAATATTAGTAATTAATATTTAGAAATGTTCATTTCCTACCGAAATAGTATGATATTAAGATATAAGTTTTTAGATTAATAGTTGTTATAATTTGAGATACAGTTATGTTAAGATGGAGGATACAACTTACACTTTCATTATTATTATTAAATTAACTATTTATCTCTGAATCTTACTCTGAATCTAACTCAAAATTATACTCTTCCAGTTTAGAGAGAATTTCATCAAATTCTAATTGGTCTAAAACAGAGTAGGAGGAATGTATAGCCTCCAGAGAGAGTTAGCTCCTAGCTTGAATTTGTAATAGTGAATTTATTCTTTGAGCTTTTAGAAGTTCTCTACGCTAGTGCCAGTGTATAGCCTTTAACCATACATTTTGTTTTTATAATGCTGGCAGAATAATTAATAATATTGTCTGGTTAATTTAATCAGTATTGGTTAATGGATATTCAATGCAAGAATTAGTGATCCTATTTATAATGATTAAACTAAATATTGAATTTGCTATATCTGATGTGAAGATTGTTTGCAATTGTGACTTAAGAGGCAGCCTGAGGATCATATATCTATCTTGAATAAACTATGCAATATTAAGAGAATATCATAGGTATGTTTTATGAGGAGTGGTATGGTTTGATGGTAGATTAGTAGAGGTTGTATTCCTTATTTCTTCTAAGCGGGATGTGTGGACGGTAGCTCCTATATATACAGAAGTACGCCAACTCATAATGGAAGAAATGTAGCTGGGATAAATGTAAGTAAGAATGTGTTTCTTGCTAAAGAAACGTAAGTGCGAATGTGGTTCCTACCTAAGAAACATAAGTGCAAATGTGATTCTTGCTAAAGAAATGTAAGTGTGAATGTGTTTGACCCTGAAAACCTGCCAAGAAAAATCCCAAAAGTGTGCATAAATCTAAGATGGTGTGTGGGAAATATTAAGGAAATATCATAAATCTAATATGTAATTACCATGTATAACAGTAAATAAAAGATAAAGAAAAACATAATTTTATCCCATAACCGGATAAGAAAATAATGCATAACTTTCCTGCTGATATTCAATGAAATATCCATGAGATTAATGCAAATATGACTCAGCTGTAGTAATATCCGCAGTGTACAGGTATTAACTGAAACACAATCAAGTGAGTAAAAATACAGTGTTTATCATTAAATATATTGAAACATAACAGGAAAGAAATTTCAACATGTTTCTGATAATTGTTTCAGTATCTGTTGAGTCTACCCCTTCTCTCTTCTCTTTGTACTTACAATCAACTGGTATCCTAATACCACTCCTCTACTCCTGTCCTAGCTGGTACTCACTCAATTTCTAAACACTATTTTCTTCTTGTAGTTGATATCCTAATACTCGCTAGTATTCTACAGCTGCTCTTTTTTCTTCTTCTAATTCTTGGCCTATATGCCCTTTCAAGCCCCTCTAGCTGGATAATTTAGACCCAGCTATACATCTATATATTTGCCTCCTCACTTTGGAAGGTATTTTCACCATACTTTTTAGTTCTCCTTCTGCTCATCCTAGGCAAGAGGTATTCGAAAACAGGGGGTCCTTGTCATGAGTTGCCAGGGAGTGGAAAATGTTCAGAGGTTTTTATACCTATAGTAAAAAGGCCGCTAGTCCCTAATCAAATATTGTAAAATAGCTTCCTAAAAAAAAAGCCTCTCATACTATTATTGTATAACAGTTATTGTAAGTTGAATACCAATGATACCATAACCGGATATCAGCTAATTGCTATTAGACTATGCCACAAGTTAAAATAAAAAAAACCTCATATCACCAGTAATGTATTATGCAGGTACTGTGATTTGAAGCAGGTTGGACTTACTAGAGAATCGCTGAAAATCAAAACTTAGTGATTACAATTGTATCCAATATTTGCCATGAGCCCACAACCCTAAAGAAGAGGAGTGGAAGACTGTTGTCCATAACTCCCAACACCTAGAAGGTTCTTATTGCTACTATAGCAAGGGCTGCTCAGCATTACCAGATGACACTTGCCAATATCTGTGATATCTGTAGGATTAAGGCTTTTGAAAGGACCCTTTGAGGGGCTTTTACCCTTTGTTAGGCATATAAGACCTAGCATAGTGGCAATATCACGTACCTGACCATAGAGGTCAAGTGACTCGATAAGATGGTTGTGGCAAAGCTAAATAGGAATTAAAATAATAATTTCTAATTCATAACTCCCTGACCGCAAACCATATAAGACCACTCGAATTAGGAAATAGCCGACTGAGAGATTTTCTATCAAATAGATACAAGACCTCTGGCGCTATCAAACTACTTCAGAAATAACCAATACCCATTCAAGATTAGGTGTATGTCGCACGGCTCCAATAGGAGCCCCTCTTAGAGGCAGGAGGTCCGAGGAGAACCACACTTGGATTGGAAGACTGGAGATGCTTGAGTCTTTCTATGATACTGGCGTGTCGAGACTCATGCATGCATATATTAACTATGCACCAGTTCCTGACAACGAACTTAGCTAGTTCTTGATCAGAAGGGACGATTGGAATGATAGCCATTAGGACTACATTTACATACTTAGTGCATTCAAGCCTAGAGATCGGAGAGAGATCATTGGGAGATAGGACGCTATCCTCTCAAGATAAATATCTCGTCTCAATTAAGGTTGAAGTGTTGTACAAACTTCCAGGGTCAAACGGTGTTCGCACTTAGTAGAAACTAAAGTTAAAAGCTCCTTGGTATGGTGGGGGTCGTCTATAACGTGGACCATGGAGCGTTGCAAAATGTAATGCCTTACATAAGCACTCCTAGGTTTAAATCAGCTCTAACCCCAGTTTCAATCCGCTAAAATACAAGTGACTCTGTATGATGTAAATTTAAAGCTATCTCAAGAATTTGGAGTTTAAAAAATATTATACACTATTCTTCCTTCCTTGAGCATACTTTTTTTATTATTTACTCAATTATCCCACCTATTACAATTCAACAACAATATCTCATACCTCAGAATAGATGAACAACAAGCTCATGAAGTTGTAGAAATATCTTCAACAAATACGTTGAATTCATCTCCTAGTGTCAATCCAAGTACTCAACGATCTAGAGCTAAACGTGAAAGAGACAAACAGTTAAGGTTAAATGTAAGATCTTGTTTAAATAGTTTAAATGTATCTAATATACTAATAGAAGAAATGTATATAAAGCAGGGTCAGCAAAGTAGAGTACCAACTGCAAATGCATTGCGGGTTCGCAAATTTCGTGAGCGGCAGGCTGCGCTGAAGTCTGGAAATAGAAGCAACACTGGTGCAGCTACAGTTCAAGCACAGGAAATAGCTATTCCTAGTGGAAACTCAAATCCGGCAGAGGATAGAGACACTATAATACGAGAACAACTAGGACGTGATTATAAATGCTGGCCAAAACGTCGGATGTTTACCAACTGAGCATGCCCACGACGTCAGCAAATCCTAGAAAGAGCATACAAGTCTATGAGTAGGAAAGTTACATATCGAAAGTCGGTTAAAGAAAGAGGACCGACTAGATTGTTCTACAAGTGGCATTATCAAGTCTATTTGTTCCTAAAGTTGCAAATTCGACAAGAACGCAGAGCTCTCAGTGGTGCAGATAAACAGACTGGTGTGATCTCTCCTCTCTTATCACGTAAGGTACTTGCACAAAAGGTTGCAGATGGTGGTGGGTGGGGGAAACGTGTAAGAGACCGTATTATGTCTCATGAGGTTCTATGGGTAAAGCAGCGCAGAATACCTGAACCAGGTCAGGGAAAGCATTCTAAAGTTCTGAGTATGCTTGATGATGCGGATACCATATTAGCAGTACGCCAATATATACTTAAAGTTGGTGACAGTAAGTTAACTAATACACCCTTGATTATAACAACAGTATAATGAGTATAAAAACTAATAGTAATTCATAGAACTAACAGCTCATGGTCTGGCTAAAGCTATTGTACTGCATTGGAGAGATACCAGTGACGATCCGGATATTACAAACAGGTCTACCAATAGTGTCACAAGAGAGGTAGAGAAAACAATTGCATCTCGAACCGCCAGAAGATGGCTTTTGAAGCTTGGCTTCAAATATCAGGAATATCGCAAGGGAATTTATAACGATGGTCATGAGCGAGTAGATGTCAAACAATATCGAGATAATGACTTTCTTCCACGCATGGCATCCTTCGATTCCCAGTTTGTTAAATGGGATCAGAATCTTCAAATAATTCCCAATTCTGGACACCAGTCAGGTAATATCCGACCAGTAGTACTAGTGACTCAAGATGAGTCTACGTTCAATTCCAATGATGGCCGGCACTTTATATGGGTCCACCCACAGCACAGGCCATTAAGGAAAAAGGGGCGTGGCCAAGGACTCCATGTCTCAGACTTCATTACTCCTGTAGGCCGTTTGGGTGATGGTGATGCTTGTGTTATTCTGAAATGTGGTGGGGGAACCTGGTGGACTGGAGACAGATTGTTAGACCAGCTGGTCAACAAAGCAATTCCTGCGTTTGAGAAACAATTTCCTGGCTGCAAAGCACTCTTTGCATTTGATAACGCAAGAAATCATCTCAAGTTTGGTGATGATGCTTTGCGAGTATCGGAAATGAACCTAGAACCAGGAGGAAAAAACGCAAAGAGGATGAGAGATACCTATGTAGTCGATTCAACTCATCCAAATGGTGGTTACATGCAGTCCATGATTTTACCAGATGGTAGGCCTAAAGGATTACGTTTGGTGTTAACTGAAAGAGGATTGTGGCCTACACATGGCCAACGATTTCTAACACAATGCATGGTTAAGTCCACCTCTGGCAAATCTATGAAACCCAATTCCCGATGCTTGGATGGTGGGAGTTGCTGTGCTCGTGCACTGCTTGCAGCTCAACCTGACTTTAAAAATCAAAAAAGTCAGATTGAGCAAGCAATCATTGATGCGGGCCATGAGGTAATCTTTTATCCTGCCTTCCACTGTGAACTCAATTTCATAGAGTATTACTGGGGCGCGGCTAAACGATATACACGACAAAATTGCGAATACGATTTTGAATCCCTACAACGTCTTGTACCAGAAGCCTTAGCTGGTGTACCAAAGGAATTGATTTGGAAATACTGGGCACGCACTGAAAGGATCATGAATGCCTATAGATCTGGCATAATTTACGCATCACTGGAATACGAAAGCCTAACTAGCACAAGATATAGTTCACATTGGCGAGTAAGTTCTTTGAGAGGGAGTGAAAATATGTAGTCTCTTTCTTAATTAGCAGAAATCAAGTTTAAATTCTTTTTTTGTGTATTAAAGTACAATAAAACGTTATTATTATAATACTACAATATAGCTTCTTAAATTTCGTATTTTACCAATAAAGATAAGTATTCTAGGATATGCAGATAGTACAACGCACACCATATCACTTGTATTTTAGACTGGTAGAACTGGGGTCAGAGCTAATTTAACCCTAGTAGTGCTTATGTAAGGCATTACATTTTGCAACGCTCCATGGTCCACGTTATAGACGACCCCCACCATAGGGAGAGTAAGTTAATATAGGGATGCTAAGTACCGGTAGATTAGTATAAATAGGTCTAAGGTCTCCGGGTTAGTTAGAGGAATCAAGCAACAGAGAAGAGACCTTAACAATATAATAAGTTTACAATTACGAATCTTTATTCTTTTATTCTTTATTATTTTACAAGTTTTCCTAGACAATCTCCGATCATAAGATTCAGGCCCTAGTCCGACCGATAAGAATGATCTCGGCTACCGCCTAACACCCTTAAGTACTATCATTACTGAAAAGTCCAGAGAAAGCACTTTTTAAACAAAATGCAGAAGGTAAAGTGTCTACAATTTGTACTTGCCTACCAAACCTGATCCCAAGAGAATTAACAATCGGTTATCAGGACTGATAAATACAACATGTGGTTATCTAACATATGTGGTATAGTCTAGATAATTTGTTGTGCCGAAGAAGAGTATGAGGAGGCATATATCTCCCCGCAGTTCAAACAGTAAGATTCTATTATGATCTGGGAGGGATACCAGTATTTTACAAAGTATCTCTTATACTTTGGGAATAGGATAATTGGGGTAAAATAATAGCTAATACTGATTATATCCATATCCTAACACTAGTTCTCTAGCTGTTCTGGTATGAGGAAATTATCTGAGTACAGCAGAGACTGTGGGTTATGGAAGACGTGGCCTCTGCCTAACAGGCAAAGTATACTCAATCAATGGAGCTAGAGTTTGGTATGCTAATATTCAATCAATGGAGCTAGAGTTTGGTATGCTAATATTCAATTAGCCCCAATAATCTCAAGATCTCAATCCTATTGAGAATGTCTGGAATTTGTTGAAGAGCATGCTGGAGGCTGAAGGCTACAAGTTGGCGAAAAAGCTGTCATGACAGCTACTGTTAGAGAGGAATGGGACCAAATTCGTCAATAAGATATTGTATCGTAGGCTTTATTGATACAATACCATAACGTGTTGAAGCTGTTATTGCTGCTAATGGAGGACATACTTGGTGGTAGTTTTTCTTTTACTTTTTTATACAATCTATACCTACTATACTTGTAACTAGTCCTATAGTATTTTTTTATATATCATTTATAATTACAGAATATATTTTTTAAAACCGTATCTCATAAATTTTTATCACTAGCTGGCAGCCTTTTTACTCTAGGTTCATAGACCTCCAGATATTTTCTACCACCTGGGTAACCCATGACAAGGACACCTTTTTTTTTTGAATACTTTTTGCCTAGAACAAGTACCTGTTACTAGACTATATGTGCACTTAGACGTTTATCTACTTTGTACATAGATTTAACATAATTGTTGATGAATTTTTAGGACTAAACAAACTCACCACATAGGTTATATATTTTTGGGCTTAGGTCCTCAGACTTTTATAGTTTTCTGTATTTGAGGTTTTCTTTTCCTATTTGTTCAGAGAGTGTAGCCTGTCAATTTTTGACAATTTTCTTACTTTTAATAACTAGGTTGTAGTTTTCTAGTTATATGTACTACAAGTTGCAACCTGGAGGTGTTTTTTTATAGTACTCTCTGATTGGTTGTTAGTGACTCAAGGTAATTTATTTATGTTAAAGTTTTGAGATCTGAGGATTAGGTACCTGGTTACTTGTACTTGCTTTTCTTTCTTATATATTAGCTTTTCATTTGACTGCTTAAGCCCAGTTAGTAGTGAAGGTTTTAGACCTACATATCTCTTGCTGACATGACTCTTGTACTTTGGTTAGTCTTGGAGTATCTGAAATAAATTCAAAATTTTCTCTTCTTCTTTAAGTTTGTAATACAATAGTGCAAATGGGTAGTTTAAAAGATAGTAGAGTCATTCAGAAGGAGTTACAAGATGAAAGACATATGACTTACTCCTATATTTCATATGAGAAGGTAAGTACTACTTCTTGGACTACTATTATTTTTCACCTTCAGTTTCTACTTTTAAATATACTTTCTTTGAATTATCTTACAAGTTACAACTTGAGTAAGTAGTTTTTATAGTAGAAATATAAGTTTTCCAGTCTCTTCTGCTTCTAACTCTTTTCTGCTATATACATATCAATTATTTAATCTACTATAATGGTAGTAGAACTTCTTACTTTTAAGCAACATAGTAATTAGTTCCTTATACTTGTATCTCATTTCTAATTAGTTGTTAACTAACTAACAAGAGGGTTAAACAACTATATACTTTCAGCAGTATTGTATCAGGATTCTTTTCAATAAGTATTATAATTCTTTCTCTATTGTTATTGCCAAGTTGTAATAGCTATCCAGGATACTGAATAATTTTTAGATTATATCCTTCCCTCAAGTATCTTACCAGATTCAGAATAGTGCACTTATCATGACTAATTAGATTTTGTATCCGATGATAGGAATAACTTAATCAATGCAATTCAATTGCTGAAAGATATCCCACTTTAGTTACTTTACTTTTCTTTCCTTTAATTACTTCATTTTGGCATTTCTGGTGGCTATTACTTTTAATAAATCTGGTAAACAATTAGGTTAAGGAAAAATTGGATCAGGTTATAATTATGTTATAATGTCATCATAAACATCCCGTAATCTTACTTTAGGGAAGAAGTGATTCTGACATTGTCCAGTTACTTTCTTGTCATGACTTTACATAGACCTCTCCTGTCATGATATAAAGAAACCATTTACAATATCCTTATTTTCACCTCCGTTCCCTCCTGCTTTCCCCTCTCTACCATTGGCATAGTGTACAATATTGTCTTATGCTTACATTCCACAAAAAAGTTAAAAAATCCTCATCTGTCCCTTTGACAAAACATTTTCAAATCGGTGTAATATACCTCCCGACGGTAGTCGAAGAGCGAGATCCGTGTTCACTCAACAATTCATCAATCAACACGGCGATTGAATTGTGAGAAAATTTCACAATCACGAGTACTGTGCTCGTATCATACCAACCATCCTAGCGCAATTCCCGAGGAAAACAACGCCATCCTGATCACATCCGGCGAACCATGAGAAGGAATTTACCGCTTCAAGCGAGGGCCAAGCACCGTCGGAAGTCGGAGGAAAAACCCTGAGATCGGCCATCCCCTTTCCTTGCTTGCTTTTTAACCTTCCCACTTCCCCCCCATCCTGGAAAACATGGTCCCATCCCAACCGGCGGAGGCGGACTGGAAGTACGCGTCAGCAGGCAAGCAAGGTTTAAAAGCATAAAGTTTTTTATTTTTTATTTTTATTTTTCTCGTTTGCCCCCCCGCCCCCTCCCAAACGCACGCGCTCTCACCGGTTACAACAACAACGGGGAGAGAGAGTTGTCTGTGACGGAATTTTCCTTACATGGGGTGTGTGTGTGGGGGGGCTCGTTAAGGGTGGCTAAGCTTTCTGATTCTAGAACGGTTGGAAAAAGGGGAAGGATAAAAAGGGAGAATGTAGAAAAAGGCCTTGTTTCTCATCTTTTTTCATTCACCTTCTTCCCAGGGAAGGTGGAGCTTTCCCTTCCTTGACTTGCTTGCTTCCTCCCATCGGGGAGTGAAGGGAAGGGACGAGTTTCGGGAATGGTTACTGTGTTGGCTCCGGGCTTGTCAGCGCTGAGATCAGCTCGGATATCGTACTCGAGCAGAATAGAGTTTAAGACCAAGCAAAAAAGAGTAATAATAGAAAAAGAAAAGAAAACAGCTCAAGTATTCCAATTTATGCTATAATTCCGTGCTTCCATTCTCGCCTTCCCGTGGTATGAGGTGATAATAATTATTACAGTGCCACATTTCGGAGATACAAGTATAAGGTATTAGTAGTAGCCTTCTATGATAATATACTATGCTCCTGAGAGCGCGGTGTGTCGGCGACAGTCCCGTATCATACTGGATGGTTACGGGATTCCTTTTTTACCCTTTTCCCTCACCCAGTCCAAACCGTACTCGTGTTCAATCTTTCATCTTTGGAACGTCCGGCAGTTTCGCAATGCGCGTTTCCACCCACCCTGTATGATATCAAGGGGACAGAAGGAGGTGGGAGGGGGGGGGGGTGGCGATTGTCTTGTCTAGTCTATTTTGCAAACGGTTGTTGTTGCAGGAGTGGATGGAATTGTGAACAGCATTTTCGTCGGGCTCAACTGGCCGATATGTTCTCTATGGAGAGGGAAAGGATTGAACCTGAACGAATGGAGAAATAGACTAGATTGATAGACAGATCCTCGCCGTAGAAGGCGGGAAGTAGCTGAAAAGAGGGATTTGCAAAATAAATGTCAAAATCAAAATCTGCGCGTTTACGAGTGCCCATACAAACTCAGGACCCCCATTTTCGGATATCCTCTTGCCCGCGACGAGGAGATATTTACGCAGCAAGTAAATTTGTCGCCCCAAGTCAAAGTTGAACCTTGCTACCGTGGCGAAATATTGAGAGAAAGAAAGGAACGAGAAGAATGGGGGGGGGGGTAGGGAAGGAAGGTGTGGTCCGTGTTCACACCAAACAGCCACCGTAGCTAATAGCTAAGCTGGAAAGGTAATCGAATACAGGTACGGGTGGGTTAGGTCGAGTCCCAGATCCTGGAAATGCCACGCTTCAGACAAACTTTTAAGCTCACCGGTTAATGTTGCCATTCGGGAGGAGAAAAGTTCTCTCGCTAAACGATTCGTCTGTCAGGGATTGGGGGGGGGGGATTTGTGAAACCGGTGAGAAGGTGATGTGAGGTAAGGGTATGCTAACCATTTTTTTCTTTTTCTTTTTTAACCGCGGATCACTTTCCTCATTCACTTGGGGTTACTCTATCAGAGGAATCCGGACACCCCGGCGCCAAGGGATCTGCCCTCTTGGTGTGTGCTGAAGAAATTAGGTCTTCGGATACAAATGAAATCCGCGAGCGCAGAATGATCCAGAGTTCTACTCGTGATTCTCTGACGTTTGGACAAATGGCCGGGTCCGGGAGGTCCAGGATAGGCGATGATATGCAAGATGGAAGTAGGGAGTCCAAAAGTGTGGCGTGGGTACCCACAGGCAGGATTCCTCCGTCTACGTAGCTGCAAGTTGTCAATGCACGTAGGAGTGGGTGGTAAACTATACTAATAAGTTGCTTTGCTTGAGTAGGATCTAGCATAAAGGACAAGAAGGTACCGGAATTGGGACATCCAAGAGTCAAAACTCGCTGAACAAGATCAAGCGATTGCACCCTTAGTGAGATTGCACCCTCAGCGAGATTCTGACATAATAATCTGCCAAGACATATGTGGCTCTGAGGAAATTAAATGAAAATAGTAAATTGAGTGTGATATAAGAGCACAAGTATTCATATATCATACAAGTAGCATGGCAAGTAGGAGAAAATAAATTTAAACAGAAAGAAGAGAACAACAACAATGGAGCCACAGTCAATTCAGAAGGAGATACAAGTACAAATTGGAATGGAGATACTTGAGGATGGAGAAGTAAAGTCATAAAAGGAAGCAGCTTACGTGGTTGATATTCCCTATTCAACCTTTAATCATTAAAAGATATAAGAAAACAATTAAGAAAATTACAATTTACTTACCCAACTTTTTTATATAAACAGAAAGGACGATTGCCTAGAAATAATAGCTATAAGACCAAGCAACGAATGACACTAGTGGAAGAAAAAGCATCAACTGATCAAGCCTTTCAGCTAGTACAATGGGGATTGCCTCAGAATATCTACAAGTTCATCAATATCAGAACATATGTTTATCAACAAGTTCTAGTAGGGAGTTTAGGTACTAGAGGATGGCTTCAAGGTTTCTATAAATAGCATTTTAATATTAAAACATATTATGGTCAGCCTCTTAACTATGCACATATAGTACAGAGAAATAATCTTGAGACAATATCTATCTTTTTCAAAATAGTAAGCTATAATAAATGTTTTTTAATTAAAAAAACATTCCTCTCCCAACTATGAAGAAAGTTGAAATTAATTAGTGAAAAGTATGACAAAATTGTTCAAGAATACAAAGTATTACCAAGGAATACATACAATATTAATAAGACTAGCTTCAATATAGAATTAATTGCTTCGGAAAAAGTAATTGATCATATCGATAAAACTAGAAAAAATGGTAGTCTATTTGTCAGCCAGTCAGGAAATCAAGACCTTACAATAGTAGTTGAAGCAATTTGTGGTGATAGGATAATGCTTGATCCAATGATAATTTTTAAGGTCAAAGACTTTCAAAAAGACTAGTTTGAAGACTTACTAGAAGTACTAGAAAATATTCTGTTTGGAAAGTCTCCTAATGGATGGACTGATAAGAATTTACCTTATACTAGTTTATGGAAAACTTTGGACCTAGTAGCCAGTCATCTTAAAGGTGGGAGTTCAATACTTAATTCTCCTATTTGATAGTCACAATTCACATGTTAATATCAAGTTCCTTGAATATTGTATCAAGAATCAAGTTATACTCATTTGTCTTTCACTAAGTATCAGCCACCGCCTACAACCGCTTCATGTGTTGGAGCTACAAAGACAATTTGAAAACCAAGAACGTACAGTTAGTAAGTGTAACTTCTATAGCATTGTTAGTCAGGCTAAACTTAAAGTATTAATGTTTCAAAATATCAGCCGTGGCTTTTGGAATGTGGGAATTATACCTTTAGATGGAGAAATAGTGCTACATCAATTGTGAGATGAGTAAGAAGTGTGTGAGAAATTGAGAGTAGCAGAAGTAAGGTGACAATAAGCTTCATCAGAAGAGTGACTATACGATATTGACCTAGTACATATATTTCAGCTTGATGTACCGCATAATGCTATTTGACTTATGATTCAAGGAAACTTAATTCTAGAAAATTTGGCCACTTGATCTTGTTAAACAGGGGCCAACATCAATCTTATCGGTCAGACTTGGGCATGAATGTTAAGATCGGAGATTGTTTAAGAAGACTTGTAAAGTAATAGCTGAATAAAAGTAAAGATTCAAATTTTGTAAACTTATTATATTGTTAAGGTCTCTTTTCCATTGCTTGATTCCTCTAACTAACCCGGAGACCTTAAACCTATTTATGCTAATCTACCAGTACTTAGTATCCATATACTAACTTGTACCAAGGAGCCTTTAACTTTAATTTCTCCTGAGTGCGAACACTGTTTGACCCTGAAAGTTCGCACACTACTTCAACCTTAAATGAGATGAGATATTTATCTGGAGAGGATAGCGTCCTATCTCCCAATGATTTCTTTACGATCTTTAGGCTTAAATGGACCATGTATGTAAATGTAGTCTGAATGGCTATCATTCCAATTATTCCTTCTGATCAAGAACTAGCTAAGTTCGTTGTTAGAAACTGGTGCATAAATAATATATGCTTGTATGAGTCTCAACATACCAGCATCATAGAAAGGCTCGTGCATCTCCAGTCTTCCAATTCAAATGTGGTTCCCCTCAGATCTCCTGCCTCTAAAAGGTACTCTTATTAGAGCCATCCCACAAACACCTAATCTTGAATGGGTATTAGTGGTTTCTGAAGTAGCTTGATAGCACCAGATGTCTTCTATCCTATTGATAGAAAATCCCTTAATAGGCTAATCACTATTTCGAGTGGTCTTTATCGTTTGTGATTAGGGAGTTATGAATTAGATATTATTATTTTAATTCCTATATAGCTTTACCGCAGCCATTCTTTGAGTCACTTGACCTCTTTAGTCAGTTACATGACATTATCACTATATTAGACCTTATATGTCTAACAGCTCTCTACAAATCTAGCACCAATGATACATTACAGAAAATATTGTATAATGTGTAAAATTTGAAATAATTGAAAACATCTTCAAAAATTAATAAATTCACTCCCTCAAAATAGAAATCCACAACTTATAACAAAAGAGAAATACAAAATGAAAAATTATCTGTGACCATGAAATACAGTTTCTCTCCTGTAATAAAATTGCTGCCTTTTTTTCGCACTACAATGCAAAAAGGCTCTGAAAGTATCAGGAATGAATTGGCTAACAATGAAAACAAATTGCTCATTGTTAGGCGGTAGCTGAGGTCAATCTTATTGGTCGAACTAGGGCCTGAATCTTTGATCGGAGGTTGTCTAAGAAGACTCATAATGTGATAAAGAATAAAAGAATAAAGATTCGTAATTATAAACTTATTATGTTGTTAAGGTCTCTTCTCAGTTGCTTGATTCCTCTAACTAACCCGGAGACCTTAAACCTATTTATACATTTTTACCGGTACTTAGTATCCCCATACTAACTTGTACCGAGGAGCTTTTGACTTTAGTTTCTACTAAGTGCGAACACCGTTTGACCCTGAAAGTTCGTACACCACTTCAACCTTAATTGAGACGAGAGATTTATCTTGAGAAGATAGCGTCCTATCTCCCAATGATCTCTTTGCGATCTCTAGGCTTGAATGGACTAAGTATGCAAATGTAGTCCAAATGACTATCATTCCAATCGTCCCTTCTGATCAAGAACTAGCTAAGTTCATCATCAGGAACTGGTGCATAATTAATATATGCATGCATGAGTCTCGACACGCCAGTATCATAGAAAGGTTTCATGCATCCCCAGTCTTCCAATTCAAGTGTAGTTCCCCTCGGACCTCTTGCCTCTAAGAGGGACCCCTATTGGAGCCATCCGATATACACCTAATCTTGAATAGGTATTGGTAATTCTGATGTAGTCTGATAGCACCGGAGGTCTTGTATCTAATTGATAGAAAATCCCTCGGTCGGCTATTGACCTATAGTGAGTGGTCTCATATGGTTCACGGTCAGGGAGATATAGATTAGAAATTATTACTTTAATTCCTATATAGCTTTGCCGCAACCATCTTATTGAGTCACTTGACCTTTATGGTCATAGGCGTGACTTTACCACTATGCTAGGTCTTATATGCCTAACACTCATCTTGAAACTAAACATAACTTATTATTAGATAAGAGAAAAAGAGTTGAGGAGCTGTAAGAGAGGGGTTGTTTACCTAAGAGATGGAAAATATCGAAACAATTAACGGATGAATTTTCACAATTGCATCGGAGATTGTTGAAGATGAGGAAGGAGTTGCAATCAGTAGAAAGCTTGAAAGCTGAACCAACTAAGAATAGTGAGTGTGAAGAGGCCAGAATTTCCATTATTTCTCAAGTATAGGAATTCTCAAATTTGAGTACTTGATTGACAGGAGAAAAGGTGAATTTTTTCTCCCATTCTTTCATTTTCTTCTTCTAAACATGATATAATTGTTAGTGAAAGTCCTTCTTTAACATAGTGTTATATGATTGATTTTTTTTTAAGCAGGATATTACTTACCATTTCATTTTAAAAGAAGGCAGTTGGCGTGGTGTCAGTGATGGTATTAAGAGTTAAGTGGATGGTATGGTTATTGGTTGATGGAGTTGTGATATTGAGTGGATGAGAACTGGAAGGATCAGAATGGAGCAGTTTAGCTCATGTGAGTTAGCAGTAACTAATTAGTGAAAAAGAAAAACTTAATATTTACTTACTCAAACAAATCTTGCTGAGGGTACAATCTTGCTGAGGATGCAACCGCTTTACCATGCTGTATAATTTAGGGGAACTCGAAAATTGAACTAGTGCTTAGTATATAAGGTAGAGTGGCGAAGGAAGCAAAGTGGAAGCTAAAATATCTTAATCGGAATAAGTTTTATTAAGTTAAATTTTCAGCAGTGTCATATAACGAGGAATAAAGTAATAGTAAAATATCAAATAAGATAACTAACAAATTCTAAAAGGTAATAATACTGTAAACTTAAATAATTAACAAATATAATAAAATAAATTAGCTATTTAACAACTACTAGTATAAGCACTTGAAAAATAGATTTCACAAGCAATTAAAAGGCTATTTTCTTTAATAAAATTTAAATGTATATAATAATATAATATATAGATGGATCTATAAGTACTTTATCTACTATTTCTGCTTTATCTTTGATGATTGAAATTTATTTCCAATTTGAGAAGAGGTTAATAATACTCTTATGATCCTCAGCTTAATTCTTCTGATAACTTATAATATAGGTCATTATTCCTATTCTGCTATTACTATATTCTTAGGTAGCATTTGTACAAGTAGGTTTTCAAATTTCTGCTACAATATTTGTAGGAAAACATTGTTAGCAGTACTCGATTATAATGATTTCTATTTGCATTTCTCTAAAGAAGCTGTGAGTTGTTTTACTTTCCTCAATAGAATACAGTTGATTTTACCATACTCCTTCTCTGTATTTCTGAGAGCCAGAAATGTTCTATTCTCTATGTACTATTATCTCCTCAATAATAAGGGCCCACAACAGAGATGCAGGAATATATCTATAGGTATCAGAGACTTAACGAGGTTGTTTTGTTAAGATATGAATGCATTTCTGATAATTGTTTCAGCAATTGAGTCTATTCCTTCCCTCTTTACTCACTGTTACTCCTATTAGCTAATATCCTACTTCTACCTCCTCCCTCCAGTCAGGTATTAAGTTAACAGTAACCTATTAGCTGATATCTGACTGCCTTTCTCGAAACCTACCAGTCTGTCTGGCAATTCTTTCCTCCTCTTAACTGATGTCCTACTACTGACTGGTAACCTATTACCTTTTCGTTCTGTTAATATATCTTCTTCCATATTCACCTCTGCTCATATATATCTGAATAGTTAGAACTCTGATACCTTACCATAATAGCTCCATCTTATTAGAGGGATATGCTTCTTACATTAGTTTCTCTTTCACTTCCATAGCCTGTATTGCACCTCTAATGCATTTATAGTATAAGGTATATCGTACTTGATATAATAACCTTTAAAAATAATAGCTATTACAGAGAACCATACCTTTACACATACTAGTATCAAGAAACTACTGTAATAGGAATAGAAGTAGATAAGAGTACCAGATAATAGTACTATTGGTTAAGTACTTTACCTGATATGTACTACCATAGTAGAATGTATGTAGGTTTTAGAAAAGGTAGACGGTTACCTTACTGGGTAGAGTAACTAAAGTACTTCATTTAAGAGTAATACTAATTGATTTAGTATTTTAGTCTGTGAGGATAGAGTTACTTCCTCTTTAAACTAGTATTATCCTGAGTTAGATTACAGGTTACTCTACTTTAGAGATAAGTTACTCAATCTTAAAAGAAACTTATTAAGTAGAATATTGAGGAAAGTTACTACATTTTTCATTATGAAACAAAAAAACTATCTAGGCTCTCTGAATCTCGAATTATAAGCATTAGTCTCATATAAGGAGTTGAGCTTTGAACAAGCTGTGACTTGAGGTATAGTTGTTAACACTCATTTCCAGCTGTCTGATAAATTCCTAGAATCATAAGCTACAGTCTACAGTTATATTATGGAGTGTTTTACTTATAAATTATATTAGATAAATAGTCAGTAATTGTATAAGCAAAAATCTTCCTTTATATGATAATAAGTACTTCTGAGAGTATGTAATAATATTATAATATTATTTAGTATGGTAGAAAGTGCTTAAAACCTGCACTGGAGGGGTGCATTTTTGTAATACCTGTATTTAGTTAGAGTTATGGGTAAAAATTATCAAACAATCAGTTTTGAGGTCACTGGTTCAATTTCAATCTATATCCTGTCTTTTTTTATTAATTAGGTATTTTTTATTCTCTAATTAATTGCTTATTATACTGATACAGTCGCACCCCGCTGTCCCGGACCTGGCTCTCCCGGATCCCCCATTGTCCCGGACGAAATTCTCTGAGCTCTGAATTTTTTTACACCCGAAAGTACCCCGTTGTCCTGGATAATCCGCTGTCTCGGACAGATTCTGCTGATTTTGACCATCCAGGACATCGAGATGCGACTGTATTAGAAGAATAAAGAAATAAAACAGAAAATATTCATCATACTATTTTACCTATTAATATAACAATGTGATTTAAACCTCCTGTTTACAATCCCCTCATATGTAGATGAGTGATATATTACTATATTTCGATATGCCTCTATAATATGGATATTGATAAGGATAAAGTATACATGTTGCATTTTAACAAGCATAAGAAATAAGGGTTCAAAGTTTACATGGCAACAAGGGGGAAAATGAGAAAACAAGGAAAAACAATTCCAAATTAAATTCAGCTATAATACCATCATTCACAGTCAGAAAGACATAAAAGTAATAAATAAAGTGATAGAATTTCATATTAAAATGTATAATGAAAAAGAAAAAAGAAAACATTTAATATAATTTATTTAAATGACAAGAACACTTTTTGAACAGCAGTTATTATCATTTAATTGAGTTAAGAGAACTAAATTTCAGTGAGTAGAAGTTTAGATAATTATATGAGATCTTGATAAGAAATGTTGCATAATATGATTCCACTGCAGGTTATTACCAATGGTTGCATTGATGAAATACTTTCCAAAAACTATAAAATCCTTAATAATTGTTACTTCTGCTACCATCCTGGACTCATAAATATTTTATAGATAGCTTAAATTTGTAGCTATCAATCTATGTAAAAAACAAAATTTGTCGTATTGGTAAAATTTGATTTTCTGAGTCTATACCAGCTTCAATTTACAGGAGGAATATTTTTTAGAATCATGACATGATATTCTATCAGCCTAGCAAGTACTATATGATGAAAAGCAAATTTGTTGCGTTTGGTAAAGTTGTACACTTTATGCTTATTGATACCTATATGGTCAGGTCATGTCTAATACTTTCCGATAAGCTAATTTAGTATAAAAGTTAATGCAGTTGGAACTAGAGATTTCATGAATTCAAAGTTATATTTGTAGTTGTTCTATGTATACACCTTCGCTGCACCTTAATAATACTCAATGAAATTGAGTTCGCAGTAAAATATAGTGTAGAAGATAACTTTACAACCAGCAGCTTGGATGGCTTCTTCAACCTAACTTTAATAATTTTTGAAATCAGATTGTACTGCAAGAAGAGGAAGAGCACAACAGGAGCTTCCATCCAAGCTTTATAGATTGAACTTGAAATTTTTATCTATTCTTGATGGAACAGAACATTGTGCATACAATTGTGGATTGTTATTGGGCCATAGACTACACTCTTGAAGAACTACCTTGAGTTCCTTTGAAACTCTATTTACAAAGACTATTGTATGCGGGGCACTGCACTCAAGATAATTTGAATTTATAACAAAAGTATTGTGCTTTTTTTTTTTAGCATTTTTACCTTGTAGTTCTAAATTCATCTCAGAAATCTAAAGAGTATCTGAGGCATATTTGAGATAATTGTAGGTATGGTCGAATGCAAATAAGGCTTTCCATCCTGGAAACTAAGTTTCAGATGCAAGTATAGGCTGATTAATAATTTAATAAAATTTAATTAAGGGAATACTATTCCACAACGCATTCCCTCCACACTTCATTATAATGTAGGCATCACCATCGCCTAGATATTTAATTGGCATAAGGAAGTCTAGTAAATATAGTCTTTTCCCTTATTCCTTTTTTCGTAAAGGTTTATACTAATTATAAAACCAGAAAAAATAGTTGCCATTATCAAACTTAAATGTGCATTTATCTTGGATAACAAGAATGCAAGATTGTACCTCATCTGATTCATAGAGTAGATTCAAGATAATATTAAGATTAGCATCCGATTTTATAAATTGTGACTCATAGAAAGCCATTTTGGGAAAAAAAACCTTATTATAGTATTGTTTCACATTAGACCTTTCATGTCCATCATTATAGATATCCTTTCGTTACTACTTATACTTAAAATTCATCCTTTCCAACTATCTAGTTGCAGTTGAAGATGATATAGCTCTCTCAATCTGTCATACAATAGTACTAGAGGACTGGTTTACGATACTTGGGTCATCTGCTAAAGATCTCCAATAGTTTACTGTAGTTTGAGCTAACTCTCATGAAGTAAGTTCTATAATATTATATAATTCATACTTGTATATATTAAATTAATAGTAAAGTAATGGAAATTTATAAAAAAAAAGTTCTTTGGATAAGTTTTTCCTGAATATTCAGATTTTCAATAATCTGGCCTATAATTCTATTATTTATAAATATTCTTAAGTATGTGTCAATAAGAAAGAGATAAATAATCTCAATTCAAGATTGATGGTCTTTAGATGTTTTAAAATTGCAAGTTCCACTATGGTTGTGGTAAAAGGAATACTTTTTATAATTCAATTTTTAAGTGCAACCTATTCTATTAATATCATTTTATTAATTATGTACAAAATGATTGTCACCTATTGAAGCATAAAAAAAAAATGGTTGAGCTTACCAAACACTAATATTTCAATAAAAACTCAGTTTTTTTATTTTTAATAAAACTTCACTTCTTGAAAAAAATAAGTTTTTTTATTCTATGTCATGCCAAACAGGGCCTTAATAAAATCTTGCAAAACTGAAAATTGTACTACAGGAATGTGATAGATTGGACAAATAGTTTGTGGAAGATATCAGAGTCTCTACTACTTAGTATAATAGTAATACTTGGCCTCAATTTACAGAAAATAATGCAGGTAAGAAGATTATTTAAGACTCATTCCAGAATTCTGAACTCATTCTACCACTTGACAGCTCTCTGGATCATGTATTTCAAATAAAAGAGTTCACTGTAAATGAAATGGAAATTGGAAATTGGAGTATTGGGGAACTAGTAGACAGTAATGATAGTATTGGGGTCAAATGGAAAGTAGATAATGATATAATAGACTTTATCAATACTGAAGAAATTATATAGAAACAAAATCTGTTCACCTTAAAATAGAGAAAAATTAAGTCTTAACAAGGGATTAACATCTGCTTGACTGCATATACATGTATACTCCAACTATTACATACTGAATGGTACAAGTTTTTACAGTATTAGGATAAGAGGAGTTTTAAACTAGTAGCAGAAGAGCTATTGGTGAATTGAATTAGCAGGACACGGAAGGAGATAAAGTGATTGCTTTAAGTGAAAGCAGTGTATAATCTGATACTGCAACTCAAATACCTTTATTCTTTTTAAATTATTTTAAGGATTAGTTCTATTAAGATGTGTCAGTATATAATAACTGCCATGATTTTTAAGTACAAGTAAGTTTAAAGGTATAACACTGATAGTAATAGTGTAATCAAAGCCTCATTTCATGAAAACAGTAGCATATCTATTTTGGTGAACTGGACTAGTATTAATTTTATTATCCTTCCTGGTATTTTAAATAGGTCTTATAAGTTTTCTTAATTAATCACTATTTTTTTCCTATTACTATTTTTCTTCTTATTTAATAATAATCTGTACAATCTAGAGTTTGCTCTAAATGAATTGGAATTTCTATCTTCATTTTTTGATGATGATAATACTAATATCATTTTTGTGAATTATTAGAAGTAAGCGATTGAGGATATTCCTCAGACTCTAATACTAGAACTAAGGATTTGCTTTAAATAGGTGCAGTTCAAGGAAATGACATAACTTTACTTTTTTCTAGTTTTGAAATAGGTGCAATTTTGGTTTGCATAGTAACCAACACCCTTTTAAGAATAAGAGAAAAACATCTTTCTCACAATAAAATTGAAATAGCACAATCAGTGATAAAGTAAACTGTATTGCAATTAAGAATATGATAGAACTCTGCTATGTGTTTAATTCTATGTAAATGTTTTCTACTATACAGCTACATAATAGGTTCAATCAGGACTATCAATTAATAATACATATTAAAAGAGGTTATAAGAATTGAATAAGCATAATTGATATATGTTTTAACTTGAATACACTGCTCTTCACTTATTTCTATAGCCAGAAAGTCTACCCTAACCTCTTTCAAGTTTGACAGAAACCGTAGCTAGAGATTCTATTAACATAGGATTAGAGTTCTCACTTGTATTTAATTCTTCAGCCTACTCACACTTAGTTCCATTACCATTAATTACCTGTAGATTCTTCTTTTCACATACTGCAGAAATTAGTAGCTCTTCAGACTTTGAGTAGTACTACTGGTATTGGTACTAAGATGGAATATAAGAAGGATATTTATTTTAAAGATTATAGCATTTCTCTAGATTTAATCCTGCATCTGAAAGGCAATATGTGTCAATCTTCTTGAACAAGAATAAGACAAAGTCCCTTGTTTGGAAATCCACCTTTGACTATTAATCCTGTAGTAGTTATTTTACTTCAACCATACTTGGATTTAGAGAAACAAAATGAAAGAAATGATAGTTTGAATCCCCTTCATAGAATTTAAATAAGGCTTAAGAGCTGACCTCCAATTCTGTTAGAAGTACCCGATTCCGATAGTTCAGGAGTACCCTAGGTAGGGTAACTTTACCCGAGTTCAAGAATCTTAGTCTCCAACACCTCCCTGCAGCCCCCTCAAGGGGCCCGCACATCATCATACACATCAGCCTTAGTTGCGTCCTGTGACTATATGGTCACAGAACTGATGGTTTCAGAATAACACCGGATACATCACTGCCATCCATCTGACCAAAAGCTGTTCGGGAGATATATAAGAGGGGACCTCTGACAAGACCTGGGAAGTGGAATGGAGTCAATATGTCAACTGCTCGAGAAGTTACTAGGCTTCAAAGTTATGACATCTTGGACATAGGCTGTAGGTAATGGGACGTTTTCGCATAAGGTCGTGATATGAATGCTGGAAGGTTTGGAACAAAGAACTAATGCATTCACATCCACCCTCCGATAACTGGAAAGAGTCGAGAGCTCCTAGAAATACTACCAGAGAAGCCAACGAGCTCCAAGGAGTGTTCCAACTATGATATCGGATGTACCGCAGTTGTGGGAATTATGGCCAACACAACATAATGGTCCACCCCCTCAACGTAGAACAACCAGGAGTTGCCAACCGGGGAATTATGAGAGAATTCAATAGAATGACTTCTCCTTGATAAAGAGAAAGTCATCGGAATGAATTCCATTGGTTAGTTGTTAAGTTATCACAACTAGAAGTTATCAACTCTGGCATATATGCAAAGGCAACTTCGTATCAAGACTGATCCTCTTGACAACGAAAGAGACCATTGGAGCCAACATAGTTCGACTCAAGAACTCGGCTACAGGTCCAACTGTTGAAATTTCTTGATTCGTTTCATAAGCTATATTTCCTTGTTAATAGCGTATATTCTCTCATACTTAGTTAGTGTTTCGTCATACCTAAACACTGCTTACATTACTACAGTTATGATATGTTTCTTACATTGTTTTATTAATATTTAGTAATAACAATTGGGGATTTACGCATGTGTTATTTTCTTTGGTTTATGGGATATTTCATCATCTTTTCATATTTTCTCAGACTTTACAGCCATGATTATTTCTTTAGACTTACTGTAATTTCCCTCACATCCTCTTGGATTCACACATATTTTACAGAAATATCTTGGCAGATTCTCGGGGTCAAACATGTTCGCCCTTATGTTTTTCCTACTTATGTTACGGTTTTACACGGTCACACTTATGTTTCTCTCTATTATATTTCTCTGTTACACAGGGTTTACGCAGAGGATGCAAACCTGTATAAATAAATGCTACTGCTTACTTCATTTATAAGAGAATTAAGGACAAGAATCTCCACCAATCTGCCTTCATACCTCTTACCTCTTCGCTAGAAACATGCTCGTAATATACTCTTAATATTACGTCTGTATAATCTATATTGCTATTAAGATCGTACCGTTTACAAATTCCAATACCAACGACTCCAAGGACCAGATAATTACTACTGGTGACAAGTATGTCTCCCGGATGAGAAATAGTAATTACAGAAGAGGGTGTGATGGTTTTCAGGGTCCCCTGGTGTTCGCACCTTTAGGGAGTACCTGACGTTGCGAGTTAGATTTGAAGAAGTATCTATTTTGTATGTTAGATAGATGTAGTCCGCGAACACTCAGACACCGAATATAAATATCGAAGTGCCTCCCAAACTTTAGACATCATCAAGCAATGGAGAAGAGTCCTTAACAATATAATATTGTTTTTACGATTCTATTCTACTTTCTTACACTCTTAGTAGTCATAAACGAAACGAGTTACTTCCGAGCCTTCCTAGACAAATCTCCGTCTATACAAACAAATCTCGATTGGCCTAGACGACCCTAAGTCTATACCGGTTATCTCCGCCTAATAAATTCCAAAATATAGTTTCTCAAGGATTGTTGAAAAAGTATGATATATAGCCCTGATATTTTCTGTCTTATCAGTAGTATTAATAAGTGCTGTATACCATTCTAAAGTTCAAACCT
Organism: Tuber indicum; assembly: GCA_006112555.1. Classification (NCBI taxonomy): domain Eukaryota; kingdom Fungi; phylum Ascomycota; class Pezizomycetes; order Pezizales; family Tuberaceae; genus Tuber; species Tuber indicum. The sequence continues at coordinate 70,736 of VBSK01000419.1, forward strand.
TATTTCTGTTAACTTGTTAGGCATATATGGTCTAGCATAGTGGTAAAGTTACTATAGAGGTCTGCTGACTTAAAAGTATGGTTGCAGCAAAGCTATATAGGAATTAGGATAATTTCTAATATATATCTCCTTGGCCGCAAATCATGCAGACCATTTACAATAGTGACTTACTGACCAAGAGATTATCTATAAATATGATAGAAGACATTCAGTACTATCAAGAAACTTCAGAAACCCCCAATATCCATTCAAGACTAGGTAAATATTGGACAACACTAATAAGAGTGTCTTGTAAAGACAAGAGATCCTAACAGTACCATACCTGAATTGGAAAACTGGAGATATATGAGTCTTTCTATGATACTGACGTGTCGAGATTCATGCAAGCAAATATTATTTATGCACCAGTTCCTGAGAATGAACTTAGCTAGTACTTGATTAAAAGGGACAATTAGAAGGATAGCTATTCAGACTACATTCACATACTTAATCCATTAAAGTCTAGAGATTGTGAAGAGATTATTGTAAAATAGGACACTATCCTCCTGAGATAAATATCTCATCTCATAAGGGCTGAAGTGGTGTGCGAGCTTTTGTGATCAAACTCTGTTCACACTTAGTAGAAACTAAGGTTAAAAGCTTCTCTGTACAAATTAGTATAAGGAAACTAAGTACTAGTAGAATAGTATAAATAGGTTTAAGGTCTCTAGGTTAGTTAGAAGGACAAGCAATGGAGAAGAGAACTTAACAATATAATAAGTTTATACAATTTGAATCTTTACTTCTTTATTACTGTACAAGTCCTCCTAGACAATCTTCCATCTTAAGACTCAGGCCCTAGTCTGACTGATAAGATTGCTCTCAGCTACTGCCTAACATACTTTTCTGTTTTATAGTTTCAAAGCCATGATTTACATTATTTCTTTTATAACTCTTAATCTGTAATCCCAAGACTATTTCCTCTATATTCTGAGTTACAACTAGCCAACAAAGATACTACAATCTTCTCTTAAACTTATTCTGACCTCTACAATTGTCTGCCTAAAGATGAATCTGGGATCTAAGTCTTAGGATTGCCATCAAGAAACAATGCCAAATTAACACAATTTGATTAACTCTCATTCCTTACTGTACCTCTGTAAACATAGCATGATAATGCTTATCAATTATATCATCAACTATACCAAATAGATATAACTTGGACAGAGACCAATAGTACCATTCTGATAGCTGTTGTGGTACTTGTAGTATTTCAACTACTTGTTGAAAATTAAAGGAATGAGTACTTATTTCGAATTCTAGATCTTTTGCTTGTTGAATTTCATTCTTATAAGCTAAATAACATACTCTGTACTCTTGTTGATGTACTTGCAGTCTTGCTTCCTTCTCTACCTGCTGTAAAATTTTCTTAATCTGTAGCCTATTCCAGTTACCTTTCTTACCAAGATCTGTTAGTATATTCACCTGACCTTAAGATAAGATTCATAATATTGTACAATGATTGTAGATATTGTTGAACACTTTCTACATTTTCATAAAGTATAATATCTCAGAGATCTTCCAAATCCTATAAAAGTTAATTAAAGAAACTTGTACTTCTAGCTCACTTGAACTAATAAACGTAAGATAAAGCTTATATATTATATAACAGGAGTGATGAGATAGAAGGTAAACAATCTTTTCTACCTTCATGTAGTGAACAAGCTTCCCATCTGTCAACTTCTACTTATCCATATGTGTTGCAATTACTTTACCTTATTCTTCCATCATACCTAACAGAAACTTCTCTAACTTTGCTACTACCTCTGGTAGAATCTTGTTACCAGAAATATGTCTATTATTACTATAGAGTTTGGGGATTGGCATTTGAGTTTCACATAATTAAAGCATAAAGTCATTTTAAGGAAATGTTCCAAAATGTAGTAAATATCTTTAAACATATCATATCTATAAAAAGAAGGAGATACTTAATCTTTCTATATTTCTCCTGATGAGGATGATAATCCTTATACTGTACTTGCAACTACTTTAATAATATTTTACTATTTGATAACCGAGGTGTTAGCAGGTATGTAATCATTATCTTTTTCTCTTTTCTTGATAGCTTATCATAATTGATAAATCACTTTATCTATGTTTCAGGATGTGCTTTTCAACACACTTCCATGAGCAACTATGATGAAAAAGTATTTTCAAGCACTAAGTCAGTATCTCAACTTGTTCATTATCCTCCACATCTAATTAAGTTCGTTTTCTTAGTATTGTTAGTTAACAAAAATAACCGACCGCATAAGGTGCACGGCAACCATCACCCATCACCCCCATCCATTCTCAACTCCATCAAAAGAAATTGCATCAACTCAACCAAAACCCAATCACATTACCTGATTCTTTTTCTTTTAAATACTATGCTTCCTATTCTTCGCAGTCATCCATAAAAGCCTATTCCAACCTCTCACCTCTCTGAGCTTACCAGGGGGAGAATCCTTGGGTTATACGAGCCTCAGATGGAATATCAGTAGATTTCTGACTACCTCAACATCCTCCTTACAACTGTCAAAAACACAATCTCAAAGAAAGGCTTGGAGGACAAGGAGAGGAAGGGTAGAGGAAGACATCCTAAGACTACCAAGTTACAAGATGATGCTATGGTGGAGGAAGCTCTTGAAAATCGCGATACTACCTATTTTGAGATTGCTCAAAAAGTTGCTCCCAATGTTTCTTCTATGACAGTCAGGAGAAGACTTGCATAAAGGCATCTAAAAAAGTGGTTAGCACAAGAGAGGGTTCACTTGGATGAGGATCTAGCTCAGGAGAGATTGGAATGGGCATTAGCTCATAGGCACTGGACAAGGGAGATGTGGAGGAGGAAGGCAATGTGGGGAGATGAGGTTGCTGTTCAGAGGGGGAGAGAGAAGAGGAGAAAATGGGTATTTAGGTACCCAAAAGAGAAGTGGAATAAGGATTGTGTGGAACCTACTGCTAGGACAGGGGAGAGGAAGATTAGCCAAATGATGACTGGTTGTTTTTATGGTCAAACTCATGGTCTCTTTTTGTCTGTTTTTCCTAATCCTTCTTCTGCTAGAGGTGGAGTAACTGGAAAGTCAATTATTGAGGTTTATGATCAATATGACAATTTTCTGAGGATATGGGAGGATATCAAGGAGCATCTTGAGGAGGAAGAGGTTTTCTTTATCATTGACAATGCTAAGACTCATTTGCCTTTTAGGAGATAGCTCAGAGGGCAGGGAATTACTCTTATGGAAATTCCTGCCTATTCACCAGATCTCAATCCAATTGAACATGTTTGGGCTCTGGTGAAAGATAAGCTTCAGAAGCATTATCCTGAGCTATATCTCATGAAGGGTTCTGACAATGAGGTCAAAAAAGCTATTGAGGAGGGTATTACTACTTGTTGGGAACTTCTTGACCCAAAGATTTTTGATACTCTAGCAGGTTTAATGGTGGATACGATTGAAGCAATTATTAAAGCAGATGGATGGTACACTAAATATTGATTTCTACTATGTATTTACATTTTTTTAATTTTTATTATTATTATGATGTTGAGGTTGGCGAGGGGGTGGTTGTTGTATGATCAAATTATTTTTTAGTTCGTTGTAGTCGGTTAATTTTGTTAACGAACAATATTAACACTTCAAATTTAATACAATTAAAATTATTAGTAAGACTTATCAGAGTTAAACAAACTTTGATTATCAATTGTACTATAATCAGACTCCGAGTTTAAGCTATCAGCATATCTCTCAGAAGAGCAAGAGCCAGGATATATATTTATAGTTATTTTCAAACTAGTTAAATCAAAAGGAATTTTAAAAAAGTTGAAATGGTAATAGGAGAAGCGAATTGTGATCAGTAAAGAAGTAAAAGTATTAGGATTCTATTTGAAATTAGCTTGTCTTTCAGGATTTTCATGATAATCCTCTTTATTGTACAACTAGTATATAACTGCACTCAGTTTCATCAAATCTCACTCTCATAGTACATATTAGAAATTTTACCTGTATCCTAATTTTTACTTTCATTGCATTTGATCTTCTTGATACAGGTTCATTATATCTATTAATATTCATGAAAGTGAAGATATTTCCATAAAACCAACCATAACTATAGTTGATACTCCTGGAAATGTTTGAAAATTTACTTATAGGTATATTCAGAAATGGGCTGTAATTCTATGAAAATAATCTTTAAGACAAATTTTCAAAATAATCATTACAGGTACAATATTGCTTCAATTTTAAAATCACATATATTTCAAAAAGTCCAGGCAATACTCTATCTAGTAGCTAATACTTAGAGGAGTCAATTTATTTTATAGCTTTAAGCAATCTTAGTACATTTCGATATAATGCACCCAAATTAGTTTATTATACCATAATAATTATTATTCTATTGTATTAATCCTTTAGACAACAGGAGTTAACTTATTATTTAAGGACTGATTATAAATTTTCAGATACTAAATTATGACTTACATAATTTTTAACCTCTTATATCAATTCTAAAAAGTATGTAGATAAAGCAGAAGTTACTAAGTAAAAACAGTGGCTTAATCATTATGATAAGATATAATGAAAGTAAAATAAGCTTCTGATTATATATCTACTATCTTCATAGTTACATATTTGTGAGAAAATTTTATGTAACTAAAGAATTAGAATTAAAGAAAGCTAACTCCTTCAATTAAAACATAGAAAATGAAGCCAGTACTGGTACTCAGTTAAGGATTTTGTTTTATATTTTATTTTAAGTATCACTTTGATACTTGGTTTGTTTGAAGTATTAATTTGATACTTAGTTTGTTTTATGTTTTGTTTAAGTATTGCTTTGATACTTGATTTGTTTGAAGTATCAATCCATACTTAATTTATTTTATGTTTTGTTTTAAGTATCGCTTTGATACTTGTTTTCTTTGAAGTATTTGTTTGATACTTAATTTATTTTATATTTTGTTTTAAGTATCACTTTGATGCTTAGTTTTTTTAAAGTATTAATTTGATACTTAGTTTGTTTTATGTTTTGTTTTAAGTATTACTTTGATACTTAGTTTATTTGAAGTATCAATTTGATGCTTAGTTTGTTTTACATTTTATTTGAAGTATTATTTTAATATTTGGTAGTTTTACCAAAGTGTATCGCTTAATACCTCTGATTAGTTTCAATCATAATAGACATGAACGAATTTGTATATTTAATGACTATCCTATTCCACAATGGAAAGGACAGACTTTGACAGACAGTATTTCAATATACTTAGTTGAACGGTTACTCTATAGTTTCTCCAGTATACCTCTAAAGCCTCCTTAAGTTCATACAGCTCTTACCACCTCTCTGGAAGAGCAGGCCACCCGTCTACCATCGTACATCTTTCGAAATGTGATTAGCATTTAGCAACCATGTTAACAGAAAATAAGTAAAAGGTAGAGCCTTTTTTTTTAAATATAATCATGTATTCATTTGCATACAGCACGTGATAAACAAAACCTTAATCCTAAAAACAAATAATAAAGGAAACTAAACTAATTCCTCCTGCTATTGTGAATAACCAATATTACTAAATACTTGTAGTAAAAATACTAGCAGAAACTCAAACTAGCTAAAAAAAACCTTGACAAAGAAAAACAGCATATAAGGTACCACCTCCATCAAGGGCTAGCTACAAGAGGTGCTGAGTGGGAACTTGTAGATAGTGAGAAGAGAAGAAAAAGTAAGTAATGCAAGTAAGTAGGCATGTCTGGGGGAAAACTGGCTAATATAGTAGAGATATAGACAGCCAAACTATGTAGCAAGGTAGACATAGACCATTATGGCTCATATTTCTTGAGGCTCTCAAGCCTGGAAAGGTGTCAGTCTCTGATGGTCTTGTGGGACAAGTATATCAGAATAGTATATTGGAAGGTTTCTGTTGAAAATAGCTGCTTGCCCTGCCCAAGACTACCAACTACTATCCAACATGCCCAGAACCTGTTTAACATATTTGTAACATACACAACATATTCCAAATATGCTCAGTATGCCTTTAATAGTATTATCCATCTACCTATCAGTTTATTCATTCACTCCCCTATTCATTTATTCCTCTATCTATATGTTGATTCATTTGTCCATTTATTTACTTCTTTATTCCTTTATTTCTTACAAACATATCAGTTTGATGGTACTACTACCTTTCAGTCTACCAGTATAACTATTTACAGTCCCTCGTCAGAAGTGTTCGTGAAATGCTTACTAAGCAACTTCGCGAAGAAAAAAAGCGGACTTGAAAAATTTATTGCAACAACTAGTTACCACTACTCTACTGTAATTATATAAATAATTAGACAGTAAATTTATGCTACATCATTACACCTTCCTCTGTAAGGTCTAGTATTTGTTAATTTTTATTCTGCTTTTGTCATAATTTACAGTAGTTGATCAAATATTTCATCAGATATCCAGTCTCATATCAAGTGTAGTCAAAAATTAACACCCTTATACAAACATTTCCCAAATATCCCATATATTTAACTCACTATAAGTAGAAATGCAATATGTCAAAGCTGTATCATTAGCAAACATATATGGTTGTATTAGTTATTGTAAAAGTGGTCTCAATATTTGTATTCAAGTTGAATACTTGATATCAAAAAAAATACATTGCAATCAATATCAATATGCAAATATGACACATTCACAAGTTCTTATATAATATTTAGCTTACCTCATTGTTATCTAGAACATTAGTCTACTGTCAAATTATGGCTAACTCTTAAAAGAATATGCTGTAAATCATAGTAATAATGGATAAATCTTTATGTAAAAAGTATATTGGATAAAACATTTTGATTCATATAAAGTTGCACCTCACTAGCCTGTGCAGCTAAAATCTGAGAAATCGCTCTGGTACAGCAAGGAATTTAGCAAAACAGGTCAGATTCTAGAGAAGAAATTTTGGGTTTGTTGAAGTTTGTATGAAACAGCTGGGTGTGGCTACAGGAAATTGGGAAAGAAACAGAAAAAAATTAAAAAATATTAGACCACAAAATGGAAAGTCTAATAATGTAGCATAAATTTACATTTTAATTATTTATTTACAGTAGTGGTGACTGGTGATTGCAATAAATTTTTTAAGTCCAGAATTTTTTTTTTTTTTTTTGCGAGGTTGCTTAGTGTTAGGCATATAGAAAATGCACAGACCTCTCGGTAGGGTAACTGCGCACAGACCCTCATTTATCGGAGCCTAACACCCCCCTCCGGCCCCGTTCTGGGGCCCGCACGTCCTTAGCGAGATTTCGAAGAGTTGCGTCCCATGACTATAATGTCACTTCAATGAAGCCCACTTCATAACACCATATACGTCGCTGCCGTCCGTTCGACCGGAAGCTGTTCGCAGGATATATAAGAGGGCACCTCTGGGTACCTCTGAGAAGTGGAACGGAGGAAATCCGTCGGAGGCGCATTGAGTTACTAGGCTTCAAAGTTAGGCATCCTAACTATGGGCCGAAAGTAACGGGACGTTTTCGGTTCGAAAATCCGCAACTACTCCTACAGTGCCCCGGAGGCCCTAGGGGATAGTTTTGACACCAATACCTATCTGAAGGCCGCTGTATGTTGGTTGGTCCTGGAGACAGGATCCCTCGAGAGGTGATTCTCTTTGAGGCGAGGCGGACCGAGGGGAAGCTGCTCAGACTCAGAAGACCTAATAGGCGGTAGACTATGAGTGTTGGCACACCGTCTATGCAGCCTGCATTATGCATAGGTACCCGACGCATACGCTGGCCACTATGTGAAATCGGAAGAGACTACTGGGACGATAGTCAAGTCGACTGAAGTTTCAAATATAAGTCTACTCGTCTCTATAAATCGAAGACCGGTCATTCGAGGATAATCACGCATCCTACGATTAGACGGAAAAGAGTTTATGAGAACGAAGATGGTGTGTGAGAATTCAGGGTCAAACAGTGTTCGCACTTGTCAAAGACCACGAGACGTTAGCGTACAATCTTGGGAAAGGTACTTAGTTATAGGAGGATTAGAAGTAGTCCGCGAACACTCAGACGCGGGATATAAATATCGAAGTGCCTCCCAAGCTTTTAGACATCAACAAGCAACGGAGAAGAGACCTTAACAATATAACATTGTTTTACCTACGAATCTTTATAAAATTATTTCCCTTATCGATTAAGCGAGTTCTTAGTAGTCATAAACGAAAGGAACATTTCCGAGCCTTCTTAGACAAATCTCCGTCTATTACGAAAGATTCAGGCCTAAGTCTTCTCGACAATTACTCAGAGTCGGCTTCCGCCTAACACTATATTGTTAGCTCTCCTTGTTACCAAGGCTCACTAAATAAGTCGGTCACCACTCTACGCTAAGCAAGCGCATGAGTTCGTGTCACGCAGACAACGAGTCCGTTGAAGGCACGGTATACTACCCTGCGATTGATGATACGGTACACTACCCTGCGATTGATGATACGGTCGGTTTAGACACCCTTGAGGAACTCTCCCGAACCAATTCAATATTCGAACCACCAACCAAGGTACACTACCCCACTATTAGGTCAGTGTTACCCGGTCTGTCGGAGCTCCGAGAAATACAATTTCTGGAACAAGAAGCTCCCTCGTGGTATACCGACCCAACTCTAGTTCCTACGAAGGAATAATTTCAAAAGCTTTACGAAACCTGGTACGGGCCAGAATTCGTTTGGAAACCTTTCCTCGACTGGGACACCAGTGAAGAGGGATCCTTTGATAGTAGTTTTACACCTACTATACCTTTGGCGTGGAGGCTCGGGAACCACCCGAACTCTCATTAAGACCGAGTCCCATTATAGGAAAAGATGACAGAACCATCGTCATCGTGGTTCCCTGAAGGTCCGGGAACGCCGGTGCCATGGAGAGAACCTCCCAAAAAATTAAAAGATAAAGATGCGATGGACACCGGGAGCGAAGGAGAAAATGCACCGAGCCAACCTTCATCGCTCCCCCCGGGAATAAGGCGTCCCCCAAGAGACGGGTCACGGGCATCAAGTGTTCCCAGCTCGTCCCGCTCGTCCACTCCGAGGCCAAGGGATCAGGCAGCCGACTTGGCAAGGCTAGCTGCAAGAGTAGGAGTGGTATTACGCGATGTCCGGAGAGACATTACATCCTCTATCGACTCTGCAAACATAGCGTTTGCCCAGCTCACGGGAGCTCAACAGGAAAACGCGCTCCGGCTGTTTGAAGTTCAAAGACAAATTGCCGAAGGAAAGGAACTCCATAATCAGGATATAGGAGTCCTGTTGATGCAGTGTCAGGGAGTAGAAACCGAAGTAAAGTCTCTACAAGAAAGAATAGTAAGGGAAATCGCGGAAAACCTGGCACAACAAGCTGCCAGACAAGAACATCACGAAGGGGTTACCTCGCAGTTACACCAGACCACGCTTGAACGGGACATTCTTCTACAACAAGCAGTAGAAGAAATCAGGAAGGAAATGAAGGACCGAGACCGGAAGGTAAATAGTGCCTTCAAGGAAAGAGATGCGCTCTTTCAAAACGAGGCAAAGAAGACTCGTGAGGCACTCTCGTCTCAACAGAGTGAACTCAAAAAGATTGGTGAAGCGGTCCAAGAACTTCTCGTTTCCTCGAGAAAGAAAGAGACTCCGAAGGAAAAACCGGAAGCTAGCAAGCGTGTAAGGATGGAGTCGGTGGAAGATGATGATGAGTACTATTCCAGACCAACTAGGCAAGAAAAAGGAAAACAAATTGAGAAACCTCAAGCTAGTCGGGAAGGGACCTCAGACGCAACTCCGCCACCTGGACAAGGAGGGGGATACCCTAGTGATGACGACGGTGACGACAGCGACCATGACGCTGAAGGAAAAAGGGGCGGTGGGCCAGAAAGGCGCCGCAGGGGTCTAACCCCAGAACAATCAGACCTGGCGAATGTTCTGGCGGAAGCCTTCGTGGTAAATACAAAACGGCCAGCGGAGGCACCACCGCTTTTTGAAGGAGAAAAGCACCAGGATGTGCACATTTGGCTCCAGCAATGTATCGATTACTTCGACCGAAATCCTCACATTTGGAGAGATGACCGGGAACGGGTCATATACGCCCTCAACCGTACCAAGGGAAAGATAGTAACACCATACACGATATGGTACCGGAGAAAGATGGACGGGCTACAGGGCGAAACCCAAAATCGGAATTTTCGAAGATGGACCCGCTTCTCGTACGAAATAGGAAAGGCCTTTGCGCCTCTACAGGAGGGACGACAAGCCCTGCGGGACATGAAGGAAGTAAAATACAAGGGCAACATTCAAACCTACCTCCGGATCATGCACAACCTGAATAACAAAGCCAATATGACAGGTGAATCATGGAGAGAGACAGTTGAAAGAAACTTGCCCGAAGATATTCTCACCCGTATCTCCTTCCAGAAGTTCGATACCGACGAGGAATGGGAGGATGTTGTAATAGAAGCCGGCCGGGCAGAAGAAGACCTTCAGTACCGAAAAAAGTTACTGAAAGAAGGCAGTTCCCGACACACCTCCTCTAAGGATACAAAGGACAAATCCTCAAGAGATGAAAGGCCGGATAAGCCACGAAGAGATAAGGCTTATATAAAAGGAGGTGGAGGACCCTCACGAAAAAGGAAACGTGAAGATCACAAGTCGGAACGGCCAACTAAGAAATTAGGAGGAAGTGCTCCGATCACACACTCAAATTGGTCGGAAGCACACCAAGGAATCTCGCAAAGCGTCATTGATGCGAGAAAAAAGGACAATAACTGCACGAGATGTGGAAAAAAGAACCACACATATAAGACGTGCTATGGGAACATTCAAGTATCGGCAGCGACAGTCAGCCGAAGGCCATTACGAATGGGCCCTAACCGAGCAAGGTCCGCCAAACCACCAAGACCTGCTCGAAAACCCGCACAAGCTGGACAGGTCAGAACCACCAGCCGATTGTGGGAATTAGGTGAAGACGAAGAAATCACATAAGTCTTCACAAAGGTACCGACAACGACGGTGTTCGGGTAGTCTAGTAGACACATGGTCTCTAGGAATCGAAATCAACGGCAAGACAGGAGACCGAAGCGAGGCAAGCAACCATGCGGGACAATCTGAGTGGGAGTACACGCGTCCCTCTTGCTGAGACAAGGGGATCAATAAAGAGCAATGATTACATTGGCGGCGCCTCTACACTTCCCAAGGTAATAACGTATGTTTCGCCCCAATGCGCCGGACACATGCTTGTTTGGGTAGTCAGGCACGTGACCTGGAATCTGAAAGGTCTCCGATAAGGACCAAAACCTAGACAGGAAACAGACAGCACCAAGGGTACCTTCGGGAGCGACAGTAGGGCTAAGATGAAGGACATAGGGAGTCGAACGAGGCGTATCTTCGGCCAATAGGCACAAGAGCTCTAGACCTCATCTCTAATTATTACTTCTTAGGTGCCGCGCTGGTACTGGACGGGCACCCGATAAAATGAGGACACTGTCTATGGTTAAGCGAGGGTGGATAATAAGCCCGGGAAGGTTATCAAAGGGACAGCCGACCAGCCCTACGCACCCGGCTCTTGTCCCCATGATATCTGGACGATGGCAGAGACCCCCAAGTTTGGTTCCACAGGTAGAAAAAGTGGAAGGTATGGGAACTCCTCGGCAGGAGGTAAAGACCGCTAGTAGTGGGCTGCCCGATATACCAAGAACGTTTCAGTTTGTCTGAGGAGACCTCAATGGTCGAAACCGTGCGGGCATGGTAACAAACACCTTGTTACATAATGCCAAAACGAAAGCCAGAAGAAGATCGCGGTCAGCCGCGAAGACGCAAGCTTTACGCGTCTCTACCTAAAAGATATTCCTGCCCTGAGGGAGACGCCTACCTCTTTTTAAACCATAGGCGACAAAGAATTAAAGTCCTATTGGACTCAGGCTCTAATGTGTTCGTTATCAATCAAAGATTGGTACAGGAACACCGATTACCGTTCACACAACGGTCGGACGCGGTCAAAATTTATGGGTTTGATGGGACCGCAGCAGTCTCCGGAGGAAAGTTTTACACCCATCCCTTGTGGTTAGAAATAGGAAGAAATAAACATCTGTCTGAGATAACCTGCGAAATAGCAGAACTTGGATCATACGGGATGATCATACCATTCGGCTGGTGGCATGAGGAACATCCTATGTCCCACATTGAAGACCCAAAAAGATGGTCGTTCGACGCAAAATGTTGCGAAAAATGTGTGGAAGAAGACGAAGGAATAGCCGACATGTTCGAATACGATGAGACGGTAGCCTTTGACGAAAACGCCGCCTATATTGGAAGAATTGGCGCTAGTGAAAGTCCCGACGATATAGTCTTGGGATCGCTACCTCAAGAATATTGGCGACACAAGGACCTATTCTTGCCACAGACAGCGGAAAAGTTGGCGCCCCGGAGGACGTTCGATCATGAAATCGAACTAAAGGACGACGCGAAAGCGCCCTGGGGTCCAATATACCCCTTGTCAGAAAAACAGCTTGCCGCATTAAGAGAATACCTTAAAATGATGATGGATCAAGGAAAAATCACAAGGAGCAAATCCCCCGCAGGCGCACCAGTGCTGTTCGTCCCGAAACCCGACGGCAAACTTCGGTTAGTTGTAGACTACCGAAACCTCAACCGTATTACGGTTTTGAACAAGCACCCACTGCCACTGATGTCCGAGCTCAGAGATCGGGTAGCTGGGGCTAAAATTTTCACAAAGCTTGATCTGAAAGACGGCTATCATCTGATAAGAATTAAAGAAGGGGACGAGTGGAAGACAGCTTTTCGAACTCGATACGGCCATTACGAGTACAAGGTGATGCCTTTTGGGCTCGTTAATGCTCCCGCAACCTTCCAAGATATGATGAACCAAGTCCTGCATGAATTTTTGGACTACGGAGTGGTCTGCTATTTGGATGACATTTTGATATATTCAAAGGATGAAAAGAGTCACGTCGAGTTAGTCGATCAAGTCTTGCAAAGACTCGCCGACTACCAACTGGCTGTATCCTTGAAAAAGTCAGTCTTTCATGTCCAGGAGGTAGAATTCCTGGGATATATGGTATCTGTCGAAGGGGTGGCTATGAGCACGAGGAAAGTCGACTCCGTATTAAGTTGGAAATCGCCGGCATCGGTAAAAGAAGTCCAGATATTCATTGGATTTGCCAATTTTTACCGACGATTTATACGAAGTTTCTCCGGAGTGTGTAAACCTATAACGGAGACACTAAAAGGAAATCCAAAGGATTTTCATTGGGGCGCTGAGCAAGAATCAGCATTCAAAGAGTTAAAGCATCGCTTTACGACTGCGCCCATTCTACAACATTTCTATCCAGACCGGGAGACGGTGGTAGAAACGGATGCAAGCGACTTTGCCTTAGGCTGTGTCTTGTCACAGTTTGTGGAAAAAAGGCTACATCCAGTTGCCTTCCACTCACGAAAGTTGAACTCGGCAGAAAGAAACTACGAGATTCATGACAAGGAACTGCTTGCAATCCTAGAAGCATTCAAAGAATGGAGACAGTACTTAGTAGGCACAGAGAAACCTGTGACGGTCTACACCGATCATCAAAACCTACAATACTTCCTTACTTCCAAGGTTTGGAGCGGACGTCAAATCCGATGGGCTCAGAAGCTGGCGGAATATAATTTTAAGATTGTTTACCGACCAGGAACCAAGGGCGGAAAGCCTGATGCGCTAAGTAGACGGCCGGAGTACCGTCCTGAGGAGGGAGCTACGCATCGCGAACAAACCGTTTTGAAACCAGAACACTTCCAAGTAATGCTGTTAGCACTACAGGAGGAGAAGAAAGAAGGATTAGGGAAAGAAGTACTGGGCTGGAGCGATGAGAAAGACCTGGCGTTGAGGCCAGAGACGAATACCTCGGACAAATACATCCGAGTAAGACGATTGAACCACAAGGCAAGGTTACCCACTAAAGGTTCAAGAATGGCAGCCGGACATGACCTCTATGCCATAAGCGACGCCATTATCCCTAAACGAGGACAAGTGCTACTCGATACTGGAATAGCAATAAGCCTACCAGCAGGGACATATGGACGAGTAGCGGCCCGTAGTGGGTTAGCAGTACGTTCCGGAATTTCGGTCGGCGCAGGAACAATAGACGCCGACTATACGGGAGAGCTCAAAGTCTTGCTATATAATCACAAGGATGTTGATTGCCAAATCCGAGAAGGAGACAGAATGGCTCAACTCATAGTGGAAAAAATCGACACATCTGATTTAATGGAGGTCGATAAGCTAGACGAGACTGAAAGAGGAGCCCAAGGTTTCGGAAGTACCGACATCGCTACAAGAAGTCTAATAATAAAGGAACAAGAACCCATCATATGTCAGCTGGAAGCGTCGGCAGCCGAAAATTTGTCCTGGTACGACATTAAAGAAGTACCAGAGAAAGTACTAATATCAACGGCCATGCTAAAACAAAAGACAATGAAGAAGTTTAACCCCGAGTTCCTTGAACAACTTCTTGAGGCGACGCTATCGGATGGAGACTGGCTGAGACGACGCGAGGACTTGTCAAAGCTCCGAAATGAAGGAAAAGAATTCCCTAAGGACTGGACACTGATCGACGACCTTCTATACTATAAGAATCGTCTTTTCGTCCCAGACAACCAAGCATTGTACACCAAGATAGCCGAGGGATGCCATGACGCAAAGATAGCCGGACACTTCGGACAAGAAAAAACCCTAGAAATCATCATGAGAGATTTTTATTGGAAAGGGCTAGCCGAATGGATCAACGACTACGTGCGGTCCTGTGATGAATGTCGACACAACAAGTCACCACGACATGCGAAATACGAACTGTTACAACCATTGCAGACGCCGTTCACGGCATGGTCGTCGATATCAGTAGACTTCATCACCCAACTACCAGAATCACAAGGTTGTACACAAATCATGGTAGTTGTTGACCGGTTTACAAAAATGGCACACTTTCTTGGACTACAGACTACGGCTACGGCAAAGGATGTCGCAAACACGTTCTTAAGGGAGGTTTGGAAGCTACACGGCTTGCCAACGGAGATCATTTCGGATATGGACTCTAAGTTCGCTGGCGAGTTTTGGGAATCATTGTGTAAGGCGTTGGATATAAAACGACGAATGTCGACGGCATATCATCCACAGACGGATGGACAGACAGAGAGAACCAACCAAGTGCTCGAAGGATACCTCCGAAGTTTTATTAACTATGACCAAGATGATTGGTATCAGTTACTGCCGCTAGCAGAACATGCATATAACAACTCTGCAACCAACGCTCACGGAATGTCCCCCTTTTACGCGAACTATGGTTTTCACCCACAAACTGAGTGGATGAAAGAACGTGAAGTTCAAAACCCCGGCGCTACCCTACACGCGAACTGGATTAAGACGATACATGAACAGGCGAAAAACTCGCTTGAAAAGACACGGGAAGGAATGGCGAAATACTACGATCGGAAAGCCAAAAAGCAGCCTGAGTTTAAAATTGGCGACAAAGTTATGCTAAACGCAAAAAACATACGCACTAGACGGAAGTCGAAAAAGCTAGCACCCAAACTCTATGGGCCGTTCCAAATACTGGAAAAAAGAGGCGACCGAGCGTTTAGACTAAACATCTCCGACCGATGGAATATTCACCCGGTCTTCCACGTGTCCTTACTTGAACCATATCGAGAATCGATTAATCCAGGACGCAAACAACCTCCCAGAGAGCCAGAAGAGGTTGAAGGGGACCTGCAATGGGAAATAGAGAAAATTGTCCGTAGCGAAATACGGACATATAGGAAAAGGATCAGCAATCGCTACCGGCAGGTACGAGAGCTATGGTATTTTGTGAAATGGCAGGGTTGTGCAGAAGATGAAAATACTTGGGAACCCGCTACGGGCATGGAAAATGCTGAAGAAGTAGTCAAAGAGTTTCATCGAGACAACCCGGAGATGCCTGGACAGGAAGAAGTAAGACGATGAAGAAAAGGTTTTCCTACGGTGGACAAGCAAACGCCGGAAGGTTTTTTACCCTGACCACATCGGGTCTTAAAAGGAATTTTGTTAAATAAGAGATAACTAAGAAAGGTACTCGAGGCGAGACCTTGTAGGAGGGAGCTCATGTTAGGCATATAGAAAATGCACAGACCTCTCGGTAGGGTAACTGCGCACAGACCCTCATTTATCGCGAGCCTAACACCCCCCTCCGGCCCCGTTCTGGGGCCCGCACGTCCTTAGCGAGATTTCGAAGAGTTGCGTCCCATGACTATAATGTCACTTCAATGAAGCCCACTTCATAACACCATATACGTCGCTGCCGTCCGTCCGACCGGAAGCTGTTCGCAGGATATATAAGAGGGGACCTCTGGGTACCTCTGAGAAGTGGAACGGAAGAAGTCTGTCGGAGGCGCATTGAGTTACTAGGCTTCAAAGTTAGGCATCCTAACTTCGGGCCGAAAGTAACGGGACGTTTTCGGTTCGAGAATCCGCAACTACTCCTACAGAGCCCCGGAGGCCATAGGAGATAGTTTTGACACCAATACCTATCTGAAGGCCGCTGTATGTTGGTTGGTCCTGGAAACAGGATCCCTCGAGAGGTGATTCTCTTTGAGGCGAGGCGGACCGAGGGGAAGCTGCTCAGACTCAGAAGACCTAATAGGCGGTAGACTATGAGTGTTGGCACACCGTCTATGCAGCCTGCATTATGCATAGGTACCCGACGCATACGCTGGCCACTATGTGAAATCGGAAGAGACTACTGGGACGATAGTCAAGTCGACTGAAGTTTCAAATATAAGTCTACTCGTCTCTATAAATCGAAGACCGGTCATTCGAGGATAATAGCGCATCCTACGATTAGACGGAAAAGAGTTTATGAGAACGAAGATGGTGTGTGAGAATTCAGGGTCAAACAGTGTTCGCACTTGTCAAAGACCACGAGACGTTAGCGTACAATCTTGGATAGATACTTAGTTATAGGAGGATTAGATGTAGTCCGCGAACACTCAGACGCGGGATATAAATATCGAAGTGCCTCCCAAGCTTTTAGACATCAACAAGCAACGGAGAAGAGACCTTAACAATATAACATTGTTTTACCTACGAATCTTTATAAAATATTTCCCTTATCAATCTACGCGAGTTCTTAGTAGTCATAAACGAAAGGAACATTTCCGAGCCTTCTTAGACAAATCTCCGTCTATTACGAAAGATTCAGGCCTAAGTCTTCTCGACAATTACTCAGAGTCGGCTTCCGCCTAACACTTAGTAAGCATTTCACGAACACTTTTGACAAGGGACTGTACTAATATAACTACTAGTCTATTTATTAATAAAACTATTTGCTCATTCATTATCAACTCTTTCTTTATCCTTTTATTCACCGCTCTGCATATTCAATGTTGACTCTCAATACTAGACTTCTATCTATTCTCCTCTAACTACTTGATTTACTGCAGTAGACATTCTGGTTGTATGCATTGAAAAAGTGCTTCTGGTGTCCTTCTGGTGAAGTGGATATGAATGTCAAGGAGATTATCATTTACTGGAAATCTTAGTTCTTGTATTTCGTTGATTAGTAAGAGAGATAGTAGGAGTGCAAAAGAAAATTGTAGTACAGAATAGGCTGGCAGTGCAGAAGACAATGGGAGAGCTGAAGGTAGTGGGAGGGCAGAAGGCAGTAGGAGTACGGAAGGATATTTGAGAGTCTTGTGGAAGTTCATTGATTGACTTTCTTTTGTTATATGAAGAATTTGCAGAGGAGATGGGCGATAGATGAGAGAAATATCAGCATATAGTAATGGGGAAAGGGAGGAGCGGAAAGATAGTTAATATTTGTCATTTATTTATACTCTTGTCACTTCTATTTAATTTAGTTAGTAAATTAGTTGTCTAGAAAGTAAGTTGTAGAGGAAGTATATTTTTAAAGTAAAAGAAAATTGAAGAAAGAAAACTTTTCCTATCCCTATTTTGTCTGCCACCTGAAAGTCTTGGCATTTTATTTTGGTTAAGTGATAGTTTGTAATGGTAGATCTTTCCCTCCCATAATGGCTATTGTTGATATACTGCTCTAATGAGGTTATCATTTTTTATTAGTCTCAAGTGCTGACTCACAGTAGGGGCAGTGTTAGGCGGAGACAACCAGTATGGACTTAGGGTTGTCTAGGCCAATTGAGATTTATTCGTATAGACAGAGATTTTGTCTAGGAAGGCACGGAAGCAACCCATATTGTTTATGACTACTAAGAGTGCAAGAAAGTAGAATAGAATCGTAAGAACAAGGTTATATTGTTAAGGTCTCTTCTCCGTTGATTGATGATGTCTAAAGCTTGGGAGGTACTTCGATATTTATATTCCGCGTCTGAGTGTTCACGGACTACATCTATCTAACATACAAACTATGTACCTCTTCAAATCTAATACGCTATGTCGAGTTCTCCATGAAGGTGCGAACACCGGAAGATCCTGAAAACCACTACACCCTCTTCGGTAATTACTATTCTTTGCCAGGAAGACATACTTGTCACCAGTAGTAATTGTTCGATCCTCAGAGTCATTAGCCCTGTAGCCAAGTTCTCAAGTCAAACTATGTTGGCTCCAATCGTCCGTTTCGTTGTCAAGAGGATCTGTCTTGATACGGAGTTGCCTTGGTATATATACCAGAGTCGATGACTTCTAGTTGTAATAACTCAACAACTAACCAATGGAATTTATTCTGATGACTCTTCCTTCGTAGAGGGGAGGTCATTCTATTGAATACTCTCATAATCCCTCTGTCAGCAAATTCTGGTCGTTCTATGTAGAGGAGGTGGACCTTCGTATTGTGTTGGTCCTAAATCCCGCAACTACGGTTCACCAGATATCATAGTTGCAACACTCCTTGGAGCTCGTTGGCTTCTTTAGTAGTGTTTCCAGGAGCTCTAGACTCTTTCTAATTATCGGAGGGTGGGTGTGAATGCGTTGGTTCATTGTCCTGAACCTCCTAACATTCGTATCCCGACCTTGTGCAAAAATGTCCTGTTACATATGGCCTATGTTACAGATGTCACATCTTTGAAGCCTAGTAACTCCCTGAATAGGTGACGGATTAACTTCGTTCCACTTCTCAGGTCTTGCCATTTTTTTTTTTTTTTTTTTTTTTTATATCATATATTCATTGTTTGGTTAAGGTACAAGAACGTGCATGCAGCGCTAGCTATGGCAGAAACAAAACCCAAAAATCAATCAACAAACAAACGAAAGTCCAAAACCAGGTCCTCCTATGGCGTCCAATAACCGACGCAATGCCTACACAGGACTTATAAAGAAAAACTACTAACTAACTAGCATCGTAACGGAACAAATCCAAAACCCATAAAAACAAGTAAAAGACATCAAACAGGAGACCTTCCACCACTTAGACCACTTGGCGACCCAGCCAACGACAACCGAGGCGAGGCAGGAAAGGAAGGGGAGGGGGAGAGAGAGGGCTGGCGGGGGGCATATTGTGCGTACATGTCGGGGGGGAAACCAGTCTTGGTAGCGGTGAGATAGCGACCGAGGCCCAAAAGCATCGGAATCGAGGTCCACAGAGAAGAGTCAGGTCCAATATCCGTGATCCCCTGGAGGTGGCGATCGCGGGCTGCAGACTTGGCAGGACAAAAAAGGAGGGCATGCTCGAGTGTCTCGTCCCCCTCCTCACACCAGGGGCAGAGGGGAGAGGGGTCGGTGTCGTGCCACGGGGGGTGGGCGGCCAGGTAGCTCTTGCCAGCACGCATCTGGTGGAGCCTGCCCGAGAGGAAACGCCCCAGGCCCATGAAGGGGTGCGGGCGCAGGGTGGGGCCAAAAAGGTAGTAAGGCGGGGGAGGCGAGAGGAGGCGCCACGAGGTGAGGAGTTCCTCACGGCAACGGGCCTTGAGAGAAGCGTAGAGGGCAGGAGCCCCCAGCGGGGCTACCTGCAGTGGAGGTAGGAGGAGGGGGTTCGCTGGAGGGAGGGGGTCGCGGCGGTTGCCGATAATGGAGTGAATGCGGTGGGCCACCGCATCTACTGGGAGGTGGCGTCGGTTTGGAGGGGAGGGCGGCTTGGTAGACCATCTGAGGGGGCGGTAGTTGGGGCCAACCCATGGGTGCCGTCCTCTGACAGACCCGGGGAGGCGAAGGGAGTTGGGTGCCCTGAAGGCAGACGTAGTCGGAACAGAGTAGTCCAAGCGAGCAGTAGCAGGGTTGATCTCAGGCGGCAGGCACACAAGGCGGACCGCCGCCAGGCGTTGAAGGTGTTTGACTAGCAGGTCAATGGGCGGGAGCGATGCTTCACAGGGGAGAATGGCCGTGTTGGTGGAGGCAAAACAGTTCGTAACCCACCTCTGTACCTGGTGCCAGAATGCCCTCATCTTGTCGAGCATCCGGGAGTTGGGGGAGAGGAGGTCGCTGCCGTAAAGAAGGATGGGGCGGACTAAGGAGGAGGCGAGACGGTGACACAGGTGTGGCGCGAGACCCTTGCCTGGCCAGGCCAGGCGGTCTATTGTAGCGAGGGCAGCTTCAGCCAGGGCGAGGCGCCTGGTGAAATGGGGGGTGGTGGCTCGGTCCAACGACGGAGTCGCGGGTTCCAGCCAGTAGCCCAGCCACCGTAGTACTTGGGCCGGTTTGTAGGGGACGGAGTCCACTGAGACGGGGAGGAGGCACGGGGGCCCTCTCTGCTGGGGTGTCCTCCAGTGCATCAGTTCTGTTTTGGGAAGGGAGAAAGCAACGCCTATGCGTCTTCCCTTTGACATGAGAGAGGAAGCGACTGCCTGCAGCTTTTGGATGTTGCGCCTGTAGGAGGGCGAGCAGACAGTTATAGCGAAGTCGTCAACATAGGAGAGGATTATGCCGTTGGGGACTGGGAAGTGGAGGGAGGAAACGTAGATCAGGAAAAGAAGGGGGGAGACAGGTGAACCCTGGGAGGTGGCGACCTGGACAGGCGAGAGGACCCTAGGGGAACCCTGGTATAGGAGGCGGCAGTGTCTGCCGTGCAGGAAGGATCGGACCCACGAGACGAGGTAGGGCTGAACGCCCCGCTCCCTAAGTTTGCCACACATGGCAGCGGAGTCGACATTGTCAAAACCTCCCTTGATGTCAAGGAAGAGTGTGGAGGAGCAGAGGCCCATGCAGTGCGAAAGACGGACCTCGTGCGAGAGAGTGGCAAGGGCGTCGAAAGTACCCATGCCCGATAACGAACCACATTGGTTGGGGTGGACTAGGCCAAGGGCCCGAGCAACTGCGGCTAGCCTAACAGCTACCACACGCTCCAGGATCTTGGATAGGGTTTGGAGGAGGACGATGATGCGGAAGGAAGCTGGTGTATCGTAGGAGGCTTTACCTGGCTTGTCGAGGACAATACCGTTGGCCTGTTTGAGGGAGGACGGGTGAAAACCGTAAAGTAAGAGGGGGCCCAGGAGGGACACAAGAATTTTAGGGTTGGTGCCGTGGACTCTCTTCCAGACTGAGTACGGGATGTGGTCGGGGCCGGGGGCAGACGAGCTTGAGCTGGACGCCAGGGCCTTAGAGATCTCTTCTTTCGTGAGGACGTCGAGGTCACGGAACGGGCGCAGGATAGTAGGAGGGGAGGAGGACTCCCTAGGGGGAAAAAAGTGGGTCAGGAGGGCGGTGTTGACAGCAATCGGGGTGTCGGCTTCTGGGAAAGACGGGAACCGGTCCGGGGGGCGACCTATCGCGAAGCGTTTGGCTGTCCATACAGTCTTAGGGGTTGCAGAGGAGAGGAAATCGTCCCAGTGCCTTCGCTTGGCCTGCTTGATGGCCTTGAAATAGGCGTTGCGGGACCCCCGGGCCTCAGCCAGGGAATCCACACAGGGGGTCCTGCGGGCACGACGGGCAGCGGCGTGAAACGAGATTCTGAGGGAAGAGAGGAGGGGCGACCACCAAGGTTTAGAATGGGTCGACATACGGTTGAGGGGGGTGTGAAGGAGGAGGGTAGTGCGGAGGCGGTTGACGTTGGTGTCGAACCAGGCTGTGGCAGAGGACAAGGTCGGGAGGGCGGGAGGTGGAGAGACAACAAACAATTTGAGGGCGTCACCAAGGGCAGACCAATCAGTCTTGGCCCAGGCTGGTGTGGGGGCAGGGGGGCGCAACAAGGGCGTCGAAAGTAGGATACAAATAGGGATGTGGTCAGAGCCAGTGGATGGGAGTGGGGTGGCCCACTCAGCAAAGAGTTGGGCCGCCTCGCTATTGGCGAAGGAGAGATCAAGGACAGAGGGCCTGTCCTGGGGGGTAAAGGAAAAATAAGTAAACACACCAGGGGTGTTAAGAAGGGAAAAACCATGTAAAGAAGCCAACTGAAAGTAAGGAACCGACGTCCTAAGTTCGGTGGATGAAATGACCCTCAGTGGGTCGGAAAGAGGGTGGTGGAGGTTAAAGTCCCCTAAAACAAAAACAGGAAAACTTAAATCAGGAAAACACAACTCGGGAGAAACAATGCGCGTGTGGGATGAGGTGCCTTTGGTGTTGTACACATTGTACATCCTAAGGCGAGTCTGCGAGGAGGAGCAAAAGCCTGCATCGGAGAACAAGTCGACCGCCATCACACTGGCAGACTGTTCCACCCATATGGGCAAGAGAGAAACAACTTCAAGAAAAGACAAAAGGGCGTAGCAAGCCACGTGGGGCTTGCCAAAAGCAGAGGGTGGAGAGAAACATTTATAGCCAGGGAAGGAAGGTAGGCGCGCCCTCCACACAGGGGGATCCTGTATGGCCACAATCGCCGGCAAGGAAGACAAAGCAGAGAAACTTTGAAACAAGGAAAGAAAAACATCCCAGCTACCCAAGCTGTTATGTTGAACGAAGGAAAGATTCAACAGGCCAGGAACCCTGCCAGAGGGCCTGGGGAGAGGAGAGTCGGGAGAAGACATCTACCCGGACAAGCCGGAGGGATTTTCTGCGGTGCGAGCTGGGTCGTAGTCCCCGTGGGTTGGGGGGACGTTGGCCCTGGAGGAGGAACGAGTTGCTGTCTGTGGGGTCTCGGGTGGGACACGAGGACGGGGGAGGCGGGGAGTAGCAAAGGGCGGGGCAAGAGTCTGCCTCGGGGTAGAGGGGCCAGCATCAGCGTCGGCACCGTCAGGGCCGACATCCATGCCATCCTCATCACTTTGGCCTAGTGGTTGTGAGGCGGAGGGGTCTTTGGGGGTTGGGGCGGGTCGTTCCGGGCAGTCCCTGTCAGTGGCCGCGTGTGGCTCCTTACAGTTGGGGCAGGAAGCAATCGAGGAGGGGCAGCAGTTGAGGACCGCCTTGGTGTTACCCGCCTTAGGGCAGGTGGGATTCTGGCAGCGGTGCGCCGAACGTGTGTGCGGGAGGGAGCAGATTGGACATATCGGGTGATCCAACTTACATCGAGGGGCCTGATGGCCGAACTTCCAGCAGTTGCGGCACTGGGTGAAGCGGTTGGAAGAGAAGGCGCGTTCGACACGGCGTCTTCTAGAGAAGAGGTGGATAGAGGTTCCCATGGCATTGACGTCCTCGGGAGCGATAGTGACGACGACAGAGGTAGCGGACTTGGACATCCTGGAGTCCAGGTCTCGATTGAGGTAGCGGGCCGAGAAGATGGTGACGCCCGCGGCGTTGCGGACGGACTCCTGGAGGAGGGAGAGGAGGTCCTCTTGGTCTTCTGGGAGGTAGGCGAGGGGGAGGGAGTGGATGGCGAGTTGGACTTCGTTGGGGGCGGGTCTGAAGGGCAGGTAGGCATTGTCACCTACCGGGGAGACTTGGTTGAGGCGGTTGGTGAGGGCTTGATAGTATGGGGCGTAGGAGGTGGCGGGAGTGTAGGGGTCGAGGACGGTGAGGGTGACAGAGCCTCTGTCGTTGACCCGGGCAGAGAGGGAAAGAGGTAGGGAGCAGTTGGCCTCCCGGAGAACAGAGGCAGCGATGTCAGGGAGGGTCGCAGAAATCCTATCAGCTTCGGGGTGGGGAGCTGGAGAGGAGCGAGGAGCGAAGAAACGACGCTGAGCTGCTGGCAGGATAGGGGTCTCCTTAACAGGAGACTCCATGGTGCCGGATGCGACTTGCGCAGCAGAGGGTGGCTTCGACTTAGGCCCCTTGGTCT
Organism: Tuber indicum; assembly: GCA_006112555.1. Lineage (NCBI taxonomy): Eukaryota > Fungi > Ascomycota > Pezizomycetes > Pezizales > Tuberaceae > Tuber > Tuber indicum. Next base: position 94,820 of record VBSK01000419.1, read on the forward strand.
TCTTCTTGCCCCCGGCGGCGGCAGCCAGGGCGAACGAGCGAGGAGGACGCAGGTAGGTAGGATCCATGTTGCCAGGGGTCCACTCAGAGAGGGGGGGGTACTTGCCGTCACGGAAGGTTCGGGCTTCCCATGAGTTGGGGTATTTGACCGCGTAGGCCTCGGGGTTGCCGTAGTTCTTGCCCGAAGCGGTGTCATATCTGGGGGTGTCGAGTTCGAAACCGTTCACAATCGCTCCAACCTGGTAAAGGGGGGTACGGGAGGGGGCCTGTTGGGGGTGTGGGGCGGCAGGATGCTGTGCCGTGTTGGTCTGGGGGGGCTGAGCCGGGGGGGGGAGTTCTTTCCCCTTCCGGGTAGGGGGCGGAGCCAGAGGCGCCGGGGCTTGCTGACGTGGGGGCTGTGGTTGGGAAAGCCTTTGTGACAGGTCACGCAGGGCTGACTCGATAGGGGCCAGGGATGAGAGCGAGGGGGCCTGAGCGGCGGAAACACCATCAGCCAGCCCTTGGACTCTGGCAGCGAGGAGGTCGATACGTTCGTTGGTGGTGGCGAGCCCATTGAGGGTAGCAACTAGGAGGGGGATGAGGATGGCCTCGCCTTCACTGAGCTCGCGAAGGTCTGACGAGATGAGAGGGGGGACAGAGGAGAAAGCATCACCAAGGACTGGCTGCAAAGACTGCAGGAGGGCCGGGATCGCGAAGACCGCGGGGTGGATGGGCTGAGTAGAGCTCGCCCTAGACTGGTTGGCAGAACCAATGTCGGACATCGGATCACGAAGCAGAGACCTGAAGCCTAAGCAAGAGGGGGAAAAACGTGAAAAAGTGAGGAGTCACACCAGATGCGATGGTGTTGAGGGTGCGTAAGAAAGTTATGGTCAGGAAAATAGGGGGCGCGGAGCATGTTCTCAGGTCTTGCCAGAGGTCCCCTCTTATATATCCTGCGAACTGCTTTTGGTCGGACAGATGGCAGCGACATCTACGGTGTTATTCTGATATCTTCAATTCAGTGACTATATAGTCACAGGACGCAACCAAGATTTATGTGAATGATGACGTGCGGGCCCCATAAGAGGGCCGGAGGAGGGTGTTGGAGACTAAGATTTTCGAACTCGGGTAAGGTTACCCTACCTAGGGTATCACTACGCTATCGGAATCGGGTACTCCTAACAGGCAGAGAGTAAGTGCATCCAGCTCTCACCAAGATGAATGACTAGTCAAGTAGCTCATATCTGACCTTATCTGATGAATAAAACCTAGTATAAACTGGTCCTTCCCCATAAATGGATGAGGAGTAAGTAATAAAAAATGAGCATATTAGTACAAGGGGACGGATACTGAGTAGGCTACATATGGCGGAGGATTTGCTCACAGTCCCTCTTAAGGGCCAGAAAGGAGGGGTTTCCAGTATTAAAGAGGAGTCCTCAGTATTAAGAGGGGGTCTCTAGTATTAAAAGAGGTTTACCAGTATTAAGAAGGAATCAACAGTGTTAAAAGGAAGTTCCTAGGATTAAGAAGGAGACAACAGTATTACAAAAAGTCTCCTAGTATTAAGACAAGGTCTACAGTATCAAGGAGAGGTCTCTAGTATTAAGAGAGTGTCTCCTGTAATAAGGGAGGGTCTTCAGCATTAAGGAGAAAAGAGGAGATATGAGGAGAACCTCATAGGCCGGTGGTATACAGGAGAGATAACGGACTAGTTTAATGACCCTGTAGGTGATGACATCAATTGAAAGATGTTTGCAGACTAGTGGTAAGGTCTCAAGAATTTTACAGAAAAGTTGAATCTAGCTAGAGGTGCGGGCTATTATAATCTGGCAGTAGCCTTCACAAGACTAAAATGATACGGTAGTAGGGAAAGAACCATAGAGGCGGACTATGGCTAGGTTCCTCTTAGGTAGCAAGTAAATTGTACAAAATGTAGCCAAACGCTAATGGTATTCAATTAGGCATGAGATCAGAAAAAGAGCAGTCTTACAAGGAAGGATATCCGTAAGTGTTCAGCAAGTAGGTACCGTTTGCCTTTCATAGATAATATCAGTTACGGAGTCTTTTGCTATTTCTGGAAAATGAACAGAAAAGCAATTAATAATATAAGCCCGTACGAGCAAAAACCTGAGTGTTGGTCATTTGTGTAATATTGAGAAAAATGTGTTATAACACAAGTAACCCACCAAACAAGTTTTAAGATATTAGTAGTTTTACATTTGCAACATATTTGAACAAATACTACTCTGTCAAGAATAAAACTTTAATATGTAAGAATCTTTAAAATTTACAGAGTGTAAATTGTAAATACTAATATCAAACAACTCATGATGTTCAAATTGCGTTATGTGAGCAAGATATTGTTGCATACTAAGGATGTTGCATTCACATAATTTTCTAAAAAACATAGTACATCAGTTTTAAGCTGAAATAGCTTTATAACCAATTGACATCACATAAATATTTTTCTTTTGTAAGATATACCAGAATGTACAGTTATTTTATATGGTAAAAAGTAAATTTCAAGCATTTTGAGATTTTCAACTATAAAATGACCTACACAGGTCGTTAAGGTATTAATAATATTTTCTAAGATACTCTACATACACTTTACATGTTAAACTGTATGGCTAGATTAAAATATATTTTTGGAGGTAGGTGTCTGATACTCAGGTTTTTGGTAGTACAAGCTTATAATATTATTATTATAAACCAAATTATCAGAAATATTAGAATGCCTATATTTAAGCCCCATCGAAATTATGGAAAGATACATTGCAACAAATCTCTAGTGTATATTAGAATTATATTAGATAATTTCTTAATAGCAGCAAAAGTAAAATAGGATAAGTCTACTGCAATAAGAACTTTTCAGTAAAGCATTAAGGATGGAAAAACTGTTAGGTAGAAGGAATTACAGTATATTATATTTCTTCTCTCTCATCATTCTTATCAAATAATGTATCAAAAATACATATTATAGGCTAAACATACTAATATTGAAGGCAGTTATGTATCTTTCTAGTACATTTACGATACCATACAAGTAGTGATGGAATATATACTAAAAATTCCTTACGACTTAACAACCAACAAAGAAGTCCGAAATCTCACAACATGCATGTTAAGGAAACACAGGAAAACACTGGTAAGCTACAGAAACTGAGTAGACTTTAGTTATTAAAAGGTATGTGGAAAGGAAAATTTACCACCAGATTGCTACAGAAATCCTAGACTTAAAATCAGTAGCTCAACAGATCATCATACAATGGAAGACTAGTAAAATACTATACCCCTCGCCACGCTCTGGCTTTAAACCCAAATTAGATGAGCATGTAAGGCATCAATTTTATTACATTAATAAGCAGAATTCACATGCTCTACTTTGAGATATTACCTCTAATTTCAACCTGATTGTATTAAAACACTGCGTCAAATGAACCTTTATATTTATACTGCCATCAAAAGTCATTTTTAAATCATAAAAGAAAGCAAGAATAACTGCACTGGGTTAGCAAAAGGCACTACCAGAACAAAATTGTGTAGAGAAAAAAACTCTGCACAAATGAGATGAAGCTCACAATTTGACAAGGAGGAAGTTGATCACTCACTCAATATCTACCTAGTATAGCTCCTGAAGACTGCTATCTTAAGTCTTCTTTTCCCAATGATAAGACTACTGTTATGTTTGATACTGGTTTTACCTTTGTGTTTTTTTACGCTCTGCTTATTTCAACACAGGAGAGGACAGAGAGGGAAAAAAATAGTGGTAAGAATAGATTGAGATGAATTCTGTTTAATACTGTCAGGAAATATATACCACCTACTTCATCCCTTGATATAAGCTTTCTAGTAAAGCTGAGAATGATATTGAAATAGTTGAAGGCAATTCACATGTACATAACTCTCACTAGTCTTGGAGATATAGAATACTACAGGAAGTGGTTTACATGCCATGGGCATCCTGGTCTCCTGACCTAAATCCTATAGAAAAGGCTTGGCCTTCTTTTAAGCAGTAGTTCCAGCAGGCTTGTAGAATAGTAAGGCGATGTCCTTACAACAGAATTGATATCATTATACTTGCACAAGAAATTTAGGAAGATCTGCCTTGGAGAAGAACATATCGTTTTATTGATTGCATGCTGTAAATAATTATTGCTCTAGTTAGGAGACATGGAGGATACACAAAGTAGCAAATAGAACTTGAGGGGAACTTCTTTCTTTTTTTCAAATCTCAATATTTTTACTTTAATTATAACTTAAGAATTTTAATTTTCTAATCAAACTACACAATATCTTTATAGCATTCCAAGCCTGGTATCTAGTTACCAGTTGCTTACTGTTATATAAGTTATTAAAAAGGTCATAATATTTTTCACTGTATAATAATTTGTAATCTATCTACAAGTATTTATGATGAGTGTACTATTTTGAAAAACTCATTTCAGCTTGGTTTCATATTAATAGTGTGAGAAAATAACTGCTGATATTGTAGATGCCGAAGGGAAAATTCTTACTAATAAGATATTTAAAATTAATTGTTCTGCCAGCAAATTAAAAGTGGAGTAAAAATAATATCATAAATGTCTTAATGCCTATAAACAGGATATCAAGCAATCTAGAAAAGCTGATAGTTAACTTAATTACTATTTATTTAACTTTCAGCTAATAGTAGAAATTCCTGAAATACCAGAGAAGTCTTTTAAGTAGTACTACTGGTAATCATTTAAGTTCTATGTACTTAGAATTAAGGATGATAGAATTGAGTAACATTATTATGCTACGTACATCAAAGCACACTAAGATAAAAAGGTAAATCAGTTAATATATCTACTATTTCTCTCTCTATTCTCTATCAATAAGCAACAACCTAAAAATACATTTATAGGAGAACAATTGTACAGAATAAAATAAAAAGAAAAACAATGTTGTAGTATTTGTATTTGTTTGTTGTAATACAGAATGTAAGTTCAACTACTTTATAATTTTAAATAGAAGATCATATCTGTAATAGTATCAATTATTGATTTGAAACAGTAAAGTAACAAGCAAATAGAAGTCCAGTATGAGTATTTAAGTAGTCTGCAGTACTAGTGAACTCAGCAGAGAAGAATCACAAGATTAAAATAATTTGTGTCTTAAATGATCCTCTGAGTAATGTTTTTAGGGATTGTGATAAGGCACTATTAGTTGTACATTTAAAGTTATTAAAGGGTATTCAAGGTTTCTAGTAATTTTTGAATTAATATCATATCTCCTATTATTGTTGAAAGCCAAAATACTACCTGATTAACTATAGATAAAGTTTAATCTTTGTACGTAGAGTTTCAATCTTGAGTTCATTTATTAAATTTTTTCATTATCAATACCAAATACTCAACTTAATCCATAAAATTACTACAACCTTTAGCATGAGTATTCTTCTTGTACTTTTTTGAAGTATCAGAAAATGTGATTGTATTCTAAACCCTATCATGAAATTATCACTACTATTAGACAAAAGTAAAACCTATCCACTTGAATATCCCAAAAGGCTAAAGTGTACGAGATCAGAATACTAATCAGACAATTCAAACCAATAATTAAAACGAAAGTAGTATACTTAAGTGGTAAGAGGTAAGTACCTTATCAGGTAAGCTGTTAGGCAGAGACAACCGGTAAGACTTAGGATTGTCTAAGCTAATCGAGATTTGTTTATGTAGATAGAGATTTGTCTAGAATGGCTCAGAAGCAACTCATTTCGTTTATGACTACTAAGAGTGCAAGAAAGTAGAATAGAATCGTAAGAACAATATTATATTGTTAAGATCTCTTCTCCATTACCTGATAATATCTAAAGCTTGAAAGGAACTTCAATATTTATATTCCATGTTTGAGTGTTCACGGACTACATCAATCTAATGTATAAAATATGTATCTCCTCAAAAATAACTCACAATGTCGGATACTCCATGAATGTGTGAACACCAGGAGACTCGGAAAATTATCTTACTCTCTTCAGTAATTACTATTTCCCTTCTGGAAGATATATTTATCACCAGGAGTAATTATCCAATTCCCAGAGTCCCAAGACCTGTAGCCGAGTTCTCAAGTTGAACCATGTTAGCTCCAATAGTGCCTTCCATTGTCAAGAGGATCAGTCTCAACATGAAGTTGCTTTTGCATATGTGCTGGAGTCAAAGACTTCTAGTTGTGATAGCTCAATATCTAACCAATGGAATGTATTCAGATAACCTTTTCCTTATATGAGGGAAGTCGTTCTATCGAATATACTTATAATCCTATGATTAGCAACTCCTAGTTGTCCTATGTAATAGAAGTTGGTCATTGAGTGGTATTAGTGATAATTTCCTCAACTATGACAATACCCCTAACATAGTTACAACACTCCCTGCGGCCTGTTGGCTCCTTGGTAATGTTTTTCAGGACTCTTAGACTCTTCTAATTATTGGAGAGTGGATGTAAATGTGTTGGTTTATTGTCTTAAACTTCCTAACATTCAACGTCATAATCTTATATGAAAAGGTCCCTTTACTTATGACCCATGCCAAAGATGTCACATCTTTGAAGCCTAATAACTCCCTGGATAGTTGACAGAATGACTTTGTTCCACTTCCCAAGTCTTTCCAGAGGTCTCCTCTTATATATCCTGTAAACAGCCTCTAGTCTGATGGATGACAGTGACGCTTACAGTATTATTCTGACAACTTCAATTCTGTGACCAAATAGTTACAGGATGCAACTAAGGTTCATATGTATGATGATACACGGGTCCCATAAGGGGGCCAGAGGTGGGTGTTGGAGACTGAGATTCCCAAACTCAGGTAAAGTTACCCTACCTAGGGTACTTCGCTACCAGAATTGGATACTCCTAACAATGTCATAAGAACAAAGGTTAAGCACATCTACATGGTTCTAAAAATATAAGGAAAAAGTAATAATTCTTCTATATTGTTAAACTTATCAATATCTAGTCTGAACTCACTCATGTTTTACTCCTATAATGTTATAATTTACAATATTAAACTGATATTTTTTTGAGTTTTCAACATACCTATATAGAGAAACCAATTTTAATACTAGCTATATTATCATACTTCAATATTATATTTCCTGAATTAGTATGATATTAGAAAACTTTGCTATTAAATTACCATTGTGAATTTCTTAAAAGTGTACTCGTTGCTATACAAACTTCTAAGAATAACAACTCAAAACCAGGTTCAAGGTATCTTGTCAAATTTCACATATCAATACTCATTTATTTTAGCATTCATATTTACACTAACTAGTCTAATAGTCCTATTCTGATCCAATATTGACCTCTGAATACTTCTATCTATCACATATCTTACAAGCCTAATACATTTCATAAATGTTATAACATAAACAGTTAACGCTTTACATCATACCTTAGAACTGAATTTTATGACATTCACAGTGCTTTCTTAGCACAAAAATCTACTCAATCATCTAGTGTTCCTTTAGTTTTCTTTTTATTTTAAATAGCATACACCGTAGAGTTTTCTACTACGACTTTACTCATATATATTTATAGTGTTTATCTTATTATAATTAAAATTAGATAAAATATTTTTAAGATAAATATTAAATTATACTGTAAAGAGATCTTTAAAAAGATAGGTTACAAGACTGCTCACTAAACAGCAATCACCAATTCCAAACAATCTGCAATTATCATACTAGTGCAGATTTTCCTTCATAAAATATCTTGTCTTATTCATCTAGTATGAATTTACAATTATCTCTTTCTATTTCACACATAATTTTAAACCTTATTTATGCAATCTGATACCGTATATTCATAAATACCTATACCATGGGTAGCCTACGGACGAAACCGAATGGAGAACACACTTCAGCAACCCCACGCATAAGCCGATGCAGATCTGGACATGGAACTGAGTTGTTTTACTCAAACTGTTACCACTACTCACAATACTCCTGGTATCATTTTCAAATTACAAGGAATACCACACCCTCATAGGATATTACAATAAAAGCTCAATAGAGTCGCAGCTTACAGGCATATTTTCATTCAGATTAGGATATTCATCGATATTTCTCAATACAACTGATACATACCACGCGATCCGGTACATAGCACACACTCAATATATCGGTCCATCCCCTACCGTATTCCCCCACCGATTACTACAGGTATCGTATTGCTCTCAACTCAGCAATCCAGCCACCTCCTTGTTGTTATTCGTATCGCTCGCGGTAATCCTGTTTTTAGATTTTTTAGAAATTTCACCGAATTTGACCAAGGGCTGGAAAACCAGCGAACCAGTGAACGAACCCTCTGATCTAAGATCGACGCTAGGACGTCAAGTCTTTCCCCCTTCGGATCCCGTGGAGAAAAGACCGCAAAAAGCCTCCCCAGCTTTTTCAGCTTCCCCCCCCTCCCCCGGTCAAGATGAATGAAACACGCAAAAAAAAAAAAAAAAAGAGCACTTAGTTCTGACTACGAAGAGAGAGAGAGAGAGAAGAGGCTACACCAACGTCCTCCCCAGGCAGATTTTCGATTATTACGGTCACAACGATAATGATGATGATGATGATGATGATGATGATGGATAATTACCCGTTCCTCTTCTAATGGTTTTTTTGGGGGAAGGGGGGCTGGGATGGGCTGGGCTTAGCTAGAGAGCTACGGTTGCTTCCTCCACTCAGCTTCTTCTACCAGGCTGGCATGTTATCCGTAATCTATTTCGTATTGATAGACCTCCGGTAGAGAAGAAGAAGGTCTGACTCGCACGAAGCAGGCAGGGTAGGGTCTATCATATCAAAATCGTTATCCAATCGCCTCTCGCTATCTGCTTAAGGTGTGGCGATCCGGGGGTTGACCCGGCTGCAACTTGAGTTAATTTGCAATAGCTATGATACCAATCCTACTCGAGTACTTTTGACGAAATTATACGGTAGATGCCGTTATCTGAATTAGCTAGTTAGTTAGTTAGTTCCACTCCATCCAAGTTTTTGATTTCCATCATAAACCTAACCGGTAACTTTATCTCGGAGGTTTGAGCTGCCCACCTCCCCCCTTCTTCTCCCCCCATCCTCCTCCCCAAACCTGTCTTAGAGTGGCAATGATTGATGCCTTTTTAACTTCGAGGGAAAGTTAGGTGAAACGATGAAGCACAATTACGGTAGGCATCCATCCATCCATATGCGCCTTGGCCCCCCCCTTGTATGTATTCCTATGGTTGTGTGATATCAGCTATCCTACTGACGATCCTGCGAGAGAGAGCTTATCACGCGGACCCCTCTCTGAACTCAATATCACACAGAGCTTTGTAAGTCCCCTTTATCTGGGAAATCGGGTGGTCCTTTCATTCGCACGATGACTCTGCCAATATCTCACCAAGTTTAAGCTCCTTTTCTTGTTCTTTTCTCTTCTCTCCTCTTTTTTTTTTTTTCTTTTCTTTTACTTGAGTGAGCACCTCTATGTCTCAACCAGTAACTTTAAATAACCTAATGGGATTTAGGCATAGCGAATGGTTCAAGAGTACCTATGGTGAGGTGACCAAACAAAGAGACGTAGTACGGTGGGGGGGGAAAAAAAGGACCAGAGAAGCCAATCTAACTCCCACCCCGCCTCCCCCTTACAGTGGGCGTAAAACCTTACACAGTCTACATGTTACTCGCAAGGGGGGTGGCAAGTACAGTACTGTCTTGTAGTATGATATCTTAAAACAAGGATTCGGAAAATATAATATTATGGTAAAAAATCCGTGCCTATCTGAGTACAGTACGGTGCTGTACTGTACCCAGAGAAAAGCATGACCCATGTCTTCGGATACAATTAGCCCGCTGCAAGGTCACTCTTGATACGATTGGGTACAATAAAGCCAGGCCTCGGTGTTGTGGGGGGGCGATATTTTAGAGACGGAACAATATCAGCTCGTTTAAGTCGCCATTCTCCGTCCGAGTATTAGTGGAACCGGTTTTTCAAGTTACTCCATCCTTTTTTTCCCTTTTCTCTCTTTCTTTTCTTTTCCCCTCTCCTTGTGTTCCGGTAGCACGGGTAACTTTATTTTCCGCCTCCCGATACTCCCACGCTTTCGGGTTCAAGTTATTTTGATAGATACAAGTAGATTGGATTGATTGATCGATGGATTAACTGATTACCTTCCGCATATACGAGAGCACCGCTCATTCCAAGATATGCCGGCATATTTCATACAAGTATTTTGTGTGGTTCAGGAGAGAATGTGAGAGGGTTAACTCAAACTTATTGAGAAGGGGCCATGATATATAGCACAGCCTTGTTTTTTTCGTTGCCCCACCCCCCCTCGCCTCAGTATCCTTCTTTCGCTCTGGAACTCTCGATCGTCGTGGACGCCCGTTGGGAGACTGCACTGGTGGAGTGACTGAGAGGGTCTTGAGGCACATGAATTACTGTGCCAATATCGTACAGGTACAACTTTAAAAGTACAAGCGTGACATGAGAGGTGTAATCGTAGCCTAGCATACTTGTTAGCCGGTGTGGTGTCCTATTTGTAATCTTCTCCTCCCTCTCTCGCACACCTCCGCCCCACCCTCCCCCAATTCGACAAAATGAGCCTCCAAGGTGCGAAAGTTATTCGGGTTCGAACGATGCCTTGATGTCTCATCCATCGGCGAGGGTCCTGAGACCCCTCCTACGGTACGTGATTCGAGAATACCCGTAAGCGGAGGGATGGGAGGCGGTGGGAAGGCCTTTTCAATGCATGCATTTTTATGCAAACATTTTGAACACCATCCCAGGCGGGGACATAAATTTACCCATCCGGAGGGTTTCACACAGCGATGAAAAACAAATACATCGCAAAAGCCCGGCAGTCATTTCATCTCCCAAATGGCATGAGGGGATCAAAGGGGGATTCCGAGTGAGTCTATAAAATAACCTGAGGATTCGGGTGAGTTTCTAATATTTTCAAATAAATTAAGGCATATTTGAGGCGTGGGGGGCGATATCGAGCAATTTTCAGAGCCTTCACTGCGTACAGTACAGTACAGCACAGTACCAGAGAACCCAAAATATGATACCTGTGGGTGTCCATGCGCATAATGAAGCCTCCGGGGTATAGAAGATTTCAAAAAATGGGGGTGTCGCTTGGAAATAAACAATGAATCTTTCGAATGTTTTGTTTGTTTCCTCCCAGAGTCCTCTCATCACCAAAAAGTCAAGTGATTCTTTTTTGAGTTGTGCGGGGAGGGGGGCTTCGCTGGCTTCCACGGCGTATTTCCCGGCCCGCTAGCAAGTGTCCGGAAAGTTTGCACCAAAATGGATGGCACTGCAAAGGTTCACCCGGAGGAGATAGGCACCCGAGTACTGTACTGTACAAGTGCTGTACCTGTGAGGTGTAGCGGAGCGGAAGGGATGGAGGGATGGGCGGATGCGTGTGTGGTAAGGATTGCTGGATGGATAGATGGGTGGACTTCCATTTTGATTGATTCATCATATGCATTTTTCTCGGCCTTCGGTCTATCGGGTTCGTATCGCATCGTTGTGTGAGCTGAAGTGGTTATCGGTATCCAGATCTCAGGGTCCTTATTTGGCATGTTGCAATGAAGTGAAGTGCTCGTAATAGGCCGGAAAGGTCCGGGAATAAGTTAATTATGGCTGTACAGTACGCTGTATAAGTTGGAACTGTAACGTCCATGCTGACAACACTCACCATGCCTTTCGAGCGTCGTAAGCCAAGCACTTGCACTGTACTGTACTCGTGCAGTACGGGACCAGTATTGTTTATTTATTTACTTTATTCATTATTACAGCACCGGTATCTTTTTTTTTTTTTTGACCATCCCTCCTGCCTGCCTGTATGGGAGGGGAGGGCAGACTGAAGCTTATTGGTGCAAGTGTGATACTCGGCATAAAGAAGCCGAATATTTGAGTCTGAAAGTTAGTATGGGGCTCTCAGATGCGCACAGACTAGTTGGCACGCAAATTTTTGCCCCTGTGTTCGGATTCATCATGCCGGGTACTTATGCTTGAGTACTGTACTCGAGTACAGTACGAGCACACCCTAATGTACCAGGAGCACCACCAACTACTCGAGTACTGCTGGTTCTTTGCAAGGGAGACACTTCCCGTCGTACCTGGTTCTGCTACTTGTATTAAAGGGTCCAGCTCCGGTCCAGGGATGGTTTTACTATAAACCCGAAGGAATAAGAGAGTTTGTTCCCTAGAGTTCAGGCGAGCAATTGATGGTCGTGTCATCAGTTATTAGCTGTTTTTGGCCCCCCCCAGTGTTTCCTGCTGTGGTCCTGGGGTGCCGAAACGATCAAGACCCACTCAGGCGGTTATTTTCCCGTTACCGGTGCTCCAATTGAGCTACTGCTGCTGCTGCTGCTCCTGCTGCTTCTGTTCTTCCTTCCTCTTCCTTCCTACCCCTTCGTCTGTATTCAGGGCCTCACGCCCGAGCTGAACAGGGCGACAGTATCGCCACGTGAGGGAAATGGGTTAACTCCTCGGGGTCATAGATTCCGCTGGCCAGGTCACAGTAATGTGACCGAAACCATACCTTTATGAGCCTGGCTCTTGAAGATGGGAGGGACAAAATACGCACACTGAAGGGATGTGAAATTCGGGCGCGAACGAAGGGATGATAAATAGTTAAGCTTCTACTGTAGGGACTACGCAACCTCTATAACTAATCTTACACCCCCCTTCGGGGCGGTACAAGTACCATCTTGGTATCATCGGGGGTACTCTGCTGTGTGAGCACAGCAAAGCGCCGCCCATAAGGTGTGCGGCAACTTTGAGGGAACCTGCTCCCGCGCTGGCTACTCCTGCCACGGAACATGTAGATCTCGTTTCGAGAAACTCGCTCTTCTGTCCTGCGTTACGTCCCCATCTTCCTAAACTTACAATGCGTACTATTGATATCGGGGGTTTTCCCCATGTTGCTCCGCCCCCTTGTGCGAACCCAAGGTTGTTGGGCCGGAGATTTAAGACCAGGGCACGAGAACTCTCCTCCCCCCCTCCCTCCCCCCCCCTTCCCCTCCCCCCAAGTCCCAATCCAAGAAATCGAATCCCGAGCACTGAACAGAACAGGGTCACAAAAGAGTTTTACTATACATACCGAGGGACAGAAGACTCAGCACAGCGCAGGCAACATAGCACAGCACGAGCACCAGCACCGCAGGAGCAGGTAGAACAGGAACCAATCCTTCCATCACTCAAATCAAATCACCTCGGGTTGAATACGGTGACTGAGTGAGAATTCTAAGCCCAGTTGTTTGGCGAAAAAGAGTAAAGTTTGGGGATAAAAAAAAGGAAATCGAGCCCCCAAAACCTTGTGCCCGCACCACCACATAAATTTTTACCTGCCTGATCACTGTGCTTTACTTGACTGTGGCTTACTTGGCTACGGGGGAGATTATTGAGCGGCAGGGATTAGGAAGGATCTCAGCCAGAGGAACGAGAAGAAGGATTGGGCTTTTTTTCGCTGAGAAGGAAGTCTCCGGGCAAGTACTAACTTACCACCGAGGCGATATTTACCATTTCTGAAAGGAAAACTGGTCCCTGACCCAGTGACAACCTAAAGTGTATGTCATCCTCTCCCTTTCATCGTCCGGCTCATGCCATTTTTTTCATTTATTCTCATTTTTCATTTTTTCATCGTCCCCTTTTGGTTCCCCATATTTTCCCGCTTGTGTCTTCTGAGGAAAAATAGATCATCTCAAATACCCGTCTTTTATTCCATCACCAAACTTACCTTATTGGAATTACCCGTTCTTTTTTTTTTTTTTTTCTTCCCCTTCCTTCCCCAATTTGATCCACCTTGTTGGTGGGTTTTTTGGGTGCGGTTTTGGCTCCTGGGTTAAGGCTTTCGTGCATATGTAGGAATAAGCAGCAGCAGCATCATAAGAAAATAGCCTTCTTGTGCCGCTGTTGTGTTCGCAGCCCATACCCTGCCCTTCCACATAAACCCAGAACACACCCCCCAGCAAAAATCACTAACGGGCGCCGGCAATCCGATAGATTGTGTCCGTTGCCGCTGACGCTTGATATACTCAGCGTCTCGCTCTCTCACTACCCCTCCCGCTTCTTTATCCTCTATTTTCCTCCCACCTTTCTTCTTTTCTTTTCCTCCTCTCCTTCTCCTCTTCCCTCCTCCTACTACTCCTCTCCTACTACTCCATCTCCCACACCTGCACCCACTCTACCAGGCTACCCTTATTCTATCAAACCCCTTCCACACACACCTACTTTACCTTGAGCAATCCTCCCCATCACCTGTTCAAGAAACGTCCATCGTCGACTAGTTGCTACCCTACCAAACCGCCACGCACACACATAGACACTCACCGACTTGCGCTAGCACTACCATCGGCTTTGGCATTATCCTACAAAGAACAAAGGGTTGTCCCAGCCTGGAGTGCTGCCCCAGCGGAACTTCCAGGATATCGGTGTTAGGGACGTCGGACAAGCGTGGGTCTCGTAAGCAGGGGGTGGTGAGGGGAGGTTATAGATTGGAAAAGAATTATCCGAAGCGTATCGGGGGACTACCGCAAGAGCACGAAATGGAGACATATCATGGCCACGTACGATCGCCGGCGGATGCAATAATATTGTTCGAAGCTTGTCGATTAGGTCTGCTCCCAAGAGTGCAGAGGCGGTTATCGGAGAAGGAGAGACAGAACATCAAATCTGGGAGTGTGTTCGTCTGGGACGAGCGGGAAGCGGGGATGAGGCGGTGGACAGATGGGAAATCATGGAGCGCTAGTAGGGTTTCGGGTAGTTTTCTGACGTATCGGGAGATGGAAGGGAAGCGCGGTGGAAACGCTTTTGCTCCTCCTGCGACGACCTTGTCGGTTGGAGGTCGTGTGGGAAAATCACCTAATCCTGATAGTGATTCTGATGGACTAGATACCGAAGGACCGGATGGGTATCGATACAAGCCGGATGGGTTAATGAAACAATCCTTTTCCATCACTACCGCCACTCACCAGAAGCTACATCTCATCAGCTATTACGCTCGTTCGCACCCCTCATCGCAGAACCTCATCCAACCCACACAGGACAGCGCGTTAAAACATATCAGACCTGCGAAGGGGATGTATCCGGAGAGCACAGTACATGAACAACAGAATGTACCAGTTGTGACTCGGGGCCCCATGATTGCGACAAACTTCAACCATGTACAATCACCTAGTGCTATGATCCAGCGGCCTCCTGGAGCAACGCATCCTAACAGTTATCCCCAACAAGGAGCGTATGGCTGGCCTCCCAGCCCTGTTTCAACGCCCCCAACAAACCTACCCCCGCCGGCCGGCCAGTATGCACAGCAGTTACCACTGCCAAATAGCGCAGCATCCTCTCCGATGGCGTACAATCCCCCAACTTTCCCCTCCGCTGCTGGATCACCAATGCAGTATGACAGAACGCCACTGCCGCACCTGGATGGCCTCCCTCCGCAACAATCACACAGAGGGTCCATGGGATCTCCAATGATGCACATCCACCGTTCGCCACGGGCAGCCGTGCAGCAAATGCAGAGGCAACCATCAGATATACCCATGCCGTCTCTGCCATGTCCCGATCAAGGTGGCCGGTTTTCTTCGCCGGCTAGTAGCCTGAATGGCCGGTCGCCTCCTAGAAGCGAAAAGTTTGATATAAATCCTCTCCGACAAAGCCCGAGCGGGGGGATGGATGGTGGTAACAGTCCTGGGAGGAGCGGGTTGGAAGTACAAGATATCCCAAGTGAAAAGCTTGGGTTTGGGGAGGATGCCAGGGCTCTGCGGGTGCTGAATAGGGCTTTTATTGCGTGATAATTTGCAGTGACAAGATATCATACCTCTAAAAGTTTTGTCTTCTGTTCGCTGGATTGTCATGGGGTTAAGTTTTAATAGCCTCGGTTCATTTTGAACCTTTCTCTCTAAAGTGGAGAAAAGCTCCCTGGATCGCTCCTTCGGGGATTTGCTTTTGTGTTTGCAAAATTACTTTCTAGGATGTATTTTTTCCCTTCCAATCAGCTTTCTTTTCTTTTTTCTTCTTTTCCCTTCCCTCTCTACCTTTCCTTTGTTGCTATTTTCATATCGCTTTCATATTCTCACTCTTTTTTAATCACCATGGAATATTTTTGGGTTTTCTTTTTTTGTTGTTATCTTCATTCCGGTGTCTGGCTTTTCACTTTTTTCCTGCTATTTCCATCATCACCATCATCAACTTTTCCTTTTTATCTGAGGGTCTTTTCCTTTCCATTATTTTCAGGGGATTTCTTATTTTATTTATAACTTTCGGTTTTTATCGTAGGGATAGAACATGGACTGGGGGATAACTTGTTTTAACGGAGAAACGATAGGGGCATCTTTTATTATTTCTTTCTTCCTCTGGTGGAGGGGTCCAGGAATAGTGGTGGTTTACGGGGCAAGTTTTCAAGGTTTATTTGGAGTAAAATTCAATAAAGTAATCAGGTTTTTTTTTTTTTTCCATTCCACTCGCCCTTTTACTCACTTCGTATCGTAGTCAGTTCTGTGTGGTGTGTCTGTGTGTGTGTGTGTGTGAAACTTGCAATCTTGCCTTTTCGAAAAGGCCATTCAGATCGCTCGTTGTCCATTAATAGCTTTCCCGGTCATTCTATTCTCCCCCCCCCCCCGGACCCTCGCTCCCTATGAGAGAAAGGGAGAGAAGAGGGAGAGAAGAGGGAGAGAGAGATTCTACCAACCCACCCAAAAGGAAGGTAGTATTCCACGTGGTTGATTGGGATTAAGCATAAGTTAACTTTGTTTAAGCGTTCTCATTTCGGCCATCGCTTCCGCTGATCGGCCTACCCTACCTACCGACACAGTACTGTCTGAGTACTTGCCCCGTCCATTGATCCACCTCAGCCCTGCCAGCAACATATCATACCTATCTTACTACCAACCTACATACACACACACATACATATCATACACACATACACATACATACGTATTAGTAGTACATATGGTAGCTACGGCACATTTCTTGTATTATAAGTTATTATACAGTATATTGCATCTTTTTTTCTCCTTATCTTTCTCGTCTGTCTTCTTCCTTCCTTCTTGTGCGTTCGTACTGTGTATACACCAATTTCGTCACGTCGCGAATCCTACCTTTTTGTCATCATCCTCACCATATAACTACCGTACGTAGGTGATCTTACAATCTCCTCGCCATTCATCCTTTATTTACTAACGAGCTATCTCTCCCGAGCCTCCCCCACCGGGTTCGGGGTTCCCCCCATACTTGAGGCACCTTCTTCCTGTAACTTTTTCAACATTGCTTCGCGGTTATGTTCCATTACTCGCCGTTTCTTGAAGTACTCGACCTACATCTCCTCTCCCCCTCCATTAGTAACTTTGCATGTGTGTATGTTAGAATGGGGGAAATGCGTGGGGGGGAGGTACCCATGATCCTTTACACTCCTTTTGGAAGGATGTATCTTCAGGACCGCAGAAGGATTTGGAGTCTTTCGGGTTTTTAAGCGGGTCCAGGATGTTGTGCTTGTCCAGGCAGGCGAAGAATTGGTCCCGTGCTGCCCAGCAGAGGGCTCGTTGGGATCGGCTTGGGGCTATGGGAGGGGTAGTGGAGGCTGGGGTTGGAGTGGATTGAGTGAAGTTTAGAAAGCCCATTTTGGGAGAAAGGGGGGCGCGAGCGGCGCAGATCTGTACTCGTAGATGTGGTGATCGCGAGGTGGTGGTGGTGGTGGTGATGGTTGTTTGATACTGTTGAATGTGCTACCTTTTTGAAATCAATGACGTTCATGGGGCCCACTTTTTTCGGTCTGGGAAGCAATGTGAAAAATGTATGAAAATGGCTAAAAAGGCTTTCTGGAGGCTTAGCAATTGCAGGGGTATCTTTCCGAGAAAATGGTGCCCAAATTCATACATTTTTTCTTTTAGTCACCGACACAAAGAAGCACCTACCTGTCATCAACCCACCTGTTTCGCCGATCGCCTCAAGCCAAGGGCGAACAAACGAAACATCCATCTACCCATTAACCGCTGAGACTACAATCAAAAATCTGGATAAAACAACGGAACAGCGATGCCAAAGCGCCCCCGAAGACTCCGCAGACCATCACCAGACTCCTTCCAGCCCCTGAAAACCCTCCTGCAAATCCTCTCGCTGCAAACAATCTACTACATCTCGAGCTCCGTCCTAATACTCTTCACTGCGCTCGTCGCCGGCTGCGCCTTCTCCCTGGACCTGATATTCTCATGGCGTAGCGTTCGCGGTGATAATACCGTCGGTTGGACGCTGAGTATTGTTTGGTTGTTGTGTTCCGGTATCATGTTTGTTGCCTCCTCCCTCCCCTTTCCCCGCCGCGGCAGCTAGCTAATAGGGGGGTATACTTCTACAGGGTAATAGCGCAAGTCCTCGTCCACGCTCGGAGTAAGATGGTGCTGGACTTTAGCCTTACGCTGCACTTCCTGCATTTACTGGTTGTGTCTGGGTACGAGTGGGAGGTGCCGAAGAGTGTGCTCTGGTGGGGGTTGCAGATTGCGTCGGCGGCTTTGATGGTTGGAGTCGGGACTTGGGCGTGTCGGTGGAGAGAGCTGAGGCCTATTCCCTTCGGCAATGGAGGTGGTGGCAGTGGCGGGGTCGGAGGGGGCACCGTGGGTGCCGGGGATTCGGGTGGGGCGTATGAGATGGTTAGGATGAAGGAGGAGGATGCTTGATGAGCACTGGTAGTGGGTTCTGGTGGTGGTGGTGGTGATGACAATGGGGGGTTTGCGCTGCTTTGCGGGTTTCATACGCGGTGGGATTGTTGAGCATGGGTTATATGGGTTTCTACAGCATTGGATCGGCAAGGGCGTTTTTTTTTCCTTCCAACTCATTTACGTTTCCTTGGTCTTGGTTCTTTTTTGTGCTTCTGCTGTGCTGTACTATAGACCATTGGTGTAAGTTATAGGTAGCGTTTTGGATTGTTATTTTCTGTTTCCCGTTTTCCTTAGCCTCGTCCCCTTCTTTCTTTTGCTTTTTACAATTTTTCCAGCATGCAAGGACCTAATTGAGATCCGGGATGGTGTCGTTTTGGCAACGTCGTGATACCTGCACGCATGATTCAGCTGGTGGACCTTGACCTAGGAAGGACTCCTCAGACGTGGAATTGTAAGCTTACGTGCCACGCCTGTACCTATACCTATACATCCATGACACAGCACGGCAAAAATCGGCAGGTGGTCAGCACTCCATCCAGGGAATGATGGAGCTTGGGGTAATACTCGAGTGATAGTGTGTGAATATGACATTTTTTTCTTCTTCACTCTGGGAGTGACGGATGTCTCTATTTATCCTGGCGGGATTACCATCGGGTATCTAAGGTTTCAACGGGATCGAATAGCTCGCACTCCGGATTGCACGAGATACGAGGGCAAATCTACCCGGACCGTCCGCCCCCCGGGAATCCTAGCCATCCCAGGAAGAACGCGGGGAACGTGAACACCGTTGTTGGGGTGTAAGAATATTCCGAACGGAGGGGCCGGTCGGTATGGCCTTCGCTTTGTGAATCTGGCAAAACAACCTTAACCTTTCGGCGGGCACCGGCTTCTTGCGGGAAGCGGATGGGAAGGAGAATTACGGACACTTTTGAAGGGGGCTGGGCGGGTTACTCTAAACCCCTTCCTGATTCTGGCGTCGCTGAGCTGATATTCGTTGGATTCTGCGTTATGAGATGATGCTCTGGTAATTGAGTTAGGAGGAGAGGCACATCTTGGGCCAGTGTAGTGTAATGCTTGATGCCATCGTATATGGACTTACCGATGCCCATGGGGCGTTCGGTACGGACTCTCGCATATGTACTGTAAGTATCGTACCTTGTTGGTCGAGAAGTGAGTGGGTGGGGGGTGGAGAGGGATCCTTTTGGGTTTTGGTCTCAATACAGGTATTGTACTTTGGCACCAACTGTTAAAGGCCCTAGTGACGGGTTTTGGCGCAAGTGTTAGAGTTAGTGTGTGTGTGGCGGCAGACTCGTATGATGTCTAAACATTTTTTTGCGTTGTCGAGGGGGGGGGGAGGAATTGCGCTCTACTTCTATCATAGTGGCGTTTGCGGTATATTTGTGAGGATAGGGATTTGGGTGGTAGTTGGTTTTTTGTTCCCGGACTTTGGAAGACTTCTGACATTGTGGTCAGGTTGGTTTATGGCTTTATGCTCTACATGGTCATGACCATGTGGATGCGCAGTAACATGTAGCGGGTGGGAAAGAGTTTTGGTGACTGGGCACCTTTACACTGGAAGTCGTCGGTGTTTTTTAACTAGGTCCTTATATTTGGCCTATGCGGGTAAGTCCACAAAAACCGTCCAAGCAGCTATTTATGCATGTAGATATTGCGGGTGTCGTCCAGCTGGGCTGTTCTCCGAGTCTCCTGACACCTCCCCATCATGTTACACCTTGTGAAAGATTGGGACGTTGTAGTGAGGGGTTGCTGGGGAAATTATGTTAATATTAAGTTGGCAGATTGGCAATAATCGTGACTTTGAAGTGCTGGGACTTTACAGGCTTGTGGAACGTTTAGTTGGTAATGGGTGTAGCTCAAATTAATCACAAGATATTATAGGATGAAGGTAATGATACCAATAATTGAGAGGTGGGGTTTTTTGCCAACCCGCTGTGGTATGATAGTCCGGGAAGCTTAAAAAATAATTTAATGGGGTTTTTGGCTCAATGGTAAGGAGGGAGGAGATTCACCAGGTCTCGTTGTTTGTCACTATTGAAATAATGTTTCAATAGCAGGTCTTTCGGTGAGGAGATACTGTAAACAGCTGGTTTTGGAAAGATTTGTTCTAAAGGTCCACTGTTTGGTCTACCGCATTAACTGGCGATAGCGGGCCAGCACTAAGTAGGTTGAAATAAGATGTGGCTGAGGTAAATCACTTTGGTCTCAGCTCAGCTTTGTCTTGACGAAGAATTAATAAGCCAAATTCCAACGTCACCATGTTGCTCGAGGCAGTGTTTGGTTTGTCATGCTACACTTCAGCTCAGTACAGGAGAACTTGTCACTAGAACCTCAATGATTCCTAGAACTCGTAGTATAAATAACATGAATTTGAACATAAGTGTAACGATACTATCAACCGTGATATCCAAATTCCCCTGCCCTTACTCAACTATGCCTCCTATTCGTCATCCCAATAGAGAGCATGAATACCCAGCAATTGAACCCTATCCAACTCCTTCTCGGTCCTTGAATCACATACATATTTTGAACGATTCAGCTACCGATAACAATTCCATAGGGACTATAATCCCCAGCCGTGTCACTCCAAGTTTAACACCAAATCCAGCTCAAGCTACCGGCCAGCCCTTCCACAATATCTCTCAAGGGAGAGCACCAGTACCGGCAGGTAGAAACCCAAAGAAGGGCCCTCGCTTATCCAAAGAACGACCAGGAGAAAATTCGAAGTCGGTATTACTCAAGCCACGACCATTTGGAAAACCGCGAAAGGAGGTTCACCGGACCTACACCCGAGAGTTTAAACTCCAAGTTCTGTCATTTTGGCTTCACCACAAAATCCCTTCTGGTCCCACAACCTTTCGAAGCCCAACCGAGCGCGAGGTAGCCGGAAGGTACCTTGTACCTCGAACAACCATTCAGAAATGGCGAAAGCCAGATGCAATGGAACTCATTGTGAATGGTACAAAGAGTACGCGAAGAAGGGATAAAGGTGTACGGAGCTGCCACTGGCCAGAGTTGGAAGAGATCCTGTATGAGGCATACCAGGTGCGGCGGGATGAGCGCAAGTCAGTTCGACGCAGTTGGCTCCGCCGTACTGCCCGAGCTGCATTTCTCAAAACTTATCCAGCAATTGATGTCAGTATTTTTGTTTTTTCCAATGGGTGGTTTTTTGGTTTTCTTGCCCGTCACAATATAACTCTCCGATTTGCGACCAATAAGTCACAAAAGATTCCTGCCGACTACCTCCGCGTCTGTCTAGACTTTGTCAGATTTGTCCGCCGCAATGCCCAGCTGAGACCAGGAGCAGATGATGAGCTGTTAGTAGTGGGGAGATACCTTTTAAGTAGCATTTGCAACATGGATGAAACTCCGTTGCTATTTGAATTTCTCGATGGACAAACCTATGCGGATCGAGGATCGCATACTGTTCAGGTCCGCAGCACTCGAAGCGGATGGGACAAAAGGCAAGCCACCATCCTGCTTTGTATATTTGCAGATGGTGCTATGCGTGTCAAGCCCCTAATCCTGTTCAAAGGGGCTGAGAAGCTCACCCGCCGCTCAGATCTCCAACGACGGGCAGCAGAGGTTGCCCGGTACGACCCACGAGTGGCAGTACAGTTCAACCCAAATGCCTATGCAAATGAGTCAGTACTTGTCGATTGGATTACAGACATGCTCGTACCTGCACTCCCCATAGGCCCAAGGCTGCTAGCACTCGATGTAGCAAAATTCCATAAGACAGATGCCGTCTTAGATACCCTTCGCTCCCACGATATCATTCCAGCAATGATACTACCAGGCTGCACCGGGTTGATGCAGCCACTCGATGTCGCTGTGAACAAACCACTAAAGGATATCCTGCGAGTATTAGTGGAAGATGCTCTAGACCTGTACGAACAGCAATTAGGGGAAGATTTATGGGAAAGTAGTCGTACCAGTGCAGTGGAAGATCGCCGAGTTTTGGTACAGCATTGCCTTGCTAATGCTTGGGACGAGTTTTGTACTACAAAGCGTGAGCTGATAGTGTCTTCATTTTGGAAGGTGGGGCTGGCATTACCTATTGATGGCTCCTGCGATGAGGAGCTTTCCATTAAGGGAATTCCTCAGGAAGATCTTGTTGTAGGAGATTGGCGAATAGGCCACGAAGCGATTGAGGGCTGGGGGGATCCCGGGGGGCCGGATAATGAAATAGAAGACACCATAATAGCGGAGGTAGAATCTGCGGAGGAGGAACTTGATGTTGCCGATGATGAGGTTGGAGAGCTTGTAGATAGATTTGATTGACTTGTATAGCAGCTGTCAATCTCAATCTGAGACCTGATATACCGCTACAGTCTTGGCAATGGCGTGCTCACGCCACACTATATTTCAACATTCTTAGCGCTGGCCCGCTATCGCCAGTTAATGCGGTATATTACTCGTTGATCACTCTCGAGATGTTTGCTAATGGAAATGAAAAGTCACGTGACTTTCAACGGGTACTCAAGTATAACCCCCCCTCCTCCCCCTCCCCACTCCTCCATCCAAAGCAACCCCCAACGGATTGGTGGGGATAGCATTTCTGCATGCGAATACTTGGCGTTTGTGGGGCTTGGTCGGATTTGTTATCTGAGAAATGCCGGTATCCTTCTCTTTTGCGGAGAATTATCCCCGTGGCGCTGAAGAGCCAAATCGAACAATTTCAATTGGTGATGAGCCTGGCTTTTAGGCTTGGGTATTATAATGGTCTTTTGGCGGCGTATTTTTTTCCTCCCGGCTTTTTTCCTTTTTTACCCCTGGAATGCTGACACGAGCCGCGGCCCTAGGCTTCAGTGGGCTACGTTTGAAAGAGGCCGCATCCAACGACTCGTATTTGGCATTGGAAGGCTTAAATCTATTAGCAATTTTATGAATCATAGCACCATACAATCCGGAGGCTCGGGAAATGGGGTGCCGGTATGCGGAATACCGCAGTCATCGGATATCAAGTGATCCGTTTCAAAAGGCTTATTTTCTTCCAGGCTGAACGGTATTCGCTGGCTACCGTACCATGGAAGACATCTCGAGATAAATGTCCTTTTGGTGAAGAATCCATGCTGCTCAGGATTTCGGCTGACGACGACTTTTTTTTTTTTTTTTTTTTTCAGCTTGTGGACTTTGTACACGCGTCCACAAAAAACTTTTAACGCCATACTCATCCTAACTATCGCCCCCCCCCTATAGCACATCGGGGGTTGCGACGCTCCGATTGGTTTAGACCTCTTCTACTAGTGCGGATACTGGCACCTGCTATTCTCGAAATTCCCGTTGGGCTAACCCTTGGATTCTAAGACATCTATGGCTTGAAAATATTTTACGTGGCATATAGACGGGCCAGCAGCCACGGCACCCTGACCAGTGGCATCTGGGAGAAACCCTTCTTGAGGCTTTTTGATTTTATATTTGATTATCGGGCGCTTGTGGCCTGTGAATGGCTTGATGGGTTATGAGTTCGCGGTAAGTCAATTTTCCTCTTACACGATCCTGTCGATACTAGGCTCGCTTAACCGCCTGGTCTGGGTACGCTCACTTTATCCAACTCAGGGGCATCTTGGCCGTTTTGAAAGCCGGCTGGTGTCGGTCGCCCCTCGTAGTGTTCATGGTGAATCACTCGCGGAATATGGTAGTTGGCACATAGCACCCTGCGGAGTTTGCCGGGCTTGCGGAACTGTCGGTGGGTTGGGGGATAGCAGTACGGACTGACTAGAAAAAGGGTGACTGTTGTTGCTTGGAAAGTAGTTGTACTATACGAGTACGAACAAGATATAGGGCCGCGAGGGATGCGAGATATCGTGATTTGAGCTCGGGGGTTCGGCAATTTTTGCAGGGTTGCCGTTTCTGGGGGATTTTCCGAGATGAATTGAGAGATAAACCTTCCTACCCGAGGGATAATTTCGGATACTGCGGTATGGTACTCAGGGACTTCGGATATGCCGTGGTAAGGTTAGAATGTGTCGGCGATCTGTCTGTGGTGGGCACTTTTTGGATCTGATAGGGTACTGTGTTTGGGCTTAGTCCACAGTTTATCACTCATACTTCGACCAATGATTTACTGAAAGCATTTTCCGGGGGGAAAGGTGTGGTTTAACCTCACCAAGCTCAATTATAGGTATACTATGAAACAGCATGTAAGTCAATCACAAGCTTGACCGAAATTCCACTCAAACAAGGACAGGAATGATGTGACTAATTCTGAAGGGTGAAAATAAGGAAATACTCCTACTACTATCGTATATGCGTTCTCGTCCCCACGCTATTAATGTGTCAAAAAAAATTTAAAAAAAAAGGAATGAAAAAAACGAAAAATACAAGAGGAAGCTCTTCTAACTACCAGATACTCGGGTGGCCTAGCTCAGAAGAAACAGGGCCTGCAAACTAGCGTACACTTAAAATTCCCCAATGTTGAATACCCGCCCGTTGCATTCACACTTACACTTCCCTTTCGAAATGGAAGTGAAGCTTGGAGCGGCGGTGGTGGGACTAGGACCCTTGGAATTGGCTCCCGTTGGGGTGACCACGACGTCACCGTCCTCGACTGGAGGCGTCATAATTGTAAACATTGCCGGGGAGGTGGTTGTTGGCTTGACGGCCGCGGGTGAGGAGGGGTTTGCGACAGGAGCTGTGGTGGGTTGCTTTTTGACTGAGCTGGCGGGTGCTGACGTGCCATATGAGGAAACCATTGAAGATCCTGCACCCGACCCTGAACCGGATCCCGAACCTGAACCGGATCCCGAACCCGAGCCGGATCCCGAGCCGGAGGAATCAGAGCCCGAAGAACCTGTGCCGGAAGCTCCGAATGCTTTCGAAGTCTTGGAAGGGGCGGCTGAGACAGTTGCCGATGAGCCACTTCCGGCACCACCTCCACCACCGACACTAGAGCCAGAGCCAGAGCCAGAGCCAGAGCCAGAGCCAGAGCCAGAGCCCGAACCAGAGCCAGAGCCAGAGCCCGAAGAACCTGTACCGGAAGAGCCGAATGATTTCGAAGTCTTTGAAGGGGCGGCGGAAACGGTTGCTGATGAACCACTTCCGGAGCCGGAGCCAGAACCGGAACCGGAACCAGAACCGGAACCAGAACCAGAACCAGAACCAGAACCAGAACCAGAACCAGAACCAGAACCAGAACCAGAACCAGAACCAGAACCAGAACCAGAACCAGAACCAGAACCGGAACCAGAACCAGAACCAGAACCAGAACCAGAACCAGAACCAGAACCAGAACCGGAACCAGAACCAGAACCAGAACCAGAACCAGAGCCAGAGCCAGAACCATCCGAAGAGCCAGATGAACCGCCACCTCCTCCAGCACAGTTTCCAGTTGGAGCACCAGTCTTATCGGAAGTATTGATAACGTTCCTTCCGGGATTTGGGAACAAAACGTCGGAGCCCTCTGTGGTAGCGCATCCGTTACCGATATTCGCTGTAAAGAGCTCCGGATAACTGCTAAGCCCGGCACCAGTACCGCCAGTGATAGTGATCGATGCGCAGTTCATGTACATCTCGCGGTTCCCCACCTTATTGAACCAAGTCCAAGCGAATAGCACGACTCCGCTCTTTGCTTCAGCGGGAACGGTGAAGGAATAAGATTGCCCGGCCGCCGGGCAACCGCCGACATATGATTGCATAACCCGCCAGGAACCACCGTTGTCGTCGGATAATGCCGCTTGACAACTCCCACCACCGTGAGACGCCCCACCACCGATGGTGAAGGATTGTTTAGAACCTGCTGCCCAAGTGGCGACGGGGGCTCCTTCTGGGGTACCCATTACTTTGTGGTGGCCCTTGCAGGGGAAGTTGGTGCCACTTTTTGAGAGAGGGGCACTGTAGTCGTAGTCTCCATTCTTGGTGCTTGGGTTCTTGGGGTCGAGGAGGGGTTTCGGTTCAGTCATTGTCATGTGTCCATTTATGAGGACGGCCGTGAGGCACACAAGGGAGAGGAAGTGTGTTGATCGCATCTTTTGTGTTGGAGGGGGATAGATTTGTTAGGAACTGTATAAGTAGGTATTTTCTTGACGCTGTGTAGGTGATGTTATCGCTAACTTGGGAGGTCGAGAGAAAGAGAGAGCAATCCCCGATATATAATTGATATCTGACGGCATAGCTCGAAAATAAAACCCTTTTCTAACTTGAAAGAACTTGAAAGAACTTGAATAAACTGCTATTCACATTGTGACGGTTTCAAGCAGACCTTCTTTCTGTCTCTCTCACCGCAAGAGATGGATACAACAGAAATGACTCCGCCCTTCTTGAAACGTATGCGCTATCCCTTCAAAGCCGCGGCATCACCGTACATCACTCGACGAGACAAATTTCGGGTAGAGAGATGGAGTTGGTAATGAGGGTTCTTGAATGAACATGTTATCCGCGCCTACCCACCCGCCAGGCGGGGGGCTCTGCTACTCTATCGCACCAGGAGAATTTGGTTTCGCTTCTGCGGGGATGAGGCGACATCCGTTTAGGGGTATCATTCTCATTGGTTGACTTGTACACGTGGGGAAATCTGATAGGATTTGATTATTGGCCCTGCGCTTCAGTTTGGTTTGGCGAAACACCACCACTTTTCTAACTCGTGGAGACGTGGGAGGCTCTGGTGCTAATGAAATACTTTAGCTACCGTACCGTACTTAGTATATATCCAGGGGTACAGAAGAGTGGTTGGAAGGAAACGAGGGGGAACAGAATCTTGCACTATCTGACGGGAGCATATTCCGTAGCCATCACCCTCTTGGCTTGGAAACCGTTTTCAAACCCAGAATGCCCTCATACATTCGCTTACATTTTAGTCCGTGTGCATTTTCAATTTTTCACTCGTTCACTGCCCTAAGGAAGATGCAAACCCAAAACGTACCGGGAGTGAGAGTGAGATGGGATAGGACGGATGGGTGGTTGTAGAGCTGACAGCGAACCTAGATAACGAAAATGCAGGTACAAGTGCAGCGCAGTGCTGCATCCAAGTGTTATTCCTCTTCTCCGCAAAATTACAGCACGAAAAGCTTAGATCTCCCAAAGACGGTCAATCGGAAGCATGAGACGACAGTAAATATTTTACATTTTTCTTCTTCCCTTTTCGTAATTCACAAGTCATCAAATGGGTCCGCATAGTCCAACCTCTGCTCCGAGACACACTCGAGACGGCAAGATGAGCCTCGAGTGATTTCTTCTGATGCCACTGGTGACAGTGGCTCCCTCACCGCATACGGGGGCCGTGTGGAGGGGAGGGGAGGGGGATGTTATGGGCTCACGCTGCAGAGTATGCACCAGCCTGGGTTCCGGTGAAGCTTGTCTCGTCGGGTTGGTTTGTCCCTTGCTATATCAATGCACTGGATCAGGTCAGCTGTTCTGTGTCGGTTCGTTTGTTTTGTTCATCGAAAGTGACCAACTGTTGCAGTTGAATGGGCGCTATTCACGAGAAAGATTTTCAATTTACTCTTGGCTTGTTGGAATGTTCTGTGGAAGTTTTTCCCGTAATGGTATGATATATACGACTGGTGCCTCTTCGCTCATTTTCAATTGGCGGTAATAGCAACGTTTGGGCGGAGATTTGGAGAGAAGTGTTTGGGTGATGCCGTCTAATTGGCCCTATCTAAGAGGAGCAAGGGAGAAACAAGTAATTGTTTCATTCCTGTTTGTTTGTTGGAGGGGGCCATGGCGAGACTGTAATAGCTGAGCGCAGGGTTTGAGTGCCATCACCGTAAGTATCCATACTCGGGCGGGATGGGATGTGCTATGTCGTTGGAATTCCCTTTCTGGGATGGGTGTGGCCAAACCACCGCCACCTCAGCCCAGCTGAGAACAAGAGAAAAAACGGAAACACAAAGCGCCTTATTACGAGGTCTAATTCCAACGCCCTACCGGCAGCACTTTCCTCTTACTATATTCGAGTACGGTACTTGTTGTATGTCTGTTGGGTATCCGGTCCTTTGTTGGGTTGGCCTTCAGGGCTGAGTCATGAATCGTCACTTGAGCGTTATACATGCGAAAATGTACAGTATCATATTGAAAGTGCATGTTCCATGACGGCGCTGCACATCTGTCCAGATCATATCAGATTCTACAAGGGAGACTCATTCTGTGATGGGCATGTTCTCGTCACGATCTAAATCCCCACCGCCACCTCTCAACGGGGAGTCTAAACTGAATCAGCAGCTTAATAAAAATCTACAGGATTGCTTCGCCTACACCCCGATACCCCACACACACCCCCCCGCTCCCACTTTTCCGAACCCCGTTCCCGTGACCAGTCCCGCGGAATTCTAGCACTCCCACCGCCACCTTCGATAGAAATCCCCGCCAGGGGAAGTCCATATACCCCATGCCCGATGAGGGATTTTTTCCGAGACGACCGCCGATCCACCGGAGACCTGTGGGGTATGCGAACCCCGTATATCGTAGCCGAATGATCAGCCCGACGGGGTCGTCATGCAATGTTCTGAGTGGCCCGGAGACACCCACGAGACGGCGGATAATCTCCGCGACTCAAAACCCAATGACGGGCGGTCATGTATCGTCAGTGTTCGGAAGGATCTGCGAGAAATTCCCGGACACGTCTACGGCGTGCGAACGCTGGATGTCGGAAGTTGAAGAGGCGGGCTCGACCTACGGGCAGGTGCCTCCCGGATTTGAGTCGATACCGAAAACACGACTGGCCCCTGCATGTGAATCCCAGAGCTTGCCACTGCTGTCGGCCCAGGAGGGGAGGGCGCCTGATTGGATTGAGATTGAGATGCTAAGACCTACTTACCAAGAACGGAGTTTGCCATTGATCAACCCATTCACGCCGCCGCCCCCACCACCGATGAAGCACACGGAAGGGACACCGCCGCTTCTACCGGAAGAGTACCCCCAAAGGAGGTTTTCCTGGAATATCGAGAAGAACTGAGATACCGCTAGCGCTACCGCCGCTACTCCTAGTAGCAATCGTACTGGAGCAATATTTGCACTACACCGCACGTGAAAAATATGAGCAGTCTGGTCCAAATTTGAGAACTTCCGGGGATTTCCTGCCCGGTAGAGCATTGCGGAAGGCATGGGGGGGGATTGGGCAGAGTCCAAGGTCCTTAGCGGTAATAGGGATCCTGCACAACGCTTGGTGCTTCCATGCATAGCGAGAGCGAATTGCAGTCTGAGGGCAAGCAGCACCTTGGGGGAGCGTATTGTGCGTTCAAGAACTGCCGAAAGTATCAGGCTGGTGTTTTGAATCGGCTGGAATTGTCGGGAAATAAAAGGTGTGTGGCTTGGATAGTGGACGGATTGGTGGCCGCTCTCACTTAACCTACGGTGCCGGTGATCCAGCATCGGGGTATGGTGAGATCTTGACCAGCCACACCGAGGTATCATAGGTCGACTAACCACCTCGGTGCCTTTTCATTTCCTCCTTCTTGCGGTGCGGTGGTATACCCATCCGGCAGACACAGGACATTCCCACGACCCCCTCACAAAAGGTGCGGATTAGGGTGAGTGATCAACGACGACACCGCAACAATCGATCCAAAAGGGCACTCAATCACTCACCGCAATATGGTACCGCCGGTGACACCCCAAGTATGTTCCACAACCCCGGCTTCTTCCGCCCACACACGCCCCCATCGGGATCTGAACAGGGATGACGCGATCCATCCATCGAGCTTCGTACAGTACTGTACAGTAGCCGCTATGCGAGATACCCTGCAGATCAAGCTAGACATTGCTTGGAACTTACCCTGTCGGGTTTGCCGTGGACGGATCAAGTCACGATCGGTGGCGTACAATCTTGTGAGCTTCGCATGACCTTTTTAGTACGAGTTTTACTTTTTACTTTTTTTCTTCATTTTGTTTTTTAACTTTTTTTTTCATTTACTTTGTGAAATGGTGGGGGGTAGGGTGGGGGTTCCAGCGGTCTGGGAGTATGATTATGCTTCGGGTTCGAGAGTCGGGTGGAGGGACGGCGAGTGATGTTTTGTGATGTTCAAGAATTTGTGGACTGGACTGCTGCGGTGCTGCTGGTATCTGCTGCTTGCTTACGCGTACTGGCTTGGCCGTTGAACTATCTCTGGGGTACGGCTGCCGGTGGAATAAACTTTATTCCGGCGGGAGACCGCCTTGATCGATTGTCACGTCCCATAAACCCTATTTCTCTGCGTAAACTCTATTGTCTAGGGGTGATAGTGAAGTGAGCGTGATCCTTTTCTCACAGGTTGCGGCGTAGTACCATATCTGATCGCGCGCGGGTAAATACCGGCAGCGGACTAACCTATTTTGCCAAGCGCCGCCAGGTGGTGGGTGGGTGAGAATTGGGGGGTGTGGGGGCGGGCCGACTTTTACAGAGGGGAATTCTGGGAAATGCGGTGTTTTCCGGTCGTGTATCATAGTTCGCTGAAAGCTATGCGGGCGTGATAGCATCGTACAGTACTCGTACCCACATCAGCAGGAAGGAAAGCGAGGGGTCGCGATATCCGGGAGATCTAGCCGGGAGGCTAAAGTACTCGTACCTGCTGTTGCCGCAACTGTGATTAATCGGGAAGGATGCATTGCTGGGTCACTCACTAGAGTGGAGTTCGTGGGGGGGGATTTCTGCATTGCTTTTGGGCTAGGTGGGTATCATAGGTAGGTAGGTTAGTTCCGGCGCGGGGGTCTATGATTTTGGGAAGAAATTGGAGGTTTGGAGATTATCAGTCGTGGAATTGCTTGTCGGGTGTCATAGTTGTGTTATATCGTCACTGGAATCGTTTTCTCTCCGTTTTATCTGTATGTTGAGATAATTGAATGCTTGAAAATGTGGGATGTTAGATATGATTACATATGTGAGGTTTACCAGCAATATCTACCGGGAGCTGGTGAACCCCTACTTGGCCGGAGATGATTGTAACAATACGATAAGTCTGTAGTAACCCAAAAATTTGAAATTTGAAATACAAATCATGAACATTGTGAGTAAAAATTATCACTGGTGACTACTTATGTGAACCTTATTTCGGCATCTGCGGCCACGACGAATACAGTTTAGTTCATTCGTGATAGTGGTTAGTCTTGGAGATTCTGGTAATTACTAGTAAAATGCAAATGGAAAACCAAGAAGCCTCCTGGAATCAGGAATGGGGGAGAGGGGATTCCTACATTATTTTTAGTACTAGCAGGTTTACTGCTTGTTCGAGCAAGTATTATGATCTGCGCGGTGACATATTCCGGTCATGTAATTGACTTTGTATGAATTGCTGCTAAGTAAAGTATCATACATTGGATAATATATGTGTTTTTTTTTTGTTTTTTTAAGAATAGGAGAACTTGGAAATTGTGTGTTTGAAGTGCATAGTAACCTTTTAGGAGCTATTAGAAGAATTCCTTTATATTATTAGTATAATAGTATGAAGATTCTAAAGTGTTAGTTGAGATGGGAAGCTAAATTAGACAATTGAATATATAAGAAGTATTTTGAAGGTATTATGTTATTTATTTGTGGAGACTTCTATCTCCTTTGCTACTTTATTGAGCAAACCTCTGAATGCTATTTTCTTATTATTTTATATTACTTTCTTGTTGTTGGAAATATAATTAGTGTTGATAATACATGGTAATATTTCTGTTGAAAATACAAGTGTAGTCAAACATTTAAAATATTATATAGTATGACAAATGCTTGACACAGATATATATCATGCAATTATATATCTTATATCAAATGATATATAATCTGATAATGTATGAAAGAAGCTCCAACTGAACACAGATGTTTTATCAAATGATGTCAATATTTGAAAAAATTCTATAATATTGTAAAATATTGATAACAAAATATAATCAACTAGGGCTTTTAGTAGGAAACGTAATATAATATTTCTCCTATCCATTTATAAAAAGATAAAATCTGTTAACAACCTATTTAATATATAAAAATACAAACTTAAAAGATTCTATTGTATTGTATAAATAATCTGATATTTAAAGTACATTATGTTGCTAATTGTCTGTATAAATAGTAGTAGCTTTTGAAAATTATATACTCAAATAGTATAAATAATACAATATTCATCTAATATTAGAGTGTAATATTATTTTTACAGTAAGATATTAATAAAAGGTATACATAATATAATTAAGGAAGAAAGCCTACAGTTGTAAATACATGAGATAAAATTGAGGAGAGTAAAGATATATTATACAAAGTATATAAATTATTCATCCAGACAATTAATCATTGGATCAATATTCTCACCAGTATCATATTGCTGATCATCTCCTATATCTAAAATCTCTTAGTAATGCTTGTGATAAAATTAACTTAGTTTCCACTTACTTAAAAAAGTTTTAATTAAAGATGACAAAACAGAAATTAGTTATGAATAAGGTGTTTATATAGAAGTGCAAGTACCATATGGAGTCCTATTGATACTTTCTCCACTATGTACTCTATTCTCCATTATGAGTACTTTTAGCTAGAAAAAATAGTAACATTAGTATAATTTTTCTGAAGTATTAATATGAACAATTTTTACCTTAAAGTTGAAAAAGTAAAGATATATTGAGTGGAGGATATCTTGATGAATGAGTTTGTATTAGGAAAAAAAAAAGAGGAACAAAAGGTGGGAAGGAATGGTCTCTTATAGATAACTGGAATGAGAGGGTAACTTCAATGTACTATAATAATTTAATTTAATAATAATAATATGATATCAGTTCTAATTAAAATTATATTCTAACAAGTATTTCAAAATCTGTTATCAGGACTCACTTCTGTGGTCATTTGGTATCATTTCATCAAATGGTATCAAATGAGATGAATCTTGAAACTTGATATCATTTGACATTGACCTAGCAGTGTATAGTTTTGGTTTTCTTTTGTGCCTTCAGGCTGAGATTTCCGGGGGGATTTTTCCTTGTTGCTTTCTGCTTGTGTTAGGTTAGGTTTATTTTTGATTTAGCATGGGGCAAGATGTGCGGTTGGCTCCATACCAGAGGGGCTTGGGGCTCTAGGTTTTTGCCTCAGACCACGGTGGGACGCGTGCTTTTCGGTTTTGTGTTTGCCATAGCTAGCACTGCATACAGGTTCTTGTACCGTAAACAATGAAGATATGATTTATATATATATATAAAAAAAAAAAAAAAAAAACGGCCGAGGAAGATAGGGTCTCTACGCTTTGTTCTAAGTACTTTCCTCGTCCTTCTACTTTCGCTCCGCCTCGGTAGCGAATCTACAGTGTCAGGCCAATCAGAGCCCTTGATTCCTATCTCACGATAGCTTCAAGTCTTTAGGCTTCTATCACGATAGTTGCTTTCCCTCCTTCTACGATCGCTTGAAGAACTCAGGTTCTTCATCTCGCCTATCTACGACTTCCTCACTTTCCGCCTCGCCTCCTTACGGTCGCTATGGCTAAGCGAGCCTCTCTCCCCTCCGCCGCGTCCGCCTTGCGTTCGTCGGTGGTTCTGTCTCGTGCCGTCGAGAAGAACTTCGCCCTGGAGGCCGAAGTCTCTCGCCTTCGGCATCACATCTCTGTCCTTTCTCGGCGGCTTCATCGCGCTGAGAAGGAGAACGCTGCTCTGTCAGGTTCGCTACGCGAACCTGAGGTTCCTACGGTTATTCCTTCGTCGCCTACTCCCTCGGTCGCTTCGGTTACTACGGTTGTTACGGTGGGGGATGGGCTAGACCCTGAGAATTCTCAGAGTCCGGCAGAGGAGCCCCCTCGGAGAGTTGTTACGCCGGCGGTTATCCCGTCGCCACCCTCCGCGGAGGGTGGTGTGGGTGGGCCCCCTCCTGATTCGTCGGGTATGGTGGTGGAGGCGTCCTCTTCGGTGGGTGGGGTGGTTACCCCTGTGGTGGCGCCGGCTGCGGTGGCATTGCCTCTTTCGGGGGGTCAGGTGCCTGAGTCCTTTGTGGCTGAGCCCGTGGCTGGTCGGGGAAGCGCCTCTGGTGGCGCCCCCCCTGTGGTGGTGGGTGGTGTTGAGGGTGGCCCGTCCACCCCCGACCGTAGACCTGCGCCTGGGGATGGGAAGAGGAGGAGAAACAAGAAGCGCCGGGTCAAACACGACCAGACATCACCTGTGCCACTGGTCCCCGGTTCGGATACGTTATCGCCATCGCCGGTGCGCACTCGGTCGCGCCCGGCTGCTACAGAGTCCACGGCGGGAGTGCCGCCTGTGGAGGGAGTTGAGGAGTTCGTGGGGGACAATGTCTGGGTCTGTTCGGCCAAGTGTCGACGGCTTGGGGATCCGGTCTTCCTGGCGCCTTCCGCGGAGGTATTCGGGTTGCGTTGCCCTTGTGGTGCTGCTCGGATAATCTACGACGGTTCGTACCCCCTCGACTAGGGAGCCCTCGCCCAGTAAGACGGCTTTCCTTTGGGACTTCGCGCGTGGGTCTTGGGTGTTTCTTTTGTTTGTGGGAATTTTTGGGGGGGGTGTTTTGGCCGTGGCGGTCGGCTGGGGGTGTCCCGAGATCATTGAGTGGGGGCGCCCGGGTGGGTTTCTACTGTGGAGGAGGGTTTGCGGGGTCATATTCAGATGGCGGTAGTGGGGTTTTTTGGTTTTTTGTACGGGGAACCTGGAGGACTGGTACCTTGCTCGGCTTCGGCTACGCGAGGAGGCCTTGGGGCTTCGGCTACTTGGCTTGGTTGGGCCCATACCAGAGGGTCTACGGTGTCGTTTTGGGGAGAACTTTCCTTACCGTTGATGGCTTTGTACTTAGTGTTCGTGTTGTAGGCATGGCGCGGGCATGTTGGAGGTTCGGGGTCGGAGGTTCGGATTGTTTGTAGATAGTGGTAGTTACTGGGGGTGCGCTAACCGGGGGGTCCTCCAGCCCCGGGCACGTCGTATGCCGGAGTCGGCGGTACGTGGATAAATAAATTAGATTGAATGTTCTAAGTAATTTCCTTACTTCTATCTTCGCTCCGCCTCGGTAGCGAGCTTCAACCTCACGCAACGCAATTTCGCCTACTCACGATAACTTCATCGGTTTACATCGTTTACATCTTCGTTTGTCGGGCGGTTGGGTGATAGAATAGTTGTTCTCGCTTGAGAAGGTGTTCCAGAGGGAGATATCCGTGGTTGATCCCGGTAGGCTCTGGACACAGGCTTGAGTGAGGATGGCGACTTCGTCTGCCTCCTCCTCCTCGGACTCTGTCCCCAACTCGCGGATGTCGTCCCCCGTTCGGTTCGACTCCAACCCCTCCTCCTCGCTTGAGACGGCTCGCGTCGCTTTGTCTCTTGCGCCCGTTTCCGAGGCTGTCCGTGGCCTCATCCCTACAACTACACGGTCGTACGCTGCGCCTGGCGGGGACTATGGTTTTCTGTCCTTCGCCCATGAACATGGCTGCCCCAACGCGGTAAACCCGGCGTTGGATAACTTGGTGAGGGGGTCGGTTGCTGCAGCCGCCCTTGTCACGATGAAAGAGGTGGAGTCTTTTGTGAAGGGTTGCCTATTTGGGAAGGGCTGTCCAGCCTCGTGTGGCTTGGACAACGCCTCTACCACAGGCCTCTTCAATCGGTTTAGCTCCGATCACGGTTCGGAGTACACACCAACCGTGCCCGCCCCCTCTCCCCCTACCGACTCGCAGGTCATCATCCCAGAGTCATCCCTCCTCTCGCCGGCCAAGCAAGGCTCGACCACTGCCACGGTTGAGGCCAGCTCATGGTCTACCTCTCCCTCCGCCCATCGAGCGGTGTTTGACAAGATAGTGGCTCGGGAACGTGCTAAGCGAGCCTCCACTGCCTCCACCCCTTCTTTCCTGTCTGGGCTGTCCTCTGGGGAAAAGGCCCTCTACACTACCGGGAAGTTCAAGCTGGACAACCCTGCTGACGAGGACTATACCCCCCCAGCAAAGGGAACGCTACGCCGTGCCCGCTCCTCCTCTCCCCGCAAGCGTGCTGCCCCGGCCCCCAGTCCCTTCTTTGAGCCTCGGTTCATGAAGGCGATTGACGTTGAAGAGGGTCGGAAAAAACAGATTGTCCCGGATGAGGAATTTTCCCATGTCCTGGACACCCACCGGAAGCGCCTGGCCCCCCCTGTGCTAGTTCCTTCCACCATTGAGGACTCCTCCCCCTCGTCCCCCTCTTTGCTAATCACCCAGGAAGTGGTACCCTCGGCAGAGGTGATTGTTCGGGACACCCCCATGGCTCTGGAGGAAGGAAGGAACTCGGAAGCAACCGGTCTGGGCGACAGCATTTACGCCCCCAGTCTTCTGGGTACGCCTGTCCCTGGCTCGTCCCCTCCCGACTGCGATTCTCTGCCTCCCACATCGCCTGGGGGTATTTTGGAAGGATCCTTGGGCATCCCTGGTAGCACAAGCACTCCCTTGGAGGTGCCGCTGCCGGAAACCCAGCCCGAGGATGCGGACGCGGCCATGGCTAGGGCGGACCAGATTATGGATGAAGTGGATGAGATGATGGCGGCTGGTAAGTCCCCCTCTCCCGCTCCCAGGTCTGGTAGTATTGTGGGGTCCATGTTGGAAGGCCTTGAGGATATGCGGTCTGGGAATACCCAGCCCCTCCTGTCGCCTCTTCCCAGCGCGGATGGGTCCGAGGAACCTGACACTGTGGAGGATGTCCGGACTTGGATGAAAGATGAGATCATGGAAACGGTCCCCATTATGTGGGTGGGACGTCAGTTTCATCGTTTGGAAAATGCGGTCCGGACCCTAACGCAGATAGTTGGCCGGCAGGAGGAGGAAATTGCCACCCTGAAAGGTAGGTTGGCCCCCCGCCGTCGTTCCCCCTCTGTGACTCCTGAGTTCTCAGGGACCACCCCTATCCCCCGCTCCTCGTCAGAGGGGTCTACTGAAGTCCCTACCAAGGGCCAGGATGCTGCTCCTGCAGCCCCTGCTACTAAGGCATCCTTCGTGGACATGGTGAAGAAAATGGCACACGTGCCCAAGCCCGCCGTCCCACTGAAGGATAAGACAGTTCCAGCTCGGCCCGCTTCGGCAGCCTCCTCCCATGGCACCAGCAGTGGCAGCTCTTCCAGTGATGGGGGGGTAGTCCTGAAGGTTGGAAAAGCTGCGGAGGAGAAGAAGGTGAGCTGGGAGGATGAGGAGGAGAAGGAGGATGGGAAGAAGAGGGAAAGGAAGAGGGGCAGGCGACTGAGTGGTGCTGCCAGGAGGAGAAGAAAGATGGCGGCTCAGGCTGGCCAGGAAACATCGGCGACCCCGGCCAAGACTCAGGGGAAGACTACTACTGACGGACAGGCTACACCCCCCGCTGCTGCCGCCCCAGTACCCACGGTGCAAACCCTCTCGTCGGGACCAGGCGCCATCAGGAGGATCTACAATGTGGTGCCCAACTTGATCCCTCGCGACGGCCCTCCTCGCAGCGCCAGTCAGCAGGGGCCACCACCAAAACCGGCTCCACCCCAGTCCTCGCCTACCCCAGATGCCAGGGGAAGGCACATCACAATGCGGTTCGCCACCCGCAAGGAAGTGGCCCTGCCGGAAGGTGTGACGATCGAGACCATCGGGAATCGTATTAACATCGTCTTGTCCAACTCGCCGAAGATTAGGGACATCAGCCCTTACGTTCGGGCTGGGCATATCCGGAACGAGATTGGGTGCATCTTCCTCACCCTGGCGGCCCATTCTGCAGCTGAGCTTGGAAACCGTCTTGACAAGGCCCGGCTGGCACTGTTGAAGGAGCTATCACTCCCAGAATTCGTATTCCAAAAGGATGTGAAGAAAGTCAAAATCATGGTTACAGGCGTCCCCCTTTCCGACACTGGCCGTGGTTCCATCTGGAAGGTTGATGGATGGATTGGGGAACAGGCCTCGGATGGCTTGCGCACTGACTTGGAGCTAGGGAATCCCGGCATAGTCACTGTGTCCCGCCCTGACGTTATGGGGTCCATTCACGCCATGAGGCAGGCCAATGCCGTGTCTTGCGGTATTCGTTTTGTGGTGGAGGAGAATGAGGCGGCTAAGGCTGCTTTGGAGGCTGGGAGGATATTCCTTCGGGGAGGAACCCGGAATGTTAGGGTGTTTACCGAACACCGTACGGCGAAGGTTTGCGGTAAGTGCTTACAGGTGGGCCACTTTCAGGCCACCTGTGCCCTTCCTTCCCGGTGTCGATTTTGTTACGGGGAGCACCTGTCTAGAGAGCACATGTGTAAGGCTCTGGGGTGCCCCGGAGGGGTAGGGGAGGCGTGTGGGCACACCCGCAGGATGTGTTGGTTGTGTGATAGGACCGATCACTTTGCTGGGTATGAGAGGTGTCCTGCCTTGAAAGCTGACTCTAGGACTCCTGTATCCTCCCCACCCGTGACGACGGCGGCCACTGCCACAGCCTCGACATCCGAAGTGCCTGACGCTACGAGTGGTGGACATGAGAGGAGAAGACGGCCACGGCGCCGGAGCAGGGGACGGTCACCGACTCCCAGGGTGGTGGAGGTGAGTAGTGATGAGGAAGAGGAGGCTGTCCCGCGAGAGAAGTCTGCCAAGGCTAAGGGTAAGGAACCAGAGCAACCCCCTCCTTCCCCCTCCCCCAAGCGCGGTATCTTAAA
Organism: Tuber indicum; assembly: GCA_006112555.1. Lineage (NCBI taxonomy): Eukaryota > Fungi > Ascomycota > Pezizomycetes > Pezizales > Tuberaceae > Tuber > Tuber indicum. Next base: position 133,928 of record VBSK01000419.1, read on the forward strand.
GAAGAAGAAACCCATTCCCAAGAGGGGCGATACCATGTGGTTCGCCCAGGATTCTGAGGGTTTTTTGAGTGACTTTGGCCCCTGTGGCCCGAGCGGATCTGTCGAGGCCCCCTTTTAATGCGTATCACGGCGATAGCATTTAACGTGGGGAGGAGTAGCTGGAATCGGGCGCTGGCGTTTGATTTGTTTTCTTTTGTTGATTTATTTTTTGTTTTGGAGCCTCCGGTTGATTTGGAGGGACAGCATGTGCCGGTGGAGGTTGATGGTTGGGATTTGTTTTCCTTTGTTATTGGATCGGGGGTGGAGGTGTTTGTGCGCTCGCATTTGTGCGGATTGTTTGATGTTGTTGGGCATAAGGGCGCTTGTGCTCAGGTTGGGTTTTGGGAGAAGGGTGAGAAGAGGGTGCTCGCGGGCGTCTACATCCCACCTACACACACCAAGGCCGAATATCAGTCAGGGCTGGGGGACGTTGGGGAACCGGATATCGCGTTTGGTGATTTCAATGCCAGACATAGAGATTGGGACCCACGGGCGGAGCTGGCCAGGCAGGAACATTACGGATGATGGTTGCGGGAATGGATAGCGCCACGGTTGCTGAATATGACTCCACCTGACCGGCCGACATTCCGCGATATATCGATAATAGACCTCTGCTTGTACCGACGACCGTACCTAAAGCATAGATACCTTGATGTGGTCAGCTGCGAACACGCCGCCCAGACTATCCGGCTACATGTGGACCTACCTGACAATCTTATGAGAAGGAGGCCTGCTTGGAAGAAGGCGGTGTGGGGAAAGGTCGGGAAAGAGCTGGACACCCTGAAAGAGGTGGATGGTGGGCAGTTGTGGGGAGGAGTGAGAAGTGTGGTGGATGCACTGCCACGGGCTTCCGCTGGCAGAAGTCGGTGCGAGTGGTGGACGCCTGAGCTGGAAAGGATGAGGTTGGATGTGGCCCGGCTGAAGAGATACTCCAAACGCACGGCGGAGCGGACGGAGGACTTTAGGCTGGCAAGGTGTGTCTACCGGGCTTGTCTGTTGAGGGCTCATTTCGACCACATCAGGACCAAGCTGGCGGAACGCAAGGACCCCGACATCTTCAGGCTGGCAAGAAAGTTGGAAGCCAACGCACGTTGCCCTCAATGGTACGGTCTGATGGCTCCTTGGCTACCACGCACTCCGAGATCAGTGACCTGATTGCACAACCGCTTGATCCTGGTGATCCCGCCCAGTGGACAGAAAGCGTGGTTGAGATGGACAGTGCCCAAGAAATGGAAACGGCGCTGGCAAGATCTCCCACAAACACGGGCCCCGGCGAAGATGATATCGGCTATCCCTTCCTAAGGTTTTGGAAGAGGAGGGGTGCCACGACATTGCGACGCCTCGTTGACCATGGGCTGCGACGTGACATTCCGGACTGGCATAGGGCCGAGGTAGTGCTTATACCCAAGCTCGACAAGCCGCGGTATGATGTTGTCAAATCCTGGCGCATGATACACCTGCTCCCGACCATGGCTAAGGTGGCGGAGAGGGTGGTGTTACTCCGGCTGGCCGCTTGTCTGGACCTCGGTGAGACGCAGTTTGGATCCCGTAGGCGGCGGGGTGTCCACGATGCCATGGCAGTCGTTCAGGAATTCCTTCGCCATAATGAGGGGTACAAACGTCTGATCCTGTCAATGGACGTAGAGGGAGGGTTTGACAACATCAACGTCAACCTCCTGTCAGATTTCCTGGTGGCCCGGGGGTGCCCTCCCAACCTGTGTCAGTGGGTTCGGAGATGGACAGGCTGTCGGTCTATTCGCTTCCGGTTCAATGGATGTGTTTCCCGAGTTTACCATGTTAGTAAGGGGGTCCCCCAGGGGTCGCCACTTTCCCCCTTTCTGTTCGGCGCCTATGTGGCTGACGTTTTCACACCACGGATGCGTTACTCCCCTGGTGTCCGACATTTGGTGGCCTCGTATGTTGATGACGGGGTTATCATGGTTGCAGCTGACTCCTTTGATGCTGCCCGGTACCATGCTGGGGAATTGTTGCGCGACTGTGACCGAGTCGCGCGAGACAGGGGAATGGGGTTTAGTGCGTTGAAGACGCAGTGGATTGGGTTTGGTGATAGGGCGTGGGAAGGAATGGAATTGTTGGGAGAAATGGTGTTGCCATCTGAGGACCTGCGGGTTCTTGGATATAGGTTCAATGTATTTCTTAACTTTTCTTCTCATGTACGGTATTGGCTGGATAGGGGCTTGGGTGTGAGAAGGAGGATTGCAGCGCTAGGGAGGAGGTTTGGGAGTGTTGGTGGGTTGGGAGCGTGGGAGACTTACCGTTTGGTGCAAGCAGCCTACCTTCTGACCGTCTATTACGGACTTGAGTTTGTAACCGACTACCCGTCGTATGTGAAGCAGATTCAGGTCCACGTCAACGATTGCCTCCGCTCAGTATTTCGGACCCCAATGAAGCTAGCTAACAACATTTTGCTGGCCGAGTACGGGGTGACGCCTGTCGCTATACAGGGCAGGTACCTACAACGGAGGTGCTACAGCCGGTTCGTCAATTACCGGTATTGTGAGAATCATCCCTGGTGTGGGCAGATCAGGCTGGACTGGAAGGAGGAAGGCATGGTGGCCCACTGACAGCATTCGGACAAGGTGCTTTCCTACCGTCCCACGGTTACGATCGGGAAAGGGAAGGAAACCACGGCCCTCAGGCATGTCGGGGAAGTCAAGGAGCTCGGTAGCGGCTCGGATCTGGTGGTATACGCTGATGGATCCAAGATGGCCAAGGGCGCTGGTATCGCCTGGGCTGTGTTCGAACGGGGAGCCTCGCTTAGGACAGGGGGGTGTTCAGTGCCTCCATCCTGGAGCATCGTCGAATGCGAGCTGTTTGCCGCGGTCTGTGCCCTGCGGGAGGTCGAGGGTATGTGTGAGGGACGAGGGGTACATGTGTTTTTGGACTGCGTCCCCGCCCTGCTTCTGATCGAGAATATGTTGCCCGAAGGGGACTCGGCTGAGATGTGGGAAGTCATGGCACCTTTGATGGAGGTTGTGCGTCCACGCCTGGGTTGGGTTCCGGGGCACATGGGCGTTCAGGGCAACGAGTTGGTCGACAGGAAGGCCAAGGTGAGTACGCACCTGCCGCTGCAGCCATTCCGGTGGGAAGGGGTCAGCTTTGGTATAGGGCACGCTGCATTGGCCCGTGAGTTGAGGAAGGAGGAATGGGAGGCTTGGCATGTTAATGAAGGCCATGGGTATTATGCTCGTGGGCCTAAGGCCCCCAGACACCTTCGCGGACTGACAAGGATGGATTCCTATGTGTTGACTAGGATTCGCAGTGGTACTGGCCTGGTTGGACACGACGAATGCGAGGGACGCGAGGAGAGACATCATTGGACTTCTTGCCAACGGTACAGTTGGAAACGGCCGGCGACGGAGGACTTGTTCAAGGACTCGGCGATCGCGGGATGGAAGGACTGGTGGTTGGAACACGGGTGGCTGGGACTGGGGATCCCCCGTCATGTTAAGGAGGTGGACGGGGAGTTGGTGGTCGCAGGTAACCCGTTTGATGGTACACTGACGGTGGAGAGGGACGGGAGGCGAGTGTGCATAGGGACGCCTGATACTTGTTTGCGTTGCGAAAAGAAACATCCTGGGGGGGAGTGCGTGCTTCCGAGTAAGCATCTTCCTACTAAGTGGTTCTTCCTTCCGAACTCGGTCGCTACGCGCTGTCTGAGCTGCAACATGGCGATTACCTACCAAGGCACCTCCACACGGCCCTCTTTCTCTGCTCACTTCGATAATAACCCGGGCTGCCTCTCGGCGAGCCTTGACCAATTTTGGCAACGGCACTGGCGTGACTGGGACGATCTTGCGCTTTCCTTACGGACGGCCGTCGTACTCAAGTGGGCTGGGCTGTTTGGGTTTATCGAGCGGGAACGGTGCCCCTTTTGCGACCAGCGGCGAATTGTTGGTGTGGTTAATAGGATGGAGGAGCACTATCGGAAGAAGCGTGGATGTTGGGACAGACTGTATGTTTCCTTTGTTGAGTATATTGATGAGTTTGTGTTGGGGGCAGAGTAATTGTATTGGTATGTTGTTGGTAGTTGGGTTGCGGGAAGGGGAAGACGCGTTAATCCGGGGTGTTGCTAGTCGACACGAGCGCCCGTGAGCCCCTTAGGTAGTGATTTTTGGATTTGTGTTTGGGAGGAGCGGTTGCGGGACGGGGTTGCGCCCGTGGTAGTGTATTTTAGTTTGCGATTTTTGGGGTGTGGGGGAGACTGGTCGTATGCCGGAGTCGGCGGTACTAGTATAAATAAATTAGATTGAATGTTCTAAGTAATTTCCTTACTTCTATCTTCGCTCCGCCACGGTAGCGAATTTGCAGTGTCAGGCCAATCAGAGCCCTTGATTCCTATCTCATGATAGCTTTAAGTCTTTAAGCTTCTATCACGATAGTTGCTTTCCCTCCTCCTACGATCGTTTGAAGAACTCAGGTTCTTCATCTCGCCTATCTACGACTTCCTCACTTTCCGCCTTGCCTCCTTACAGTCGCTATGGCTAAGCGAGCCTCTCCCCCCTCCGCCGCGTCCGCCTTGCGTTCGTCGGTGGTTCTGTCTCGTGCCGTCGAGAAGAACTTCGCCCTGGAGGCCGAAGTCTCTCGCCTTCGGCATCACATCTCTGTCCTCTCTCGGCGGCTTCATCGCGCTGAGAAGGAGAACGCTGCCTTGTCGGCCGCCCTGGACTCTCAGGTCTCTTTCACTAGGGGCTTGGTCTCTACGATGGCTGGTGCCGAGGCTCCTACGGTTATTCCTTCGTCGCCTACTCCCTCGGTCGCTTCGGTTGCTACGGTGGTTACGGTGGGGGATGGGCTGGACCCTGAGATTTCTCAGGGCCTGGCAGAGGAGCTCCCTCGGAGGGTTGTTACGCCGGCGGTTATCCCGCCACCACCCCCTTCGGGGGATGGTGTGGGTGGGCCTCCCCCTGATTCGTCGGGTGTGGTGGCTGAGGCGTCCTCTCCGGTGGGTGAGGTGGTTAGCCCTGTGGTGGCGCCGGTTGCGGTGGTATCACCCCCTTCGGGGGGGAAGGTGCCTGAGTCCTCTGTGGCTGAGCCCGTGGCTGGTCAGGGAAGCGCCTCTAGTGGCGCCCCCCCTGTGGCGGTGGGTGGTGTTGAGGGTGGCCCGTCCACCCCTGACCGTAGGCCTCCGCCTGGGGATGGGAAGAGGAGGAGAAACAAGAAGCGCCGGGTCAAAGAAGACCTGACCTCACCTGTGCCACTTGTCCCCGGTTCGGATACGTCATCGCCATTGCCGGTGCGCACTTGGTCGCACCCGGCTCCTACGGACCCCGGCTTGTCTGCTCTGTCGGTGGCGGAGGCTGAGGTGTATCGTCGTGGGTGTCCTTCCTGTGGGGAGAATAGTCTGCGATTGACTGGCCGTCCGGATGGTGCCCCCTGGTGGTATTGCGCTAGTTGCAAGACGTGCCAGATGCGTGCCGGTCCCGGCCCCCTTGGCTAGGGAGCCCTTGTCCAGTTAGTCGGCTTTCCTTTGGGACTTCGCGCTTGGGTTTTGGGTGTTTCTTTTGTTTGTGGGATATTAGGGGGTGTTTGGCCATGGCGGTCGGCTGGGGGTGTCCCAAGATCATTGAGTAGGGGCGCCCGGGTGGGTTTCTACTGTGGAGGATGGGTTGCGGGGTCATATTCAGATGGCGGTAGTGGAATTTTGTTTTTGTACGGGGAACCTGGGGGACTGGTACCTTGCTCGGCTTCGGCTATGCGAGGAGGTCTTGCGGCTTCGGCTACTTGGCTTGGTTGGGCCCATACCAGAGGGTCTACGGTGTCGCTTTGGGGAGAACTTTCTTTACCGTTGATGACTTTGTACTTAGTGTTCGTGTTGTGGGCATGGCGCGGGCATGTTGGAGGTTTGGATTGTTTGTAGATAGTGGTAGTTACTGAGGGTGCGCTAACCGGGGGGTCCTCCAGCCCCGGGTACGTCGTATGCCGGAGTCGGTGGTAGGTGGTTAAATAAATTAGATTGAATGTTCTAAGTATCTTCCTTACTTATAACTTTCCGAATAAAACACCATTACATTCTTTGTTAAAATTGCACCTCCCGCACATTTCTCATGAGCCTATGTGAGGTGAAGTTATCTTAAAACAGATATAATAGGTATTATCTGACAAAAGGTGATAATATAGGTTAATAGATCTAAGAACTTGTAATAAGACTCCACTGAGTACTATTACAAGTAGTCAAACCTATACCCATACCGGTGTTATGAGACTACCGCGGTAGGGATAGCGGTAGACTTAGGTCTACTGAGTGGAGGTGCTGGTAGTTAGGTACCTCAGTTGGGCATGCTAGACCATACCAAGGGTACATAGGTACTAGTAAGGGTTGGGGGTTACCCTACTCTGTAGGGTAACCGAAGTAGTCAATTTGGGAGTTACCCTGAATTACTCGACGGAGAGTCTAGGTAGAGTTACCCTACCTTCAGACTAGGGTTACCCTGCCTTGGGCTATGAGTTACCCTCCTATGGAGTCAAGTTACCCTACCTTAAAAGTAACTTGTTGCGCAGGACTTCGAGGGAAGTGACTAGATTGTTTGTCATGCGAAACTACAAAGAGTGTTCGAATCTCAGGTTATGCGGATCACTGCCGCACAATCAGTTGAGCTCCGAACAAGCTGTGACACGGAGGTGTAGTTTCTAACACCCCCTTCCGGCCCCGTTATAAGTCCCTAGCGTCATGGGCTGCAGCCTGAAGAGTTGCTGTAAGTCTAGCAAAAGTCTCCATGTGGAGATATTGCTGTAACTCCGTATGCGCTCATGCTGTCTGTCCGACTGAAAGCAGTCCGCAGGATAAATGTAGGGGAGGAGGAGAACCTGGAGAATAGCCTTCAGGTAGTATCGTGTAAAACAGACCAAAACTAACAGAGTAATACCTCTTTGAAGTCAGGTGTAGTATGTGTGGTCACTGGAGGCCTGTAGGTGAGGTAACCGAAGTCCGTTGCCCCGAACGAGTAATAGTATTGGAGAATCGCTAAGGACGCTGAGACACAAGTCCGAAGTCATGATAAGACCTATTTCTAGAATGGTTGACTGTGGGTAGCGCCTATTGGTAGTCAACCTCTAGAGTGGTCTATCGGGGGAGCTACGTGGCTATAATCCGGAATGATATAAGAAATGAGTAGAACTGGATAGATGTTCAGGGACTGCGAATACTTGCAGAAGGCTAAATAGATATGGGTAGAGAGTTCCATAGTTGGTATAGTATCTACCCAGGCATGACAGCTCGCTACTGGCATGACTGCGATATGAAGAGTTTTTACTCCTTCAGTTGCATTGGCAATGCAGTGGCTAAAACACTTCTATTGGGTAGATATTAGAACGTCACTGAGTGGTCTAGTTTGCTATGAGGGATCTTTGGTCCGCCCCATAGAGGTTGACTAGACAGCTCACGGGAGTTGGGTGCTCGTGAGCGCAGAGTAGTGATGGAGAGTAACTGGCAGTATACCAAACCTACTTAAGTATATGCAAGTTCTCCTCTACTCTGGTAATCAACTACCTCTTGAGATCAGGACTTAATTGAGTAAAGCTGTTGCTTAACGATATTAAGCTTTACTGTTTTGTTTTTTCAACTCGACTGTTGATTATCTTTATCTTTACTTTCAGAGAGAACACTTTGGTGCGGTCACAACCTCGGAATCCATCTTCCGAAAGAGAGCCCCTATTACAGAACTATTATATCTGTGAAGATAGAAAATGAAGAGCATAGGGTATGAGCGGAGGTAGGGATGAGGGTCAAAAATGAGAAAAAACCCCACCCTACCCAGGACTAGAGAGCAGGCCAGGATGGATATTTTAACCCGGGACGTGGGCTTTTCGAGCCTTCGGAGGCCCCGTAACGAACGCTAGTAGGAATTATTACCAATACCATTTTAAGACTGACCTCTATGACATAGAACAACCAGGAGTTACCACCCGAATGATTATGAATATATTCAATAGAATGCCTTTCCTCCTATGAGGCGAAGGTCATCCGAATACATTCCATAAGTTAGACATTGAGCTATTACAACTAGAAGTATCTGACTCAGGCATGTATGCAAAGGCAACTTCATATGGTGACTGATTCTCTCAACAATGGGAAGGATTATTGGAGCTAACAAAGTTTGACTTGTGAACTACGCTACAGGTCTAAAGACTCCCCCAGATCAAGTAGTTACTACTGGAGACAAATATGTCTCTAGAAAGAAAATAGTAATTACTGAAGAGGGTGTGATGGTATTCAGGTTCTTCCTGTGTTCTCACCTTTATGGAGTACCCGATGTTGCAAGTTATATTTGAGGAGGTACAAATTTTATATGTTAGATAGATGTAGTACGTGAATACGCAAACACCGAATATAAACATCGAAGTGACTACCAAGCTTTAAACATCATGAAGTAACAGAGAAGAGTGTTAGGCATAGTATATGACCTAGCATAGTGGTAATATCACGTAACTAACTACGGAGGTCAGGTGACTCAAAGGATAATTACGGTAAAGCTATATAGAAATTAAAATAATAATTTCTATTTCATAACTTCCTGAGTGCAAGCCATACAGACCACTTGCAATAGTGACTAGCTGACCAAGGGACTTTCTATAAATAAGATGGAAGATATCTAGTGCTATCAAGGCACTTCAGAAGTCACCATTACCTGTTCAAGACCAGGTGTATGTCCGACGACTCTAATAGAAGTCCCTCTTAGAGGTAGGAGGTCTGAGGGGAACCATACTTGAATTGGAAGACAGGAGATGAATGAGCCTCCTATAATGCTGGCACATTGAGACTCATGCAAACATATATTATCTATATACTAGTTCCTGACAACAAACTTCGCTAGTTCTGGATCAAAAGGGACAATTGGAATGATAGCCATTGGGACTACATTTACATACTTAGTCTATTTTAACCTAAAGATCGTGAAGAGGCCATTGGAAGATAGGATGCTATCTTCTCAAGGTAAATATCTCACCTCTTTTAAGGTTGAAGTGGTGTGTGAGCTTTCAGGGTCAAACGGTGTTCACACTTAGTAGAAGCTAAAGTTAAAAGCTCCTCAGCACAAGTTAGTATACAGATACTAAGTACTGGTAGATTAGTATAAATAGGTTTAAGGTCTCTCAGTTAGTTAGAGAAAACAAGCAACGGAGAAGAGACCTTAACAATATAATAAGTTTACAAAATTTATACCTTTATCTTTTATTCTTTTATTACTTTACAAGTCTTCTTAGAGAATCTCTAATCTTAAGATTCAGGCCCTAGTCTTACCAATAAGATCAATCTCGACTACCACCTAACGAAGAGACCTTAACAATTTATTATTGTTCTTATGATTCTATTCTACTTTATTGCACTCTTAGTAGACATAAATGAAATGAGTTACTTTCAAGCCTTTCTAGACAAATCTCCCTCTACATAAACAAATCTCGATTGACATAGACAACCCTAAGTCTATACCAGTGTCTCCGCCTAACAGATAAACTCAGATACATTGAGATCATTTAGACCAGAATCTATAGCTTGGTTGAGAGTCGCATTGAGAGGTGTACTACTAATTGGTCCAATCAGGTTAGCACTTGTAAATATTAAATAAGACTAAAGGTATTAAATGCTTAGAAAGTTTACTAGAGTTTAAGTCTGATAAAATAGGCTCCAGAGAAGTATCCTCAGTAGGAAACTATTCAGATAAATCATCCATTAGTCCAGTAGCAGAAGTTTAAGCTTAACAAAGTAATAGACTGTTAGTAGTAGCTGGAGCTGGAGAGATTGATGAGATAGAAACTAGAGACATAGCTAGAGAGGTAGCTTGAATAACCTGTTGAGTAGAAGATGAAGGGATAGCTGGAAAGGTAGTGGGAGAGGTAATTAGAGCTAAAGCTGCAAAGGCCAAGATAGCAGAGAGCTGACAAGGTAGATAGAGGATTATATATCACATATGTAGAGTTAGCAATGAGGAATTGGCCTCCTGAGAGTTGAGAAGCTTGACAGACACCGATACTAGTACAAGTAGCAATACTCCATCAATAGAACACACCATCTATCCTACCATCAACATACTTATAAAGTGTTCTAAACTAACTACAGTTTTACTTTAACCTCTTGCCTCAAAGAGAGATTATAATCTGGATTATTTGATATATATCTAGTCTTAAATAAAGACTGGCACATATCTAAAGTAACTAATTTCAAGTCCTAATATCCTAATATCTCAGCTTTCAAATCTCTTCTAATGACATAACTTATGTAAAGAGTAAGTTCTTCTACGGGATAGAATTATAATCCTCTAGTTGAAAGTCCATAGTTGATATATAAGGAGTATTGTAGTTGCAAGTTATATTAGTAAAAAAATTCTCAATACAAGAAATAGTTCATTAATAGTAAGAGTAATACATGCAAGCATTTGATAAATATCAGCTATTATTTCTAATATATACTAGATATATAGATCTTATGAGAGAGTCAAAGAAGTTATTAGCCTTTTTCAAAAGTCTTTACATCTAAATAAATATATAAAATAATGAAAACTAACAAGTATGTGAGAAAGATTACAAGTTGTTGGACAGAAATAACCCGTATAGACTCAGAATTATTTGGGCCAATTAATATTCATTCCTGTACACAGAGAATTGTCTTGAAAGGCTTGTATATACTCATTTTGTTTATGACTACTCAGAGTACGATAAAGTAGAATGGAATTGTAAAGACAATATTATATTGTCAAGGTCTTTTCTCAATTGCTTGATGATATCTGAAAGCTTGAAGAGTAATTTGATATTTATATCCTCCATCTGCATATTCACAGACTACATCTATCTCTCATATAAATTATGTATCTTTCCACTATAACTCGTAACATTGGGTATTCTCCATAAGTGTGAATACTCGGAGACTCAGAAAAGCTTCACATCTGAGTCCTCTTTGGTAATCACTATTTCTTTCTTGTAGTACTGTAATTATTTCTAGTAGTAAGTATCCAATCCTCAGAGTCTGTTGACCTGTGATCTAGTTCACAAGTTAAACTATATTGATTTCAATGGTTCTTTCTGTTAATAAAATGATCAGTTTTGTCTCTAAGTTACATCTGCAAGTTCACCAGAGGTAAGGGCTTCTAGTTATGATAACGCAACAACCAACTTACAGAAATTATCTGAATGACTTCTCTCATGTGGAGTAGGAGCCCTTTAATAGGATATAGTCATAATTCTTCAGTCAGCAACTCACAGTTGTCCTATGTGATAGGGGTTAGTGGTTATGTAGTATTGGTGATAATTCCCACAATCATAATATGACTCTCAACATAGTTGTAGTACTCCACGGAGTCTATTGGCTTCCTTGATAGTGCTTCCTAGGAGTTCTAAACTCTTCTAATTATCAATGAAATGATGTGAATGTGTTGGGTCTTTACATTATATCCACTCTGTTATGTTAACAGAACAGCTAACCTGGAGCTAAAATATGACTTTACCTACTTATCTCCATCTATACCGTTTCGTATAATAATACAAACTGGACTAGAATCTAGATCTCTACCAGAGTACTAGTACATATATCTATTTAATAGTTGATAACTTGAAGGTGAGAGTCGAGTGTATCTGATTAGTAGTATCATGGTGTCACGATGCTAGATCGGACATAGTAGATTTTATTAGTTAGCTAGTAAGTTTCATTTGTTACGAAATTGGTTTATGAGTTTCTTTTGTTATAGTTTGTTTTATGTTATGATTTATGTTTTCACGCACTTGACCTATTCAGAGTTCATGTGATTTATGATGGGCTATGCAACGAGGCAGACTGCAAGGCAGACTCGTTGAGGTTTTATTTGTTATATTTCACGCACGAGACTTATTTAGAAGTCACGGGGCTGCATAAGGAGGCTATGCAACAAGGCTGTGCGCAAGGCAGACTCGTTAGGTTTATGTTATGTTTTTATATTATGTTTCACGCACATGATCTATTCAGAGGTCATGGGGCTGCGCAAGGGGGCTGCGCAAGGCAGACTGGCAAGGCAGACTGCCTATGGTTTGATTTGTAAGCGGGTTGAGGGAAGGACTATATAAGGAGTCCTCAGAGGCGAGTTAGTTAGTTCTTCACGCAACCATCTAAGTTATTTTCCTACTTATTGTTTTAAGAACGAATTTACTTTATTCTATATACCTCACGATAGTTACACAAATTTAGTAGAAGAGGAACACCTCTACGACTACTAAGTGTAACAAGAGAAAAGGTAATAGTGTGAACGCACACTATTAGTACGAAATATATAGTGTCATAAGATACTATAATAGAAGTATCGTTGCCTGTCACGTGAACTGATATAGGAACAGGACCCCTTAACACATGGTCAAGTAAGAGATAATAAGCAGCTACCTTTTTATCTATAAAAGCAGAATACATAGTTCTCCTATAAGCCTTAAGAGGAATTACCTTGGTTTTAGAATTTATTCTAGAACTGCATAGTATTATATTAACCAAATATGTAGAAAATCAAGTATGAAAACCTGAGTCATAACTATAGTAAAAATCTTGTTGTAAATTCTACTTACAGTAGAGCTTTGTTTATGGAGATCTCTGAGGACAACATCGATATAACCAGAATAGTTTATCATATAATACCAAGTTCCATGCTCCAACCAAGCATAGTACAATTCCCAAGTCTAACAATATAAGTACACTGCTATTTAGGAGTACTAATAAGTATACTGATTAAGTAATTCACTTTTCTAAGAAAACCTTTTAAATAAAATAAGAATTTTTTGCACAAAAGAGTATACTTTGCAAATGAATTGAGAAAAGTGGTAAAATATATTATTTCTTTCAAAATTCAATAGTGGATAAATTGGATTAAATATTATTAGAAGGAGGCAGGATGATTTGCTTGAGATAATTGTAAATACATTTTAAATGACACATACTCTTCTATTCTACAAGCTCTTGCTTCAGTGATGATCTTGACACTCCATGCCTACTCTCACCACTCTATATGCAGAATACAGGTGAATAGTACAGGACTGGAATATGGGTTACCAGAATTCGGAAGATGGACTGATAATCATAGATGTTATAGACAGGTCTGCCCCAAGACTAGTGATACGTAGATATATAAAGGTTGCCCTAAAGATTGTTGCATTTTAATAAGTACTTCCTCCAATTACTCATGAGGGTTGATGTCAAATGCCGGGCACCATACTCTCTCTTTCCTACAAAGGAAAAACAAAACCTCTGTTCCATGTGCATCCCCCCTACATGGAGCGTTGATATTAAGGAGTGGTGCCTGGGTGAGTCCGGTCGTCAAGCACAACCACGATCGCTTTTGTCATCAAACCGTATCATTCTTGTCAAGACTCCACGAGAGCATCTCTTTTCCCTTCAAGGCGGGAATATCTAGCAGTCTCTTACAGCCTAAGAGATTTAAGGGGTCTGATTGTGCTGGGACTTGGGGTAGGTGCATTATTGAAAACCTACACCTTGAAAGAATTGGGCAAAAAAAATGCCGTCCCGCAGCGGAGAAACTAGATATCTGTACTGTACATGATACGGTATCACGACTCCTCTCAACTACGGTACTCGAGTACTCGAGTACGGAGGAGAACCCGAAAGAGATAGCCTTGCATGGATGAACGGTGGTAGGGTGCCCTCAGGTGATACAAGTATTGTCTTTGGTAGTGCAATCTAATCTCCACCTCTTTTCAGCCATGGTGGTGTGGATCCTTACTCTTAGCTTGTTTACCACTATTGATTGGGTGCTGGTGGAAAAATTCCTTCGTCTGTATAGGTTGCGGCTCACGGATAGCCGAAACGGAAAATAGCGCCACTTCTGTGTATGATAGCCAAGCCAATCAAAAGGCTTATCTTTACAAATATTTGCCCGTCTTCGACCCGATACCTTACCCCAACCCCTGGCGCGAGTACTCGGGGTAAAGGTGAGGTACTCGAGTATTGGGCCAGACTGTGCTATAGAGGGCCAGTGCGAGAGCTCTTTCGTTTGTATAAGTTGGGACTCCTGGATGTCTAAAATCAAGAATAACGCCACCTGTGGAATAGCCAAACCAACCAATAAGTATTCATAACCCTTCGCCGACGTTTGGACAAACATTTGTCCCCTTGTTTGCCAATACTTCACCCCGGACCCGCGTAGTTGCCACTGAAGGCCTAGGGACTATCCAATTGAATGCTGGAAGGGAAAAATAAAAGGAAAAAAGGACTTGTTTATATTACTGGAGATTTCAGCATCCCTAATTTTTGAGTATGCCACGTTCCCTAAATAAAGTTTCTGGTGCGGGCCAAGCATTGCAATCCCAACCGTCTTGCGTGAAGTCACCCCTTTTTTCTCAGGTCACCAGCCACAAAATATAGTAAATTACTGGTTCTTAATACTGGTACTCGGGTAAGGACGTGGGTCACTAGACGACCAGTGAATCTGGAGGCCAGACTGTTCTACCCTCAGGGGAACCAGAATGATGGATTTAGTATGGATATTTCCCAAACAAGCAAAAGCCAGGGCTAACATCTGTAATCCCTGGCTGTTTGGTCACCCACGTCCATACCCGAGTACTAGTACGGTGCCACGGGTATGGTAAGGCCGTTGTTCGTGGCTATTATATTTTTGGTCTCCCTTTTAGTTTTAGTGTTCGATCTCACTCCCACACACTCATGACCAATTTTATTCTAAATTCGGTTTACCTCTTCTTAATAGTATAGAATACTCGGGTAGGGCTTCTCTTGTAGAGTTATATAACTAATATATCTCAGAGCCAGTATTCCTCTTTTTATCTAAGATCCTGTGCTCCAGCAGGAAGGCACCATCATGGTTGGAGTCAGGTTGAAATGTCGCACAACTTTATCAAATAGTCTATTGCAACGTGATTCAAATCAATGAGGATGTTAATAAAATAAAAATAATATAATATAGAAATAGTTAACCCCTACGAAATTACGACAGGAATTATCATACCTGTAAGGTTGTCTAAACCGTACATTAAAACCCATAAGGGAGTTGGCAAGGGGTGCTCCGGGGTTATTTTTTTCGGCCGCCCCCAAGCTCTAAAGTCTCAGCTTAGGACTAGATTTGCATGGGAGTGGGAAAGTTGAAAGAAAATACCCGGAGATGTCTGCATTAGGAGCTAGCCAACCACCCCTAACATCTGTCGCGATACCGGTATTCAAGCTAGTAACGGGGTCGAAGTTGTGACAACCGTATTGAGAATAACAAGAAAGGAGTACAGCCGCACCCCTGCTACCCTGGGCAGGCGGGGTCAGGAGGGTCTGTTTGCCACAGTGAGTGATCTAGGGCAATAGGACAGGTTTTGGAGTTTCCTTCGTGATGGTTAGGTTTGAGTGTAGGGATCCCGGAGATCGGCGATTAATTTAGGTTTCTCTGGTGGCTCAAGGAGCGGTGCGGCAGCGCGCCATGGGATACACCTCATATGGCTCGAAAACAACGCATGTCGGGGGTGATTCGATTCTCCTGGGGTTGTTGAATCTGGTTTGAAAATTTTATAGCTCAATGATCTGGCGCATGTGTAATGACTTAGAGTGCATGTGCGGTCATCCCTAAATGCTGAGAGGAAATGAGGATGAAGAATCGCCAGTGGTTTCGCACAGGAAGATTTGCAAAAGTAGTCGAGCAGAAGTGCTCGTACTACCGGTATCTAAGGGCGGATGAGTGAGAGGTGGTGGTAAAGAATTCTTGATAAGGAGAAATCTGCTTGGTCTTTTGGTTGGTAAATCGAGTATGTATCAAGGTACGGGTAGTCTAGGCTTTGGCCGAATTGCGACGGGTCACCTCGCCGGGATGGTGTAGGTACGAGTACCGGCGGGTGGGTTGCAAGCAGCAAGGGGAGCAAGCAAGGAGAATTATGGACCTTAGTTGTTGTGCTGTAAATTTTCTTGTCCTAGGTAAGTACAGTATGATACGGTATTCGGGAGTAGGGGGTTCGCAAAATATGGGAAGTCCGTGCGTGTCTGAGCGCACAGACAAAGTCACCACTCGTAGCCTCGAATACTGTAATCGTCCCTCTTTACGGAACATGAGCGCAGTTGTGCAGTCTCCTGCCATGACGATTTCCTCCATTTCGTGGGCTTCAGAGATCTATTGATAGATGCTAACGCCTGTCGCATGAACTTTAGGAATGAATAGCCTCTTTCGTAGCACTTAGGAGGGTGTCTTGAGGTAGAACCGCACGGTTCTCGATCCTATGCGGGAACCCGCCAACGACCGCTGTGGTGGGAGTCGCTGAGACCCCTTCTGTTTTTACAAAGCCTAACTTGCTAGGAGGTGTACTTGTATGGCAATGGAATTCCGAGCAGATACCAAGTCCAACCCAACCCACAGCATCATAAGTGCGCCACTAACTACCGCATCAGTACCGGTACAGGAGCTCCATATTTCTAAGCGTGTCGTAGTTTTCTCCATTACGGTAGTGTGGTGAAAGTTGACGAGAGGTGTGTGTGGTTGGGCCTATTCTGGTACCGTGGAGCTCGGAATTAATACCTCACCAGCAACCAATAACACCCAGGAGCCCATGATATGAGAGCACATGATACTTCCCGTGACCTGCTCTCTCGATAACTTAAAGTTGGAAACTCAAATGACAAATAGATCCCCAGTCTTGACGATCTCCCGGGATTTTACAGGAATTCATTTTCCCACCAACTAAAACAACGTCTTAGTTGCCTCTAACCAAAGATCAAATTTAGTCTTCCGATAGGGCAATATCCCATCCTAACCTTATGTCTTTGACATCAGGCTGATTTCAAAAAATTTACTATCGGGGTCACGGGAGCCCTAAATCACTTTACGGACGAGATTGTATGGGTATGAGTGGTGGTCCACGAGCGAAAAGTGACAGGGTATCTGCTTTAGGTACGGGACTGTAGATCTCCCCGATCCCCGATTGGTTAGATATGACGATCATCATATGCGCTAATCTAAAAAGTGTACAGTATCCCCTAGAGCCGGAACTCTATATTGATTCTGCAAATGCTTTAGTCATGACGGCGCGCGGGCCACGGATATTTGATGTGAGGTCGTGCCGTGACCATATCATATGTATTCGCTACCATACTTCGCTTCCCGCTAGAACCCCTGTGACTGAGTCGGTACTTGGAGCCCTGAGTTTCTCCTGTTAGGGAAAAAAAGGAAAAAATTGCAGTACACACCTGTGTCCAACCGTGGGGTTAATATAATTAGGATCCGGTATTCCAAGATCTAGCTATCTTACCAGGTAGTGTGTGCCTTGTGCCTCACACGCTAGACACGAGTAATCTAGCCAAGGTTTGTGGTTCTGGTAGTTTGGATTGCACCACTGCACGATAGGATTTTGGATGTTGGAAGTGCTACATACTCAGGTATGTTCTGGCCGGGCTCTATGCTTGACATTGACGGACTGCTACGGCTACCGAAAGAGGTTCTCGGATGCGGAGTCGGGCTCCTGGCATCTACAGGTAAAAATGGACACTTTGGTCTCTACTCTCTGATTGGTTGGAGTTTAAAGAACTCAACCCGTTAGGGGTTTAGATAACAGTATCCATCCTGACTAGGCTTTGGCCAACACCCATTTGAAGCCGGTTCATTGATTGAGCGTCACAGCATGTGGGACAACGCCCTAGTCTTCAGACATTTATTGCCTCTATTTAATGGGCCATGTGTTGGAGGTGGCAAGGACGGATACTTTGTCCTGTGGATGAGCTCAATAAATGGTGTGGCAATTCGCTCAACCATCCTTCCCCCGCTAGCCTAGGAATCAACATGTATGTTGCCGGGGTGGTTCCCGGGGAAAGAGAACAGGCTCTCGTGGGACAGTTCGTTAAGCCTCGAAGTAGAAATGGTTTATTTTTGCGGCTAGAGAAACCCGATCGGCGGGACGAGGCGGTTTATGCTTCCATGTTTTGCACTACTTACCATTACCAAAGTAAACCTAGCAAACCGCAAAACTCAAATGGAGGGTTACATTTTGCCTAGAACAATGTGATGGGGGATTGGAGACATCCAACTGAATTGGTAGGAGTATCTTGACTTGTTGAGCCGGGTGTGATGCTGGGATATGCTAAATGGAATGCTAGTTGATTTGCCAACCCGCCCACCCCAGCAAGTTAGATCGGCCGCCTGTAGCCTGAAAATCAGAAATGCGCCTGAGATACAATGTTCTCAAATCAAAATAATTGTACACTGCAACCGAATGAGAGGAGTTGTGAAAAAAGGAAAGTTGGAAGGGGGGTAAAGATGGGAAAGAAAGGAGGGAGACAGAGAAGGGAAGAAAAACAAATACCGTCCAGAAAACGACACGGATTAGATCTTATGGCATTGATTCAAATTGGGGATCGAAGAGGACTTCTGATCCCCGAAGGGAAAAAGTACCCTATTTCTGACTGATCTAATCTGAGTCAAGGTTTCGCTAATCTTTCATCCTTAGTGTGGGTATCTAGATCTAGAGGGATTGCTGGATCGATCTCTAGCATATGCCATATCGCATCTTTCGGGCGTGCATTCCTGTGTATGTAGTGGAGAGAGAGTAATACTGGGTAGTGGAAGCGTTCTAGTAATCAACCTGAATACAGTAAAGGTAGAATATCGTCAGAGCCTCATAGCACGAGCGGCAAGTTATTTTTATGAATACCGGAGCCTCATTGCGGTCTAGAGGATCAATTTTCATGTCTCTGGCTTTAAGCACTACTCAGAATTCGTTATTGTTTGGGGGGGGGGGAGGGACTCAGGGGCAGACTATGGAAACAGTGTTGAGTGGGATGCCATACTCTATAGATCAAGTATAGAAATGATTTTCGCCATCTGATCTTACTCTTTTGTGGTGCTTCTATATATTGGTAGGGGTGTTTTGATTCGGTACATAGATATCAGAGCTAACATAAATACAGGATGGGGGGGCTTTCATCTGGTCCTTGAGATGCACATTCGGCTCAATATCTCGGATTCCAGCATTTCGTTATTTTAAAACTCAAGATATACCTGTGTCTGTCCTAAGCGTTCCCTCAGGCTTTCCCCCTTGAGGTTGGACCCCTTTCGCTCTCACGTTATCGATATAAATATCGCAGCCAATTTTTCTCAAAAGATGCCAACACCAAGACAGCGAGCAATGGCAGCGTCTTCCGAGACCCGTGCTATTCTTCCAGATATACCTGCGAGATCCGGCACTGACCCTACCTCGTATTTCTGGCCATTTACTACCTGTCTGCCTCCGCTCCCCGCGAAGTATCACCAACGACTCCGCTCGGCAGTCATAGAGGGAGACCCTCTAGATGTCGCCAAGGATTGGCAAAACTATTCATTCCAGTCTAATTCACAAACTTCCGCGGATACGTTCCCGTTCCCACCCCCAGCATCGTACACGCACATCTACTCGAACAGAGCCCTATCTGGTCATCGGGCTCCGCCAGTCCACTTCCAGAGCATGGCGGAGGGCGGTATGTCCAATAGGATTCTAGTACTCAATACAGCAAATGAGAAAAAGCCCGGAGGGGAATGGGAAGGGGGCGTTTTGTCCCAAGAGGAGGGTTTCGCGAGGCGTTCGAATCTTATACAGGCCCTAACGACAACGGACCCCCGATCAGGCCTCCAGACCTATTACCCACTGGAGAATACGAGCGGGATATATTCGCCCAATGTCGTTGTCTTCAGAGAGGGTTTTGATAAAGATTACGAGTTGTGGCGGGACGAGGAGTGGACAACGTTGGCGATCGTTTCCGCGCCGGCGGTCCGGAGGCCAAAAGTTGATGAATCGGGGCTGCATTATTCCTTCACGGAGGAGAAGCAGCTGCAACGAGAAAAGATGAAGAGTGTGCTAAGAATAGCTGCCTTGAATGGACACACTAATCTGGTCTTGGGGGGGTTTGGTTCTTGCGGACCTGAAGGTAGTGGCGGTGGCTTGTACAAAAATCCTGTTAGGGATGTCTGCCTCCTTTGGAAAGACCTACTGTTCGAAGATGAAGAATTCAAGGGATGGTTTAAGAACGTTGTTTTTGCTTTTGGAAAAGGAGGTGGAAGTTGGATGAAAGAAGATGGTAATAGTATTGAGGAGTTTAGACAATTTTTTGGGTAGAGGTGGAAGATGGAGTGAGTGGAGGTTGGGGGTTCTGCGCTTAAATTTGTGCAAGTGTGTTTCTACTTTTATCCCTACTGGTGAGGTCTCACTATCCCTGTTTTTCTCAAGTCGTGGGGGGTGTTTTCCGGATCTGGCGGGAAAGATTCGTTGGTGTCTTCTGGGGGGGTTCGTGATTAGATGAAGGTGATTTTTTCCTTCGAGTTATATTTTTTAGCGGAACGATTTTTCTCTGGGGGGACTTGCCGTATTCATGCTTAACTGTGAATCCCCTTTCAAAATACTTCACAGGGTTTAGAAGGCCAAAACCATTGGTGTTGCCAGGGCTTGGCAGGGGGCTTGTTTTTTGTATTTTTTATGATTTCCTATTCTTATCGACACGGTATCTATTATTGCTTTCTATAACAATTCAGACTTATACTATCAGGATGACGTTAGTGGTATATTTACTGCGGGTGAACGGTGGTCCAGAGCTGATGTCCGAACCTCGTGCTCTATACCGATTACTCACCCAGCCCTGTTGGGTGTGTATATAAGATAAGAGCTAACGATCGGTACACCGTCCCAAGGTGTCTAAAGATCCGCCAGAATTCCTTGCGATACTGAAGCTCTAGTATTACCGGAATTTGGTGATGGACATTGATAAGGTGGTTTCCAAATACTAGTATGTCCAACCCTCGGGACGGGGGGAGAGGACGTCAACAGTCGAAGCACATTAGAAACTCGTTGGATATTGAGATGGGGATATATGACTTCACATGTGGCGTTATTATTCTATCCGGTTGGGAATCTAGGGTCCCTACGATTGTCTCAGCAGCAGTGTAATGTGGGTGTGATTTGTGCAGGGGAGCGGTAACCTGGGCTGAACTCAGCCACCAACCTACCACTGGTACTCGTTACGCTAAACAGGTCTTGCCTTGATACCCAACCCACCCGAGAAACAAGACTGGTATCATTCCTGATATGAGAGATAGGGCACAGTATATTATCACCAGCAATTACTCAAACACTGTTGTGCGGGAATCGGTGGAAAAGAAGCCTCATGATATCACACTTAACAGGTAAAAGGAGCCATTTCGGAATCCTCTTTTTTAAAATATGTTCGGGGTGTTCAGATAACGCCTCAAAAATGTCTCATATCAGCATCCTGTTGGTGGTTGACAGGCAATTTGTCTCAAGAAAGTGTTACTCGCAACGAGCACACCCGGAATTAAAATGAACCCCCCACGTTTCTTTACTGGGGCCCACCAGCTGAACGGGAGTCACGGATATCAGTTCCACCCCCGACCTTTATCAAGTAGCTTGACTGCGGTGGGAGTGATGCGAGTGGGTGAGATGATGACGGTTGCTGAGTGAGGGGGGGGCACAAGGCTATCAAAGCGCTAAAACTTTACGAGTGATAGGTCGTGAGGGAGTTGGTGGTACAATACTGTTGGTTTGTTGAGAAATGTGACGCCGCATGTTACTGATTCAACCTACTAAGCTTGTGTGTAATTGGGAAGCAGGATGTGTTTGTCTCCTGGAAAATAGAATGCTCTCGCCAATCAGGAAAGCAAACTAAGGTGGTGTAGGTGCTAGAAATGGTTCAATCAGCTAACTGATCTCTAGGATCTATTCAATGGCGATGAGATCGAGCCTATGGCGTGACACAACAGTCGTGCTCTCTTTTCCTTACACGAATAAACACTCTTAGTTGATGCAGTATAGGTGGCACAAGTGGCAACAGATTTTGTTGTATCACCCGAGATCTTGAGAGAAAGGGAAGTCCAGTCAGGATCCTTCGACCCATCCAACCGGAATTCTACAGCCTGAAAGAGTGACCTGAATGAGCCAGGCCACTGGAGAAATCATCGAGCCTACCGCTCATTAACGGGACCTACATCCGTCGGAGTTCTTCCGGTAACCGGAAGTGAGTATGCTCGTATGAGGATGTGGACTGAAGCGAACCCTCCGCTCCTGGGTATGGTGGTCGTACATATCAGCACTCCCACCCAATCACAAGTTATGTGGTTGGGTACTGAGTATTGGGTCTTATTAAGGGGTAATTGGCGGTATTCGGGATCTAACTTTGGGAAGGCGTTCTCGGGACGTGGGTTCCAGGCTCGGCGTGGACGGAAGGCGGAAGTGATCTGACCGGGAGTCTCGGACAACTTTGGTAGGAGTTAAACCCAGTTTGTAAGATATTGGTGAATAAATCCACGCCAACCTACAGTTTTACAACAAGAATGGCTGATTTTAAATACCTAGAACTGATTCGATATTAACATATATAAGGGTCAGGCAATAAAGAATGGTACTATATAGACGAAGTAGGAATTGGTTTGGACAAAAATATGGAACACTATGACATACCAAGACATTCTGTCTGACCACTATGACATACCAAGACATTCTGTCTGACCACTATAAAGGTAGAATTATGAGAAACAACGTCCATCGTGACCTCAGAAACAACACTAGTGATACGAAAAGCAACATCTCTCATTAACTTGAAATCAATGCTAGGACTTGGAAAACAAGAAAAAATCAAAACCTATCACAAGTACAATAGAGAAAAAAAATAAAAGGAAAAGAGCCAGAAGAGAAGCGAGATTGTAAGAGAAAGTGTGGTTGTGATAAGGAGAGATTAAGTATGAAGGCAGAAGTTAGAGTAATATATATACTAAAGAATCTGGAACTGATCAATAGAACTCCAGCAACTTTAGCTTTTACTTTCAATTGTCTTCAAGCATGTAACAAGATATTACTCGCGTATTCACAGCAACTAGCCTTCCAACTCTGAGTCTGATATTGCACTACCTACTGGCAGTCATATTAGCAATACAATTTGACTCTAACAGATCGAATTCCTCACCACCACAATCAACTACAAGCAATTCAGATTCTGTTTTAGTGGAAGCAGAATTGAGTCTACTTTCAGTTTCTCTCTCTTCTCTGTGGAATAATCTTCCTAAAGATCTAGCTTATGAATCTGCTACAGAGCTGGATACTCCTATATCGATTGAATTCAACTGTAGCTCTAATTTCAATTTCAATTTATATTCTGATTCTGATTCTGATTCTTCCTACTCTTCCAACTCGTTGTCTTCAACTCCAGACATTTCCTTCATTTCTTCCTCTTTTTCTACTTTGGCTTCTATATTAGACATATACAGCCAGGCATAGTGGTAATGTCACGCAACTGACTATGGAGGTCAGGTAACTCTCAGTATGGTTGTAGTAAAGATATTTTAAAATTAAATAATTTTTAAATCATATCTCCGTGATCATGAAAAATGCAGACCACTCATAAATGTAAATTGCTAACCAAGGAATTTTCTATCAATAAGATAGAAGAAGTTCAGCTCTATCAAGAAACGTTATGTAACGGAGACTCCCTCTGGGAAGATGGATCACAAGGTTGTGACTGTACCGAAGTGTTCTTTCTGAAAGTAAAGATAAAGATAATCAACAGTAGAGTTGAAAAAAACAAAACAGTTAAACTTAATATCATTAAGCTACAGCTTTACTCAATTAAGTCCTGATCTCGAGAGGTAGTTGATTGCCAGAGTAGAGGAGAACTCGCATATATTTAAGTAGGTTCGGTATGCTGCCAGTTACTCCTCATCACTACTCTGCGTTTGCGAGCACCTAACTCCCATGGGCTTTCTAGCTAACCTCTACAGGTCAGACCAAAGATCCTCTGTAGCAAACTAGACCACTCGGTGGTGTTCTAACATCTGCCGGATAGAAGTGTTTTAGCCACTGCATCTCCAATGCAGCCGCAGGAGTAAAAACTCTTCATATCGCGGTCATGCCACTGGTGAGCTGTCATGCCCGTGTGGATACTATTATCACGGATGTGACAGGTAGTTCAGGATTTCGCACATGACTTGATTATGAGTCGTGGGTTTTACGCATATTACTCGCTCGAGTCATATGACTTGTTTATGATATGATTTATTATGTTTCGCACATGACTCGATTATGAGTCATGGGTCTCGCGCGTATGACTCATTTAAGTCATATGACTTGTTTATGTTATAATTTGTTATGTTTCGCACATGACTCGATTATAAGTCATGGGTCTCGCGCGTATGACTCATTTTAGTCATATGACTTGTTATGTTATGATTAGATGACTCAGAGTTATGAGTTATCAGGGTTAGGGTTGCAAGGAGAGGTCTATATAAGGAGGCCGGTACGGCCGAGGAAGATAGCAACGACCGTCTCCGCTACACCTCCAGTGATTGAAATCTCAACACCAAGGAATTCTCACCACTTTTCGCGTCTGGTCCTCCCCCTATGGGGGGGACTAGGCCATCATCTTTTATCTTTTTGCAACAGCAAAACTTCTCTCCTGCTTTCTCTCTTGAGGTCTACCCTCATGAGACCCCTCCTCACTTCTTTCTGGCGTCTTCCTCGCTGGTTTCCTCTCCTTTCCCGCTTTTGCTTTAGCCTCGCTTAGCATCAGCACGGCTGGGTTCCTCCTTTTTCCCTATGACAGACGGCTGGGAATACGGTTTGCAGTACGTGATTACATTGGATTCCTTCTTCTTTCTTCTGATCGGTTCGGGTCAGTCCCTCTGCTGGGTCCGGGTTTTATCCCGCTGGTGGGTACGGGTTAGTCCCACGGTCGGGAGTTGGTGGTTGGTTTTCTCAACAGGCTACGGTCGAATTCGCCTCTCTCCTACTCTCTTCCCTTGCGGTGGTTTTGTCTACTGTGGGCACTGGGGATTAATGGAGACCGCCTAGTTAAGACAAAAACACGTTTCCGATAGTTGTTTCGGCATCTGGGTCTACCCCTCCCTCTTCCTTCCTTAGCTGGTTCGGCTGGTATCCTACTACCTCCCTCTTTGGCCGGTATCCTACTGCCACCCGTCTCGGCTAGCACCCTACTGCTCCCTCAAGCTTGCACCTTACTGCTACCTCACTCTTGGGGGCCTCAGCCCTGGCCTCCTTCCCTCCGATTGGTATTGCACTGTCTCCGGTCGGTCGGGTTCCATCCTCGTCAAGTTTCCTCCGCGGTGGGAGTCGCGCCATTAATTGGTGCACCTGGTCCTCTCTTGGGCCCGATCTAGGGTTAGCCTTTTGGCGGCCGGCTGTGCTATGGGCACTACCCGGTGGGTATGAGTTAGGCTTTCTTTTGTGCCTTCGGGCTGAGATTTCCGGGGGGATTTTTCCTTGGGCTTCCTGCTTTTCCTGTTTTGGGTTTCTTTTGGGGCTCAGTTCGTCAGGGCTGTAGGAGGGACTTGACTCGGGGTGAGATGTGCGGTTGGCTCCATACCAGAGGGGCTTGGGGTTCTTGGTTTTTGCCTCAGATGGAGGAGGGATGCCCGTGTTTACAGGTTTTGTTTTTACCATAGCTAGCGCTGCATGCAGGTTCTTGTACCTTAAACAATGAATATATGATATAAAAAAAAAAAAAACGGCCAAGGAAGATAGCTTACCTACGCCCTCCTCGATCATTCGCCCTGGCTACCACTGCTGGAGGCCGGAAGAAGACCAAGAGCCCTAAGCTGAAACCACCTTCTGCCACGCAAGTGACATCAGGTATGTTGGCTCCTCCTGTTAAAGAGGCTCCTATCCTGCCAGCGGCACAACGTCATTTCTTCGCCCCTCGTTCCTCTCCTGCCCTTCATCCCAAAGCCGAAAGAATTACTGTGACCCTCCCCGACATCGCTGCATTGGTCTTCCGTGAAGCCAACTGCCCCCTACCTCTCTCCCTCTCTGCCCGGGTCAACGACAGAGGCTCTGTCACCCTCACCGTCCTCGACCCCCACACTCCCACCACTTCCTACGCCCCATACTACCAAGCTCTCACCAATCGCCTCAACCAACTCTCTCCAGTAGGCGACAATGCCTACCTGCCCTTCCGTCCCGCCCCCAACGAGACCCAACTCGCCATCCACTCCCTCCCCCTCGCCTACCTCCCAGAAGACCAAGACGACCTTCTCTCCCTCCTCCCCGAGTCCGTCCGCAACGCCACGGGCGTTCCCATCTTCTCCGCCCGCTACCTCAACCGCGACCTGGAGTCCATGATGTCCAAGTCTACTACCTTCGTCGTTGTCACCATTACTCCTGCGGACATTAATGCCATGGGAACCTCAATCCACCTATTCTCCCGGAGGCGCTGCGTCGAGCGAGCCTTCTCCTCGAACCGCTTCACCCAGTGCCAGAACTGTTAGAAGTTCGGCCACCAGGCCCCTAGATGTAAGCTGGATCACCCGATATGTCCAATCGGCTCCCTCTCCCACCCACGTTCGGCGCATCGCTGCCAGAACTCCACCTGCCCCAAGGCCGGTAATACCAAAGCGGTCCTCAACTGCTGCCCCTCCTCGACTGCTTCCTGCCCTAACTGTGGTGACCCGTACGCGGCAACCGACAGAGACTACCCAGACCGGCCCACCCCTACCCCCGAAGAGCCTCCCACCTCAGGGCCGCTAGACCACGAAGATGAGGATGGCATGAACGTCGGCCCAGATGGTGCCAATGGTGAGGCTGGCCCCTTCACCCCGTGACAAACTCTTGCTCCGCCATTTGCAACTGCCCGCTGCCCCCGCCCTCGCTTCCCGCCCGGGACCCCCTAAACAGCAACTCGTTCCTCCTCCAGGGCCAGCCCCCCCCCCACCCAGGGGGATGCCAACCCAGCTTTTACTGCAGAAAACCCTTTCAGCTTGTCTGGGTAAATGCTTTCTCCCGACTTTTCTCCTCCCGGGCCCTCCTGCAGGGAACTGGGCCTGTTGAACCTCTCCTTTGTCCAGCAACCAGCTTGGGTAGCTGGGATGTTTTTCTTTCTTTGTTTCAAAGTTTTTCTACTTTGTCTTCCTTACCTGCGATCGTGGCTATTCAGGATCCCCCTGTGTGGCGTGCACGTTCACCTTTCTTTCCTGATTACAAATGTTTTTCCCCGCCGTCCTCTTTTGGCAAACCACATGTGGCCTGCTACGCTCTTTTGTCTTTTCTTGAAGTTGTTTCCCTTTTGCCTGTGTGGGTAGGCCAGTCCGCCAACGTGATGGCGGTCGACCTATTCTCCGATTTGGGCTTTTGCTCTTCCTCACAGACCCGCCTTAGAGTATACAATGTGTACAACACTCAAGGCACTTCTTCCCATACCCGCATTGTTCCTCCTGAAGTGTGTTTTCCTGATTTAGATTTCCCTGTTTTTGTTGTGGGAGACTTCAACCTCCATCATCCCCTTGCTGATCCATTGAGGGTTTTTTCCTCTACTGAGCTCGGAACGTCAACTCCTTATTTCCAGCTCGCCTTGCTTAATGGTTTTTCTCTTCTTAACACCCCAAGTGTGTTTATTTACTTTCCTTTTGCCTCAGTGGGCAGATCCTCTGTTATAGACTTGTCCTTTGCCAACGGAGCCGCAGCACAGCTCTTTTCAGAATGGGCTACTCCGCTCCCTTCAACTGGCTCTGATCATGTTCCGATTTGTTGTTTTCTTTCTACTCCTTTGTTATGCTCTCCTGCCCCAACACCTGCTTGGGCTAAGACCAACTGGCCTGCCCTAGGTGACGCCCTGAAATTGTTTGTTGTTTCTCCCCCACCTGCCCTCCCTACTTTGGCCTCTGCCACATCCTGGTTCGATAGAAATGTTGATCGACTTCGCACTACCCTCCTTCTTCACACTCCCTTTAACTGCATGTCGACCCGGTCCAAGCCTTGCTGGTCGCCTCTCCTCTCCTCTCTGAGAATTTCCTTCCATGCTTCTACACTCTAGGCTCGCAAGGAACCTAACATGAGCTCTCGAGCTGAAGCCCTCTCCGCCCGCAATGCCTATTTTAAAGCTATCAAGCAGGCTAAGTGTGCATACCGGGATGACTTCCTCACCTCCGCGACCCCCAAGACTGTATGGACGGCCAAACGTTTCGCTATGGGATGACCCCCTGACCGTTTTCCTTCCTTCCCCGATGCAGACACTCCATCCGCTGTCAACACTGCGCTCCTGTCCCACTTCTTCCCCCCCAGGGAGTCATCCTCCCCTCCTACTATCCTACAGCCCTTCAAAGACTTTGACACCCTCACTAAGGAGGAAGTCTCTAAGGGCCTGGCCTCCAGCTCAAGCTCGTCCGCACCTGGCCCTGACCACATCTCCTACTCAGTTTGGAAGAGAGTCCATGCCACCAATCCGAATATCCTCACCTCCCTCCTGGGTCCCCTCCTCCTATATGGCTTCCACCCTTCCTCCCTCAAACAAGCTAATGGTATTGTTCTCAACAAACCAGGCAAGGTCTCCTATGACACGCCTGCTTCCTTCCGCATCATAGTCCTTCTCCAAACCCTATCCAAGATCCTGGAGCATGTGGTGGCTGTCAGGCTAGCCGCAGTTGCTCAGGCTCTTGGCCTCGTCCACTCCAACCAGTGCGGTTCTCTCTCTGGCATGGGCACTTTTGATGCCCTTGCTACCCTCTCACACGAGGTCCGACTTGAGCATAGCATGGGTCTCTGTTCTTCCACACTTTTCCTAGATGTAAAAGAGGTCTTCGACAATGTTGACTCAACCTCCCTCTGTGGGAGGCTCCGCGAAAAAGGAGTTCAGCACTAACTTGTCTCATGGGTCCGATCCTTCCTGCATGGCCGGTATTGCCGCCTCCTCTATCAAGGCTCCCCTAAGATACTTTCCCCAGTCCAGGTCGGCACCCCTCAAGGATCACCTGTCTCCCCCCTTTTCTTCTTGATTTATGTTTCCTCCCTCCACTTCCCGGTCCCCAATGGAATAATCCTCTCCTACGTCGATGACTTCGCTATAACAGTGGCCTCACACTCCTACCAGCGTAATGTTCAGAAGCTTCAGGCTGTCGTGACCTCTCTCACGTCGAGAGGGAGACGTATAGGCGTCGCCTTCTCCCTCCCCAAAACTGAACTCATGCACTGGAGAACACCTCAGCAATGAGGGCCCCTCTCCTCTCTCCCCGTCTCTGTGGACTCTGTCCCCTATAAACCCAGCCAAGTACTCCAGTGGCTGGGCTACTGGCTTGAGCCCGCCACTCCTGCATTGGATCGGGCCACCTCCTCCCACTTTACAAGACGCCTCGTATTAGCCGAGGCCACTCTCGCTACTATAGACCGCCTCTCTCAGCCTGGCAAGGGTCTTGCCCCACATCTGTGCCACCGACTCGCCTCCTCCATAGTCCGCCCTATCCTCCTCTATGGTTGCGACCTGCTCTCCCCTAATTCCAAAATATTTGACAAGATGAGGGCTTTTTGGTACCGGGTACAGTGATGGGTTACCAACTGTTTCTCTTCTACCAACATGGCCATCCTTCCTTGTGAGGCCTCTCTCCCCCCCATTGACCTCCTGATTAAACACCTTCAGCGTCTGGCTGCTGTCCGCCTCGTCTGCCTCCCACCAGAAATCAACCCAGCGACCGCTCACCTTGATCACTCTGTCCCGACCACGTCACCCTTCCGGGCTCCTGATTCTCTTCATCTCCCCAACTCTGTCTGAGGCCGTCACACCTGGGCCGGACCTAACTACACCCCTCTCAGATGGTTCACCAAGCCACCCCCCCCACCTAACAGAGGTCACCTTCCTGTCGATGCAGTCGCCCATAGGGTCCACTTCATAATTGGCAACCGTAACGAACCCCTCTCCCCAGCAAATTTGCTCCTCCCCCCTCCTCTGCAGATAGCACCTGTCGGGGCTGCTGCTCTCTACACCTCACTCAAAGCCAGGTGCTGGGAGGAACCCCTCACCTCTTGGCATCTCCTCTCACCTCCACCGCCCTACTATCGTTTCGGCCCCTCTCTACGCCCACACCCTTTCATGGGTCTTAGACGTTTCCTCTCTGGCTGGCTCCACCAGATGCGTGCTGGCAAAAGCTATTTAGCCACCCACCCCTCGTGGCATGACAATGACCCATCACCCCTCTGCCTTTGGTGCTAGGAGGAGGATGAGATGTTCGAACACGCACTCCTGCTCTGCTCGGCCAAGTCCGCCGCCCGACGTCGCCACCTCCAGGGGATAACGGATATCGGACCTGACTCTTCTCTTTGGACCTCGATCCTGTCTCTGCTGGGCCTCGTCGCTACCTCATGGCCACCAGAACTGGCTTTCCCCCCGACATGTTTTCACACTATGCCTCCCATCTGCCCTCACTATCCCCTTCTCCTTCCCCCTCTCCCTTGCCTCGGTCGTTGTTGGCTGGGTCGCCAAATGGTCTAAGCGGTAGAAGGTTTCCTGTTTGATTTTACTGCTTGTTTTACACGAGTTGTAGGTTTCTTTAGTTATGATGCTAGTTAGTTAGTAGTTTTCCTTTATAAGTCCCGTGTGGGCACTGCGTCAGTTATTGGACGCAATCGGAGGACTCGGTTGTGTTTTTTTCCTTTGTTAGTTGATTGATTTATGGGTTTTGTTTCTGCCATAGCTAGCGCTGCACGCATGTTCTTGTACCTTATACAAACAATGAATATATGATATAAAAAAAAAAAAAAAAAAAGCGGCCGAGGAAGATAGGCTCTCCACGCTTTGTTCTAAGTAATTTCCTTACTTCTATCTTCGCTCCGCCTCGGTAGCGAGCTTCGACCTCACGCAACGCATTTCGCCTCGCTCACGATAGCTTCATCGATACGACCCATCGTTTCCATCATCGTTTGTCGGGCGGTTGGTGATAGAATAGTTGTTCTCGCTTGAGAAGGTGTTCCAGAGGGAGATATCCGTGGTTGATCCCGGTAGTCTCTGGACACAGGCTTGAGTGAGGATGGCGACTTCGTCCGCCTCCTCCTCCACGGACTCTGTCCCCAACTCGCGGATGTCGTCTCCCGTTCGGATCGACTCCAACCCTTCCTCCTCGCTTGAGACGGCTCGCGTCGCCTTGTCTCTCGCGCCCGTTTCTGAGGCTGTCCGTGGCCTCATTCCTACAACTACACGGTCGTACGTTGCGCCTGGCGGGGATTACAGTTTTCTGTCCTTCGCCCATGAACACGGCTGCCCCAACGCGGTAAACCCGGCGTTGGATGATTTGGTGAGGGGGTCGGTTGCTGCAACCGCCCCTGTCACGATGAAAGAAGTGGAGTTTTTTGTGAAGGGTTGCCTATCTGGCAAGGGGTGTCCAGCCACCTGTGGCTTGGACAATGCCTCTACCACAGGCCTCTTCAATCGGTTCAACTCCGATCACGGTTCGGTGTACACACCAACCGTGCCCACCCCCTCTCCTCCCACCAACTCGCAGGCTATCATCCCAGAGTCGTCCCTCCTCCCGCCGGCCAAGCAAGGCTCGACCACCACTACGGTTGAGGCCAGCTCGTGGTCCACCTCCCCTTCCGCCCATCGAGCGGTGTTCGATAAGATGGTGGCTCGGGATCGCGCTAAGCGAGCCTCCACTGCCTCCACCCCTTCTTTCCTGTCTGGGCTGTCTTCTGGAGAAAAAGCCCTCTACACTACCGGGAAGTTCAAGTTGGACGACCCTGCCGATGAGGATTATGCCCCTCCGGCAAAGGGAACGCTCCGTCGTGCCCGCTCCTCCTCTCCCCGCAAACGCACCGCCACGGCCCCCAGTCCCTTCTTTGAGCCCCGGTTCATGAAGGCGATCGATGTCGACGAGGGTCGGAAAAAACAGATCGTCCCGGATGAAGAGTTTTCCCATGTCCTGGACACCCACCGGAAGCGCCTGGCCCCCCCTGTGCTAGTTCCTTCCACTATTGAGGACTCTCCCCCCTCGTCCCCCCCTTTGCTGATCACCCAGGAAGTGGTGCCCTCGGCAGAGGTGATTGTTCGGGACACTCCCATGGCCCTGGAGGAAGGACGGAACTCGGAAGCAACCGGTTTGGGCGACAGCATTCACGCCCCCAGCCTTCCAGGTACGCCCGTCCCTGGCTCGTCCCCTCCTGACTACGGTTCTCTGCCCCCTACGTCGCCTGGGGGTATTTTGGAAGGGTCACTGGGTATCCCTCGCAGCACGAGCACTCCCTTGGAGGTGCCGCTACCGGAGACCCAGCCGGAGGATGCTGACGCTGCCGTGGCTAGGGCGGACCAGATCATGGCCGAAGTGGATGAGATGATGGCGGCTGGTAAGTCCCCCTCCCCCGCTCCCAGGTCTGGCAGTATTGTGGGGTCCATGTTGGAGGGCCTTGAGGATATCCGGTCCGGGAACACCCAGCCCCTCTTGTCACCTCTTCCCAGCGTGGACGGGTCCGAGGAACCTGACACTGTGGAGGATGTCCGGACTTGGATGAAAGACGAGATCGTGGAGACGGTCCCCATTATGTGGGTGGGACGTCGGTTCCATCGCTTGGAAAATGCGGTTCGGACCTTGACGGATATAGTCGGCCGGCAGGAGGAGGAAATTGCCGCCTTGAAAGGTAGGTTGGCCCCCCGCCGTCGTTCCCCCTCTGTGACTCCTGAGTCCTCAGGGACTACCCCCATCCCCCGCTCCTCATCAGAGGGGTCTACTGAAGTCCCTACCAAGGGCCAGGGTGCTGCTCCGACGGCTCCTGCTACTAAAGCGTCCTTCGTGGACATGGTGAAGAAGATGGCATACGTGCCCAAACCCGCCGTTCCGCTGAAGGACAAGACAGTTCCGGTCCGGCCCACTTCGGCGGCCTCCTCCCATAGCACCAGCAGTGGCAGCTCTTCCAGTGATGGGGGGGTAGTCCTGAAGGTAGGAAAAGCTGCGGAGGGAAAGAGGGTAAGCTTTGATGATGAGGAGGAGGAGAAGGAGAAGGGGGATGGAAAGAAGAAGGAGAGAAAGAGAGGCAGGCGCCTGAGTGGTGCTGCCAGGAGGAGAAGAAAGATGGCGGCTCAGGCCGGCCAGGAAACCTCGGCGACCCCGGCCAAGACTCAGGGGAAGACTACTACTGACGGACAGGCTACACCCACCCCTGCTGCCGCCCCAATACCCGCAGTGCAAACCCTTTCGTCGGGGCCAGGCGCCATCAGGAGGATATACAATGTGGTGCCTAACATGATCCCTCGCGACGGCCCTCCTCGCAGCGCCAGTCAGCAAGGGCCACCACCAAGGCCGGCTCCACCCCAGTCCTCGCCTACCCCGGATGCTAGGGGAAGGCACATCACAATGCGGTTTGCCACCCGCAAAGAAGTGGCCCTGCCGGAGGGCGTGACGATGGAGGCCATCCGGAACCGTATCAACGTCACCCTGTCCAACTCGCCGAAAATTAGGGGCACCTGCCCTTACGTTCGTGCTGGGCATATCCGAAACGAGATTGGGTGTATCTTCCTCACCCTGGCGGCCCACTCTGCCGCTGAACTTGGAAACCGTCTTGACAAGGCCCGGTTGGCGCTGTTGAAGGAACTTTCACTCCCGGAATTTGTTTTCCAGAAGGATGTGAAGAAGGTGAACATCATGGTAACGGGGGTCCCCCTTTCCGACACCGGCCGTGGTTCTGTCTGGAAGGTTGATGGGTGGATTGGGGAGCAGGCTTCGGACGGCCTACGCACTGACTTGGAGCTAGGCAATCCCGGCATAGTCACTGTGTCCCGCCCCGACATCATGGGGTCCATTCATGCCATGAGGCAAGCTAACGCCGTGTCTTGCGGTATTCGCTTTGTGGTGGAAGAGAATGAGGCGGCTAAGGCTGCTTTGGAAACTGGGAGGATCTGGCTTCGGGGGGGTACCCGGAATGTTAGGGTGTTTACCGAACACCGCACGGCGAAGGTTTGTGGTAAGTGTTTGCAGGTGGGCCACTTTCAGGCCACCTGTGCCCTTCCTTCCAGGTGTCGGTTTTGTTACGGGGAGCACCTGTCCCGGGAGCACATGTGTAAGGCTTTAGGGTGCCCCGGAGGCGTGGGGGAGGCATGTGGGCACACCCGCAGGATGTGTTGGTTGTACGACAGGACCGATCACTTTGCTGGATATGAGAAGTGTCCTGCCTTGAGAACTGACTCTAGGACTCCCGTGTCATCCCCACCCGCGACGACGGCGGCCGATGCCGCGGCCTCATCGCCCGAAGTGCCAGTCGCTGGAAAAAAGGGACCTGAGAGGGGGGGACGGCCACGACGCCGGAGCAGGGGACGGTCGCCAACTCCCAGGGTGGTGGAGGTGAGCAGTGATGAGGAAGAGGAGGATGTTCCGCGGGAGAAGTCTGCCAAGGCTAAGGGTAAGGAGCCTGAACGACCCCCCCCTTCCCCCTCCCCCAAGCGCGGTATTTTGAAGAAGAAACCTGTTCCGAAGAAGGGCGATGCTATGTGGTTCGCCCTGGACTCTGAGGGTTTTTTAAGTGACTCTGGCCCCTGTGGCCCGAGCGGATCTGTCGAGGCTCCCTTTTAATGCGTGTCACGGCGATAGCATTAAATGTGGGGAGGAGTGGCAGGAATCGGGCGCTGGCGTTTGATTTGTTTTCCTTTGTTGATTTATTTTTTGTTTTGGAACCTCCGGTTGATTCGGAGGGGCAGCATGTGCCGGTAGAAGTTGATGGTTGGGATTTGTTTTCCTTTGTTGTTGGATCGGGGGTGGAGGTGTTTGTTCGCTCGCATTTGTGTGGGCTGTTTGATGTGGTTGGGCATAAGGGTGCTTGTGCCCAGGTTGGGTTTTGGGAGAAGGGTGAGAAGAGGGTGCTTGCGGGCGTCTACATCCCACCTACACACACCAAGGCCGAGTATCAGTCAGGGCTAAGGGACGTTGGGGAACCGGATATCGCGTTTGGGGATTTTAATGCCAGACATCACGATTGGGACCCACAGGCGGAGACGGCCAGACAGGAACACTGCGGACGATGGTTGCGGGAATGGATGGCACCTCGGTTGCTGAACATGGCTCAGCCTGACCGACCGACGTTCCGCGACATATCAATGATAGACCTCTGCTTGTATCGACGGCCGTACCTACAGCACAAGTACCTTGATGTGGTGGGCTGCGAGCATGCCGCCCAGACAATTCGACTCCATGTGGACCTACCTGACAATCTCATGAGAAGGAGGCCTGCGTGGAAGAAGGCGGTGTGGGGGAAGGTTGGGAAAGAACTGGACACCCTGAAAGAGGTGGATGATGGGCAGTTATGGGGAGGAGTGAGAAGTGTGGTGGACGCACTCCCACGGGCTTCCGTTGGCAGAAGTCGGTGCGAGTGGTGGACGCCTGAGTTGGAAAGGATGAGATTGGATGTGGCCCGGCTGAAGAGATACTCCAAGCGCACGGCGGAGCGGACGGAGGACTTTAGGCTGGCAAGGTGTGTATACCGGGCTTGCCTGTTAAGGGCTCGCTTCGACCACATTAGGACCAAGCTGGCAGAAAGCAAGGATCCCGACATCTTCAGGCTGGCAAGGAAGTTGGAAGCCAAGCGCACGCTGCCCTCGATGGTGCGGACAGACGGCTCATTGGCTACCACGCACGCCGAGATCAGCGACCTAATTGCACAACAGCTGGATCCTGGTGATCCCGCCCGATGGACTGAAAGTGTAATTGAGATGGACAGTGCGCAAGAAATGGAGACGGCGCTGGCAAGATCTCCCACAAACACGGGCCCTGGCGAAGACGACATTGGCTATCCCTTCCTAAGGTTTTGGAAGAGAAGGGATGCCACGACATTACGACGCCTCGTTGACTGTGGGCTGCGACATGACATTCCGGACTGGCATAGGGCTGAGGTGGTGCTCATACCCAAGCTCGACAAGCCGCGGTATGATGTGGTCAAGTCATGGCGCATGATACACCTACTCCCGACCACGGCTAAGGTGGCGGAGAGGGTGGTGCTGCTCCGGCTAGCCGCTTGTCTAGACCTCGGCGAGACACAGTTCGGCTCCCGTAGGAGGCGGGGGGTCCACGATGCCATGGCGGTCGTTCAGGAATTCCTGCGCCATAATGAGGGGTACAAACGTCTGATTCTGTCAATGGACGTAGAGGGAGGGTTTGACAATATTGACATCAACCTCCTGTCAGATTTCCTGGTGGCCCGGGGGTGCCCTCCCAACCTGTGTCAATGGGTTCGGAGATGGACAGGTTGTCGGTCCGTTCGCTTCCGGTTCAATGGGTGTGTTTCCCGGGTGTACCATGTTAGCAAGGGGGTCCCCCAGGGGTCACCGCTTTCCCCCTTTCTGTTCGGTGCTTACGTGGCCGACATTTTCACACCACGGATGCGTTACTCCCCTGGTGTCCGGCATTTGGTGGCCTCATATGTGGATGACGGGGTTATCATGGTTGCGGCTGACTCTTTTGATGCTGCCCGATACCATGCTGGGGAAGTGTTGCGAGATTGCGACCGTGTTGCGCGAAACAGGGGAATGGGGTTTAGTGCGCTGAAGACGCAGTGGATTGGGTTTGGTGATAGGGCGTGGGAAGGAATGGAATTGTTGGGGGAAATGGTGTTGCCATCTGAGGACCTGCGGGTTCTTGGATATAGGTTCAATGTATTTCTTAACTTTTCTTCTCATGTACGTTATTGGTTAGATAGGGGGTTGGGTGTGAGGAGGAGGATTGCGGCGCTGGGAAGGAGGTTTGGGAGTGTTGGGGGGTTGGGGGCGTGGGAGACTTACCGTTTGGTGCAGGCAGCCTACCTTCCGACCGTCTACTACGGACTTGAGTTTGTAACCGACTACCCGTCGTATGTGAAGCAGATTCAGGTCCACGTTAACGATTGCCTCCGCTCCGTGTTCCGGACTCCTATGAAGCTGGCCAACAACATTTTACTAGCAGAATACGGGGTTACGCCTGTCGCTATTCAGGGCAGGTACCTACAGCGGAGGTGTTACAGCCGGTTCATCAATTACTGATATTGCGAGGATCATCCTTGGTTCGGGCAGATCAGGCTGGACTGGAAGGAGGAGGGTATGGTGGCCCACCGACAGCATTCGGACGAGGTGCTTTCCTACTGTCCCACGATTACGATCGGGAAAGGGAAGGAAACCATGGCCCTCAGACACGCCGGGGAAGTCAAGGAACTCAGTGGCGGCTCGGAACTGGTGGTGTACACTGACGGGTCCAAGATGGCCGAGGGTGCTGGTGTCGCTTGGGCCGCGTTCGCACGGGGGGCTTCACTTAGGATAGGGGGGTGTTCGGTGCCACTGTCCTGGAGCATCGTCGAATGCGAACTGTTTGCCGTTGTCTGTGCCTTGCGGGAGGTCAGTGGTTTGTGTGAGGGACGGGGAGTACATGTGTTTCTGGATTGCGTCCCCGCCCTGCTTCTGATTGAGAACATGTTGCCCGAGGGGGACTCGGCTGAGATGTGGGAAGTCATGGCACCTTTGATGGAGGCTGTACGCCCGCGCTTTGGCTGGGTTCCGGGACACATGGGCATCCAGGGCAACGAGCTGGTCGACAGGAAGGCCAAGGAGAGTACACGCCTGCCGCTGCAGCCATTCCGGTGGGAAGGGGTAAGCTTTGGTATAGGGCACGCTGCGTTGGCCCGTGAGTTGAGAAAAGAGGAGTGGGAGGCCTGGCATGTCAATGAAGGCCATGGGTACTATGCTCGTGGGCCTAAGGCTCCCAGACACCTTCGCGGGCTGACAAGGATGGATTCCTATGTGTTGACTAGGATTCGCAGTGGTACCGGCCTGGTCGGGCATGACGATTGTGAGGGACGTGAGGAGAGGTATCATTGGACTTCTTGCCCACGGTACAGTTGGGAACGACCGGCTATGGAGGACTTGTTCAAGGACTCGGCAGTCGCGGGCTGGAAGGACTGGTGGTTGGTACACGGGTGGCTGGGACTAGGGATCCCCCGTCATATTAAGGAGGTGGACGGGGAGCTAGTGGTTGCAGGTAACCCGTTTGATGGTACACTGACGGTGGAGAGGGACGGGAAGCGAGTATGCATAGGGACGCCTGATACTTGTTTGCGGTGCGAAAAGAAACATCCTGGGGGGGAGTGCGTGCTTCCGAGTAAGCATCTTCCTACAAGTGGTTCTTCCTTCCGAACTCGGTCGCTACGTGCTGTCCGAACTGCAACATGGCGATTACCTACCAAGGCACCTCCACTCGGCCCTCCTTCTCTACTCACTTCGATAACAACCCGGGCTGCCTCTCGGCGAGCCTTGACCAGTTTTGGCAGCGGCACTGGCTTGACTGGGACGACCTCGCGCTTTCCTTGCGGACGGCCGTCGTGCTCAAGTGGGCCGGGTTGTTTGGGTTTATCGAACAGGAACGGTGCCCCTTTTGCGACCAGCGGCGGATTGCTGGGAAGGTTAATAGGATGGGGGAGCACTATCGAAAGAAGCGTGGATGTTGGGACAGACTGTATGTTTCCTTTGTTGAGTATATTGACGAGATTGTGTTGGGGGCGGAGTAGTTGTGTTGGTATGTTGTTGGTGGTTGGGTTGCGGGAGGGGAAGACGCGATAATCCGGGATGTCGCTAGTCGACATGAGCGCCCGTGAGCCCCTTAGGTAGTGATTTTTGGATTTATGTTTGGGAGGAACGGTTGCGGGACGGGATTGCGCCCGTGGTAGTGTATTTTAGTTTGTGATTTTTGGGGCGAGGGGGAGACTGGTCGTATGCCGGAGTCGGCGGTACTAGTATAAATAAATTAGATTGAATGTTCTAAGTAATTTCCTTACTTCTATCTTCACTCCGCCTCGGTAGCGTTCCTTCGCGCCCACGATAGCTTTCTGATCCTTTGATTCTGGGGGAGATATCTGAGTTCGCTCAGTAGTTCCTGGGGTCTTTGGTGTTGAGGTTGTCGTGTGGTGGAGTGTCGTGGTTACTTGTTTTCGCCTCCTCGTTGTTGTTTGATTCTCATGATGATTTCGCTTCGAGCCTTTCACCTTTGGCGTCTACGAGCCCTCCTTTGGTAAAAAGACTTCGGCTTCTCTGTCTGCTCGTCTACTCGCAGAGTTTCGCGTTCGGAGGATGGGGGATTTGAACATTGCTGTGGGGGGAAACACCCGTGTCGTTCTTTGGGCCAGCTCATGTTTCTTGTTGGGTTTTAATGGAGTCCTTAGTGTTCACGATACAAAACGCCCTTGGGTTAGACTGATGACCTTCCCAAGTATCAACACGTCGTACCGATCGCATCATTCCTCAAGGGACGGGGGCCTCGCCGGCCCCGCCCTTCGTCTACTATCTTTACGGTCGGAATCCTACGATGTTGTTTATCACCGTTCCCTCGATTTCGGTTCGAGTGGCATTTACGGTGGTTCAGTCAGGTGTCTCCTCCTCTCTTCTACGTGGGGATGGCTTTGACCCTGAAATTCGTTGCCTCCTGGTGCGGGTGAACTTCTGCCCGGGATGGTGTGGGGCGATTGGTTGCCGGGCCACGCTTGGTCTAGTGCAGGGGTCAGTGTGGTTACGGATGGTGGTTGGCGGTCACACCCATTACAAGTGGGGCCTACCTTCTGTTTGTCTCGTTTCCTATCTTGGTACCCGCCCTCTCTGAAGCGTCAGTTTGGGTACCTTTCGTCAGTCTACGGTGTGGCCCTTTGGGGCCCACATTGGGGGGCCTCCGGGTTCCCTGGTTTCCCTCTCGGCTTGCTTGGATTTCGGTTCGGGCGGGCTGGGACTGTGGCCGGTGTCTTTGGATGCTGGCGCGTATGTTGTGGCCCCGGGTTTGTCCTGGTGGCCCCCCTCGGCTACACGGTGCTGGGGGATTGGGGCTCTGTTGCTGTGGCCAAGACTGGTGGCTGCATGATGGGGTCAGGTATCGGCTGTCCTGTGGCTGTCGGGCGGTTGATCTGCCTGAGGGGCTGAGGGGGCTGGATGGGAACTGCGGTGCCTGGTGTGTGGGGCTTGGGGGGGGCTGACTTGGCGGGGAGAGGCACCTGCGAGCACCGGTCGGGCCTGCGTCAGGTTGGGCGAGGTCTAATTAAGTGTTTCCAGCCGGCTTGGGCTGTTAAGGTTCAGCTGCTGAGTGCTGTAAAGCTTCCTGGCGGACCGGCTGGCTGACGGCCACCTGTGCGGATAGTGGGTTGCGACCTCTGGGTTGGACTTGTTTGGGTCTTGCGTGCTGGGTTCTGTGGGGCTTGTTTGGTTTCTTTGGTTCGGTTACGGGTACGGCGGGCGGAGGCATGGCACCACGGGTAGGAGATAGGCCCTACTGACCTCCTCCGTCTGTCACCACCTCTATGTATTTCCTTTGTTTATGTTTTGTTTTGGGGTTACGGGTAACAGGTACAGGTCCTCCTCACCATTACGCTCTTCGGAGGCACTAGGCAAAGTGGGTTCATTGGGTCGACGGCCTGGCGTGCGGATGCGAGTTACGGACAAGTTGGTCGTAACCTCTCTGCCATTGCGCCACCCGTGTTGATAAATTGTTGTTGGTTTTCTACTGTGGAGGAGGGTTTGCGGGACGGTATTTAGACCGAGCGGTAGTGGAATTTTGTTTTTTGTACGGGGAACTTGCCTTTGTCGGACACCCTTTCGGCTTTTGGCTTCGGCCTGGGTCCTGCCTGTCGCCTGTGTATCTTGGTATTCGTGGGTTTGCCCCTCGTACTCCTTGTTCAGGAATGATGCGGACTTGCTACAAGGGCTGCGGTTGGTTCCATACCAGAGGGGCTTCGGATGCGGGGGCGAGGAGGACTTTCTTTACCGTTGATGGCTTTGTATTTAGTGTTCGTGTTGTGGGCATGGCGCGGGCATGTTTGAGGTACGGGGCTGGAGGTTTGGTTTGTTCGTAGTTAGTGGTAGTTCCGGTTCGCGTTAACCCTGTGCCGGCGGGGACTTGTCGTATGCCGGAGTCGGCGGTACAAGTATAAATAAATTAGATTGAATGTTCTAAGTACTTTCCTTACTTATTACTTTTACGAATAAAACATCTTTACGCTCTTTATCACGTTTGCATATCCGACACATTTCTCACGAGCCTATGTGAGACAAAGTTATCTTAGTCAAGATTTAACAGGCGTTATCTTAGTCAAGATTTAACAGGCGTTATCCGACGAAAGGTGATAACGTAGATCAACCGATCTAAGAACTGTTATATCTGATAAGATAAGAAACTAAGAAGAGAAGTATCGTTGCCCGTCGCTATCAATTAACCACAAGCTAGGAATGTTACAACTATACCAACTATGGAACTCTCTACCCATATACACTTAGCCTTCTGCAAGCATTCGCAGCCCCTGAACATCTATCCGGTTCTACTCATTTCTATATTATTCCGGGAGATAGCCACATAGCTCCCCCAATAGACCACTCCAGAGTTTGACTACTAATAGTCACTACCTACAGTCAATCCTCCTAGAAGTAGGTCTTATCATGACCTCGGACTAGTATCTCAGAGTCCTTAACAATTCTCCAATACTATTACACTTTCTGGACAACGGACTTCGGTTACCTCGCCTACAGGCCTCCGGTAACCTCACATACTACACCTGACTTCAAAGCAATATTATTCCGTCAGTTTTGGTCCATTTTTCACGAAACTATCTGAAGGCTATTCTCTAGGTTCTCCTCTTCCCCCTTATATATCCTGCGGGTAGCCTCTGGTTAGACGGACGGCGTGAGCGCATACGGAGTTACGGCAATGTCTCCCCTTAGAGACTTTTGCTAGACTTACAGCAACTCTTCAGGCTGTAGCCCATGACGCTAGGGACTTATAACAGGCCTGAAGAGGGGTGTTAGCATCTATACCTCCAAGTTACAGCTTGCTCGGAGCTCAACTGGCTGTGCGGGAGTGATCCGCACAAGCTTGAATTTGAATACCATATGTAGTTTCGTGTAACAAACAATCTAGTAACTTCCCCTAAAGTCCAGCATAACAAGTTACTTTAAAAGTAGGGTAACTTGACTCCATAGCAGGGTAATCCTAGTCTGAAGGTAGGGTAACTCTACCTGGACCCTCCATCGAATAATTCAGGGTAACTTCCAAATTGACTACTTTGGTTACCTTACCGAGTAGGGTAACCCCCAACCTTTACTAGTACCTATGTAGCTTTGGTATAGTCTAGTATGCCCAACTGAAGTACCTAACTACCAGTACCTCTACTCAGTAGATCAAAGTCTACTGCCATCCCTACCGTGGTAGTCTCTTGACACTGGTATGGGTATAGGTTTGGCTACTTGTAATATTACTCAGTGGATTCTCATTACACCTTTTCTCTATTATATGGTAATGACCAGTAAAGACTTATGATTATCTAGGTCAGTCGAGATTCGTTTTGTAGACAGAGATTTGTCTAGGAAGGCTCACAAGCAAATTGTTTAATTTATGACCACTAAGAGTGTAAGAAAGTAGAACAGAATCATAAGAACAATATTATTGATAGCAGCACCTAATTCCGATAGCCTAGGGATAACCTAGGTAGGGTAACCTTACCTGAGATTAGAATTCTCAGTCTCCAACATCCTCCTCTGACCTCCTTATAGGGCCCGCTCGTCATTATACATATCAACCTTAGTTGCGTCCTATAACTATTTATTCACAGAATTGAAGTTGTCAGAATAACAATGTATACATTGCTACCTCCTGTCCAATCTAAGACTGGTTACAGAATTTATAAGAGGGGACCTCTGGCAAGACCTGAGAAGTGGAGCGAAGTCATTCCATCAACTATCCAGGGAGCTACTAGACTTCAAAGATATGACATCTTTGGCATGAGCTATAAGTAACACGACATTT
The DNA here is from genome assembly GCA_006112555.1 of Tuber indicum. Taxonomy (NCBI): domain Eukaryota; kingdom Fungi; phylum Ascomycota; class Pezizomycetes; order Pezizales; family Tuberaceae; genus Tuber; species Tuber indicum. The sequence goes on from VBSK01000419.1 coordinate 176,437, forward strand.
TTGCACAAGGTTATGATGCTGAATGTTACAAGGTTCAGGACAAAGAACGAACACATTCACATCTACTCTCCAATAATCAGAAGAGTCTAAGAGTCCTAGAAAGCATTACCAAGACGCTAATAGGCCTTACAGGATGTTGTAAGTATGTAAGTGGTAGTATCGCAGTTGTAGGAATTATTACCAATACTACTTAACAACTAACCTCGATTACATAGGACAACGAGGAGAAGCCAACCATGGGATTATGATGATTATTGATAGAATGCCCTCTCCTCTATGAGAAGGAGGCTATCAGAATGTGTTACCTCAGTTAGTTGTTAAGCTATCACAACTAGATATATTCAACTCTAGCATATATATAAAGACAACTTCGTATTGAGACTCATCCTCTCAACAACAGAAGGAACTATTGGAGCTAACATAGTTCAACTTAAGAACTCAGCTACAGGTTTAAAAGCTCTGAGAATTGGATAATTACTATTGGAGACAAATCTATCTTCCTGAAAGGAAATAGTAATTACTGAAAAGGTTGTGATAGTTTTCAGAGTCTCCCAGTAATTGTACCTTCATGGAGTATCCAACATTGCAAGTTATATTTGGTAGGTACATATTTTATACGTTAGATAAATATAGCCCACAAACACCGTGACTCAGATGTGCAATATAAATATCAAAGTACCTTCCAAGCTTTAGACATTATCAAGCAACAGAGAAGAGACCTTAACAATATAATATTGTTCTTACAATTCTATATGACTTTCTTACATTCTTAGTAGTCATAAACCAACCAAATTACTTTTGAGCCTTCCTAGACAAATCTCCACATATATAAATAAATCTCAATTGGTATAAATAACCCTAAGTCTATACTGGTTGTCTCGACCTAACAATTATATTACTCAGGTCTCTTCTCCATTCCTTGATGATGTTTAAAGCTTAGGAGACACTTTGATATTTATATTCCATATCTGAGTATTCGGGAACTACATCTAACATACAAAATATGTACCTCTTCAAATATAACTTGTAACAATTGGTATTTCTTATCAGTGCGAATACCAAGAGACACTGAAAACTATCATACCTTCTTTGGTAATTACTATTTTCTTTTTAGAGTACTTTATTGTCTCCAGTAGTAATGATCCAATTCACAAAGTCTTTGGGCATGTAGTTGAGTTTTCAAGTCAAACTATGCTGGCCCCAATAGTCCTTTCTGTCAACAAGAGGATCGGTTTTATTACAGAGTTGCATCTGCAGTCATGCCAGGGTCGAAGACTGCAAGTTGTAATAACTCAACAACTAACTCATAGAATTTATCCGAATAATCTTCTTTTAATAAAAAAGCTGTTCTGTTAAACATACCCATAATCCTACAGGCAGCAACTCCTAGTTATCCAATGTAATGGCGATTGACCTCCATGTAGTATTGGTAATAATTCCCACAACCACGGCACAACCGTTATCCTAGTTTTACCACTCCACGGAGCTTATTGACTTCTTTGGTAGTACCTTCCGGACCCTCTAGACTCTTTCAATAACTGAAGGGTGAATGTGAATGTATTTATTCATTGTCTTAGAACCTCTAACATTCAATATTATAACCTTGCACAAAAATGTTCTGTTTCCTACTACTTGTACCAAAGATGGTACATCTTTGAACCCTAGTAACTCCCTGAGTAGTTGACTGATTGACTTCATTCCGCTTCTCTGGTCTTTCTAAAGGTCCCCTCTTATATTATATTCTTTGAACATATTTTAGTTGGGGGGACAGTAGCAATGTATACAGTGTTATTCTGAAATCTTTAATTTGGTAACCATATAGTCACAGGACTCAACTAAGGTTGATGTGTATAACAATATGCGGGACCCGTAAGGGGGCTGGACATGAGTATTAGAGGCTGAGAATTCCGTTCTCACGTAAAGATATCCTACCTATGGTATTCCTGGGCCACTGACATCAGGTACTCCTTATTGTGATGGGGAAGAATAGCAACCAATGACTGACTTGCACAGCGGTGGGTAGGAACACTGAAGGACTCTTTGGGGACTGTGGTAGGACGTGCACAAAAAGCGTATTGTAAGGTAAAAACTGCTTCACTCTCTCTATCTAAACTAATGGTAAAGACAGGTGTATAAGTAAAACATAAACAACGTATCGCCATCATTCCATGAATCACTACACCTATCTGTATCTCTCCAAAACATGCTACCCTTTCCCCCATATACTACCATAGTAACAAAGGAAAGACATGTCCTGAGAATCTTCCAACCTCCACACTAATCTATCGAATATCGGAACTCTTTACCAGACTCCCGAAACCTCTACACTCTATCTTAATCGACCACTGTCGATCCAGAACCTTCAATACTCCCCCTGAAACTTGCCATTCTCAACTCCGGAGATAGGCCGAGTTTTATGACAAAATCCGCCTGTTTGCCTTTCACATAAACTTTGGTAAACCCATCAGCAATCATGGCGGTAGTCGGTAAATGGGAAGTGGTAATCGTGCCGTCGTGGATTTGATCGTGAATCCAATGAAACTTTACTCTGACGGTTTTGCTTAGTGTTTGGTGTTCTCCGATATTCGCATGTTGGATATTCACTTGATTGTCGCTGTATATCGGGAGTGGTGTTCGTATTGCTTGTGTGTTTGCCACCCGAGTGAGATCCTGTGATTGGTGCAACTCACAGTCGATCTTGTGGATCTAAATCGCTTCATTGGTACTATTCGCAGTTGCCACAAACTCTGCATCTGCTGTACTTATTGCCGTAATGGACTGTTTTTTAGATTGCCAAGCAATAATTGATCCATACCAGTCTCTGATCACCATACCAGTTGTTGACTTTATCGAGTTAGGATCTCCCGCAAAATCGGAATCGGTATATAGTGCAATTGATTCATAGTGTTTTCGGATTCCGTCTCTAAATCTTAGATTTAGCCTATACTTTACTGTTTTCAGTAGATATCGCATGACCCGCTTGGCCATCATCAAATCACACTTTGCTGGATTCGATGCAAATCTGCCAAGAACTCCCACAGCGAACGATATATCTGGTTGAGTAGCCACCGCCGGGTAATTCAGACTTCCAACTATCTCCTGATATTCTTTCCGATCCACCTCTTCTTCACAATTCTCCCTTACATCAATCTCGTGACTCTCACAATCTCCTTTTCCCAAAACAGTCAACTTTCCATCTCTTTTTAACAATGACATTCCCGGATCCAATGGTGCGCTAACTCCACTTGCACCATCCATCCCAAACCTTCGCAAAATTTGCATAACATATCCATAGTGATCCAGCGAAACCACCTTCCTTACATGATCTCGAACAACTCTCATACCAAGAAAGTGTGACACGGGTCCCATATCGCGTATCATAAACGTTTGTTGTAAAAGTTTCCTTGTTGCATGTACGTCATCACTCCCCCCAACAAGCAAAATGTCATCCACCCATACCATCAAAACCAATCCCTCTTTATAGTAAACTCCAGCTTCTCACTCACTCCGCCTAAATCTCATCACCTTCAACCCACAATCTAACTTATCATACCAATTGTGCGCGGACTGGCGTAACCCGTAGAGACTCTTCAGGATTCTAACAAAAATTTGTTTCCGTTCCTCGGCGCATATGGCCATACTGCGTTCCAAACCAGTTTTTATAACTTGAAACCCAAAAGGAAGTTGTAGGTAAATCTCCTCTCTAATTTCACTTTCCAAGAACGTAGCAATAACATCAAGTTGGTGAATCACATAGTCATAGGCTGCCGCAAATGAAAGTATCAACCTCACAGTGCTCAGGGATACCAACAGTGTGTACGTACGGTCAAAGTTGATTCCGGGTTTTTGTTTAAAACTGTGTGTGACTAATCGTGCCTTATATCTTTCACAATGTCCATCAGAATCCAACTTTCTTGCTAAAACTAATCGTAAAGTAACAGCCTTCCTGTCCAATGGTACTTCATCCACAACCATCCATGTTTTCCACTTTTCCAAATTTCCAATCTCTTCATCAATCGCCTTCATCCACAAATTCTTCTCCGGAGATGCGAGGGCGTCGGTAATAGTAGGTGGTCTGGCTTCAACCATTCCAATAAAATCAATCGGTATTAAATCCCTACTATCCCTACTAGTCCCAGAATCTCTGCCTCATCATGGTCGTGGTTCCCGTGCCTTACCCAAATCGGTATTCAAACCACGTAGCTCACGCGAAAGCTTCTCTGTCGGTCTATTCAGAGGATCGAGGGCAGAATGCGGAGGAGGATTCTCTCCCAATGATTCAATTAAATCCGGATCCACAGGCAAAACCTCCCCCACTAACTCCCTACTCTTATCACCATTATCATCAGTAAGCTCTTCCTCTCCACTATCGTCTGTCATATCCTCCTCATTTCCTAAAACAAATCCTTCACCAGATTGATTGGGAGGCGATATTTTCATCGTTCTATGGTCAAACGTACCGTAATCCGATGTCTTCTTTGTCATTGCTTTCCATAAGGACCGGTTCTCATAGAACGTGACATCTCGTGCGGTGATGATCCGACGACTATTGTGATCGTAGACCTTATAGTGTTTAGACGTCAGACAATAGCCAACAAAAATACCATCTGTGGCCTTGTAGTCTAATTTCTTCCTCTGCTGTTTGGGTGTGTGATACAACACTTGACATCCCGAAACTCGGAGATGACGGATATCCGGAATCTGCCCAAACTATAGTTCGAAAGGGGTTCTACCATTGAGTGCAGAAGATGGCGATCGATTCCGAAGGTATATTGCCGTTTCACATGCAATAACCCAAAAGTCTTTAGGTGCCGCAACAGTCGACATCATACTCAATGCCTTGTTGATAATAGTGCGGTTCTGGTGTTCCGCCATTCCGTTCTCTTCCGGTGTATAGGGAACCGTACACTCGCTTTGAATTCCATTGGCTTTTAGGTAATTCAAAAAACGTCTTGATTGAAACTCACCACCACCGTCACTTCGCAAGGAGAAAATTCTTTCACCAGTAGTATTCTTCACAGCAGCCTTGAATTCGAGAAAGCGATTGAATGTTTCAGACTTTTGTTGAAGAAAATACCCGGTAGTATATCGCGAGAACTCGTCCGTAAAAAGAACAAAATATCGATTCTTACCGAGAGATGGAGTATCCATCGGTCGACAAAGGTCGGTGTGGATTCATTCCAAAACCTTCGTGGCGGGGTGTTATAGTTTGGTAAAAGGTTGCGTGCCAAGCTTCCTCGTAAACAGTCTTCACACTTCTCTTTCTCCTCTGCAGAGCCTCTCTTAACCTGCGACACAACAACCACCTTTTCCATCAACCCCATTGTGCCATAACTATTATGTCCTAACCCACGATGCCAAAGTCTTTTATCTAAATTCTTCTCTTTACTACTTCTGCTATCCTCAAAATATACTGTTTCTTGTCCTCCGGATCTTTCTTTCTGGCTATTTTGCGGTTTTATATCAAAAAGAAACAAACAATTCACCAGCCTTGCTGATCCCATTAGCTCCCCGCTCTTGTAAAGGTAACATCCCTCAGCAGGTACTATGGATATCTCCAATCCACGCTCCATCAATTGGCCCATTGACAGCAGGTTCCGGCAACCCGGTACATGTAAAACCTTTTCAATCGTTACCGTCCTCGTTCTTTCACGAGGCAAACGAACAACTATCTCAACACTACCAATTCCCTCACACTCAAGGTTTCTCTTATCCGCGACGTTCACGGTTCTCGTACCAGGCCTATAGGAATGGTACTCAGTAAAGAAAGATGTCGTTCCAGAAACGTGGTTCAAGCATCCACTATCAATCCACCAATTTTGGTCGATCTCTCCCATGGTGCAGTCAGTAATACGGCCTTGACTTACCGGAGAGTTAAGACTCCAAATCGCGGACACAGATTGTTTTTCCTCTTTCCGATTGTTACCTGTATGCCCTCTCTTACTGGATTCTTGTCTTCCATTTCTTTGATCCTCATATCGCTGATCTGTTTTGGTAGTTCTAACTTTTGCCCAGCAATCTCTCTTCCGATGGCCATTTTTACCACAATTATAACAGACAATCGATGCGTCACGTTCGGATCGTTCCCGTATATGGCTTGCAGTATTCCGATTTCCTCTTGTGGGTTTGCTATGTCCCCGATAAGTTGCACCACCGGAACGGGTATACATTACCTCATCTCCGAATTGTGTACCACTACTTCTCCTTTCGAACTTCAAATGACTTTCTTGTTTGACCATCTCATCCATCAACTATTGGGGCTGATGGGCATTACAGTTGATATGGCGTAATGTCCTCCATGCCTCATCATCCGTTGGAATCGCTCGGAGGATAATATACACCACTTCCATATCGCTCATACCTTTTCCTTCGGTATTGCAAAGTGCTAAGTCACATAGTAGCGATTTGAATTTCTCATTAAAATTCATAAGGGAAGGGAAATCGGCAACGTTCAATAATCGAATATCATCGTTTATGCGGTGGAAATGCTCTGCTCCGGTCAGCTTTTAATCTTTCCTAATTGCACCCCACATCTTGCGTGAAGATTTCGGCATTCCAATACTTCCGCCGAAAATGTGGTTCCATATAACTCGCCATCAACGCCTTTGCCATGACGTCTCTAGACCTCCATTTCATCTGTTCCTTAGTGAACTCCGTTCTGCTGGTACTAGTTTCGGAGGGCGTACTCGCAGGGTATGTTTCGGTCCCGTCTACTATAAACGTCAATCCTTTCCCGGCGATCAATATCATCATATCGCGGGCCCATCTCTCATAGTTGGTGTCGTTCAACAACTCCACAACCAACTTCAGGTTCATACCTGACGACTCCCAATTGTATTCGGTCATGTCGAAAAAACGAGATGAATCTTTCTTTCGGATTTTTCGATTCTATAGTAAATGTTCCTCTTAAATCCTACTTAACGCGAAAAGCTCATAACATCTTGTGATGGGGAAGAATAGCAACCAATGACTGACTTGCACAGCAGTGGGTAGGAACACCGAAGGCCTCTGTGGGGACTGTGGTAGGATGTGCACAAAAAGCGTATTGTAAGGTAAAAACTGCTTCACTCTCTCTATCTAAACTAATGGTAAAGACAGGTGTATAAGTAAAACATAAACAACGTATCGCCATCATTCCATGAATCACTACACCTATCTGTATCTCTCCAAAACATGCTACCCTTTCCCCCATACACTACCGTAGTAACAAAGGAAAGACATGTCCGGAGAATCTTCCAACCTCCACACTAATCTATCGAATATCGGAACTCTTTACCAGACTCCCGAAACCTCCACACTCTATCTCAATCGACCACTGTCGATCTAGAACCTTCGACACTCCTAACATTATCTGAGTCCATATTACTAGTATAAGGTATTATGACATTTTAGATACTTTCAAAGTATTGTAGCATTCTAGAGCTTTCTGTACCAAGATTGTTGCATTAAAGATTTTTACTGCATGATACTTCCTAACTACATAGCTTAGTAATATCAATATGATAATACGTAGCTTACTTTGATTATTAATAATTCTATTTAATGGCTTTATACTATATTAGATTTCACGGTTATCTTTATAGACTCCAGTTGTCTAGTCCAATCAAGACGAAGTCTGCATGATAAAAAATTCACCTTGACGTAACTGCAGTAGTTATATTATACAAGGACTAGCTTTCTTTAATAGTGCCCAGGTCTAGATAATTTCAAAAGACACTAAACAACTTTCACAATTGACTATGCTATTGTACGTTGACAAAATTAACCGCGATTCAACCATCGGCGGCAACGCACCCCTCTTCATCACACCTCATTTTCAACACCACCCAAAAAACCTACCCCAAGTCAACCAAAAAGAAACCATTCTACTTAATTCTTTTTTTCAATAAACTATGCCTTCTATTCTTCGCAGTCATGCCAAAAAGCCTATTCCCTCCACACACCTCTCTGAGCTCACCAGGGCGAGAATCCTTGGGTTACACGAGCCTCAAATGAGATATCAGCAAATTTCCCACTACCTTAATATCCCCTACACTACTGTCAGAAACACAATTGTAAAGGGATATCAAGAGGGCAAGGAGAATGAGGGTAGAGGAAGACATCCTAAGACTACCAAGTCTCAGGATGATGCTATTGTGGAGGAAGCTCTAAAAAATCGCCATACTACCTATTCTGAGATTGCTGAGCAAGTTGCTCCCAATGTTTCTGGCAGGACAGTAAGGAGAAGACTTGAAAAAAAGCATCTTAAAAAGTGGATGGCACAAGAGAGGGTCCATTTGGATGAGGATCTAGCTCAAGAGAGATTGGAATGGGCATTAGCCCATAGGTATTGGACAAAGGAGATGTGGAGAAGGAAGGCAATGTGGGGAGATGAGGTGGCAGTGGAGAGAGGAGGAGGGAAGAGGAGAAAATGGATATTCAGGTACCCAAATGAGAAGTAGAATAAAGATTGTGTTGAACCTACTGCTAGGAGAGGAGAGAAAGGGATTAGCCAGATGATGACTGGTTGTTTTTATGGTCAAACTCATGGTCTTTTTTTACCTGTTTTTTCTGATCCTTCTTCTGCTAGGGGTGGAGTGACTGGAAAGTCAATTATTGATGTTTATGATCATTATGACTTTCTAGGGATATGGGAGGATATCAGAGAAAAGGTTGGAGAGGAAGAGGTATTTTTTATCATTGACAATGCTAAGACTCACTTGCCCTTCAGGAGATGGCTCAGAGGGCAGGAAATTGCACTACTGGAAATTCCTGCCTATTCACCAGATCTCAATTCAATTGAAAATGTTTGGTCTCTGGTGAAAGGTAAGCTTCACAAGCACTACCCTGAGCTGTATCTTATGAAGGGTGATGTCAATGTGGTTAAGAAGGCAATAGTGGAGGCCATTACTCATTGTTAGGAACTTCTTGACCCAAAGGTTTTTGATACTTTGGCTGGATCAATGGTGGATAGAGTAGAGGCAATTATTAAGGCTGATGGATGGTATACTAAATATTAATTTCTATTATGTATTTACTTTTTTTTTTTTTTTTTTTTTAATTTTGATGATAGTAGGTTGGTGGGGGAGGGTGGTTGTCATCGCCAAAGTTTTTCTCTGTTGAATCGCGGTTAATTTTGTCAACGTACAATACCAAGGGAGTGTCATATAAGACAATAATGCAAAACAGGTTAATGATGCTTTTTCTACCAACCATCGATCTCTACCTATCACTCTTTATCACCCTCCTATTTGAGTTTAATTTTTACACTAGCGAAGGTCTTTTAACTTTTAAAATGTATTTCAAGATTGAGGCAAATATCTAAGAAGTACTTAAGCATTTTAAGAGAGAAATGAAGTCAAATGTAGTAGCAGTATTATGTGAATTTGCAATGCCAGTCTAATAACTACATTCTTCATAGAATGTACAATAATCTTGATAGGAATAGCCTCAAACAAATCAGAAATTGTCTGAGAATTAAGACAGAGGTTGGATGCTAATATCTTAGCAAATTAGATGAGATTAGGACACCTCCTGACTATTACCATATTAGCATGTTTGCAAATAATATTCTTACTTAATCTCATCACAATTCGGACACTTCTACCCTCATTATTAGTGAAGCCTGAACACGTCAGTTTCTTATGCTAAATTCCATATCCACAAGCAAAAAACACTCATTATTAAATGGAAATCAATACATAATGAAGAAAACCTCTATGACTAGTTCTACTGATACTAGTATGAAGGAATTATTGAAAGTAGGGAGATTCTTGCTACAGATACCTACAACTTCAATAAGATAGGATTTAGAATCGGGATGGAAAGTAACCAATGGGTTGTCTCATAGGAGCCTTCTTATTCTTTGAATTTAGGAAGTTCTACCAATTGAGAAATTGTTATAGTTATGGAAACTGTAAGCAGTAATGGTAAAGTTCTTCTACCAATAATCATCCTACCAGGTAGTTTTTATATTGAAAATAGTCTACATATATCAAGATCCCAAATGACTTTCTGATATGAGTATCAGAAATCTATCTATTCTAATAATATGTATGCCTTAGATTGGCTGAATCATTTCAAAGAACTTCCCTATCACAAACAAGTAGAAACTCAGCAGCTTCTTCTCTATGATGGATACAAGTTCCATACTACATGAGAGTTTATCCAATTTTGTAATAACCACAAGATTCTCCTCTTTTGCTTCCCTCTCTATAGTATCTACTTCTTGCAGCCCTTGAATATTATCATTTTTCAACCAAGTAAACTCTATAATTCAGAGGCAAATGATCCAGTGACAAGGAAAAGGTGCTTCAATTTCAATAAAGTTGAGTTTTTAAGTGTACTTAATTCCAACCATACTTCAAGGTTCAAGCCATTAACTATAGTTTCAGTATTTCAGAAAACAGGTCCTATATTATCTACTCTTGAGGTTATTTTAATAAAGCTGCTCAGGTACAATATTCCTAAGATATTATATATACACCTATCTTCATTCAGCAATCTCACAGAGATATCTATTCCCCAAGTGATCTGGTATCTAAAATGGTATGAGGATTTACTAGAGGCTAGAATTGAGGTATGATAGAAAAACTTTTACCTTCAACAAAGAAAAGTCTTAGGAACTTTATAAAAGGTAGTCTACAACAGGAACAAAGTAGTGTACAGGACTTTGAAGAGTTAGAGAACACAAAAGTAGTAGAAATTGCTCGAGCAGTATAGAGAGGATGGAGTCCTTTACCAACCCAAAATGGTAGAACTATATACACTCATAAAGTCCATACTATAATATATTAGAACGAGACAGATAGTCTTCAAAAACAACTTAAAATAGTCCACCAATCACTTGACTTAATCTCGAAGGTGGTGGAAATCAAGATCAAAAATCAATGTAAGAAAATCTGCAAGCAGATGAGAAGGGAAAAAACAAAAAATCGAAATTAAAAACTAAAGGTTTAAAAGATTTTACTTCAGAATCTTGGATATTATATTGTAGGTAGTGCAATATTGGCCTAGATCTGAGCAGAGCTGTGGCTTGTAGTATTGGGTATATGGATTAGGATAATACAGGATGAGCTGGCTGCACACATTTTTTTTGTATTGGAAGAAGCTGTACGGAGAAGCATGTGGAAGACAATGGTAAAACTTGGAGATCCAGAAGAGATACTAGGAAGTGGGAAACAGTAGTAAGGACAGGTAGTCATTTGTTTTCAGAAATGTATATATATCTCTTGGTCCGTTCTTCGAATCTTACTACCCAGTAGCATCTCTACTCCTTACCTCATGTGTTTTTTAATTTTTCACCTTCCTCTTAAGCTTCCCAATAGTCACTAAGTTAGCTGTATACATTAAGCTTGGAGTATGTTTTGGAAGACATGGTATTTTTGGTTGTAGAGAGAACTCCACTGGACAGTAATAAACAATGATTGGTGGAAAAAGTATTGTTGAGCTGTTGTGTATCGTTGAGCTGTCAGGCACTCCCTTGGGAGTGCCGTCAATTTCGAAGGTCACTTAGCATCTTTCGGAATTACGGGAACCTTGGCACGGTTATTTAATTCTAACTTGTTGTGGTACGGTACTAGTGCGTGTCTTAACTAGGTGCACTGGCCAATTATAGTCGACCGCCGTCCGACCGGGCCAGTCCCGTCCCGTCCAGTCGAAGTCGAACAGCCGTCGACGGTCGTCGGACTGGATAACTGGGAGCACTGGTATATTCCTCTTCTGAGACTCTAATTGTAATTCTATCTCAATTCTTTGACAATTACAAAATATTATCACCTCTTAGTAAGGAAAAATCTGAGAAACAAATATGTACCTTATACTCATAAGTTATTATATGAGTAATTATCAATATAAGTTGGATGAGAAGAAAACTATCATAATATTATATTTTAACAGCATACGATAATAGTTATTTACTGAAAAAAAAAATACCATAATAATATTATGATATAAACAATTACATTAATATGTATTTTAGCAAACTTGTAGAATATAGCGCAGAATTAATTTAAATGCCAGTTAAATGAGAGAGCACGGGTACGGAAGTATAGCAGCCATTGCAATACCAAGGGATGATATACCAAATATTTGCTTCCCGTAGCAAATTCTATTTCTTACGGTCAATCTTTACTCCACCATTTTCTATCCCCAAAACCGTAATTATCCCCTATGACTTGTCATCATAAAGTGTCAATTGTGTCTCGTCCCAATATCGTATCAACCTACAAAAATATCTTCCACAAACTCTACTTCAGAACCTGCTCGCAATCCCGTGATCTCGGGGAACAATGCTGTCACAATAACGCAGATACGAAATGGTTTGCTACATAATCCCTCACAAAGTGCTTCGCCCAGCGCGGCCCGCAAACGGGAGGGATGTCTACATATCAGTACCAATTCCTTCCCCATCATTTCGAGATACCTGTTTGTTCTTTTCTCCCTCAGTCCTATATTTGCTACCAGGAAAAGAAGGTAATTTATCGTCCAGTAAAGCGTCCATCTTGTCACAAGAGAGTGTATACCTACAGCTCCCTATATCCCTCAAACAAGCCTGTAAAATCCCGATCCGCAGTGATTGCATGTTCATAGATTTTTACTAGAGCACCCCCACCCCCCGCGTCCAGTTCACGGGAACTTACCCGAAACGCTTAATGTTTCATACAAAGGCCTGGAAAGATTCGAGGAATGTGGGGGAGCGGGTGGCGGTCGAACATGATATTCCGAGATATCGGTAGGGTGACACTTTCAGTTTGGTGCGGGTGAGTGCACTGCGCATTTTCTGCTTAAATTGAGTATCTCCTTGCGGGTTCCAGGATATGTAAATTTATTGAGTCCGTGCGGGTTCTAATCATCCTTTTGAGAGAAGATCTCCCCAGAAAACTTAGCACTTGCCGGAAATAGAAAGGGAATGGGGTGACCAAGGTTAACTGCTATTAATACTCCTCATGCTTCCGTTTACTTAATTATATTGAACATTAGCCTAAGGTCAGTCCTGGACCTACTTGTCCGAGGAGATGAAAACTTTGCCGTGGCGATACCCAGCTTGATGGGTGCATACGGTACCGTTCCTGTTCCTTTTTGAGTTTGCACAAGCTGGTGACCCCTGCCATATTCTTTTTCTCACCGCACCCGGTAGGCTAGACCCTCCAGGCATCCTTGATATCGGAGTCTGTGCCATCCTGCGACATGGCCCCGTAGGCATCACTGCTCCTGCTCCAGTGCTCCAGCGGCGTAACCTCGCGTACACGCTTACCAGGAGCGGATCCTAATCATAACCAATCACTCGAACACATATCCCGGCTTTGTGAAACGCTATCTTAGCACATGGGAAGTGTGAATCTTGCAGCATACATGAAGGGACACCGAAAAGATTTCGCACAGCGGATGGCCTCCTCTCTGACATCCATCTCTTATTTCCGAGGTGGCAAAGTCCTCCCCGTGTAAGGAATGTCCAAGGCATCGAAGTTTGGTCGGTGAGAGTGGCTCGCAGGGGGGTGACTAGACCTCTCTTCCGGCGGATATCTCCTTTTGATACTGCGCAAATCTCAATAACTGCTTTTTTCATTATATATCCCTAATGGCAGCACTCACTCCACCATGCTCCCCCCAAATCTCTGGCACTCACCCCGGTTCGCGAATGCGCACCAGGGAGAATCTTCTTGGAAATAGGGAAGCCGCCATCACAGTTTCTAACAAGCCGCATACTTTGGCTGGAACAATCTCAGAAATTTCCGAGTCTTGTTATCATACTTGAATATCTAAAGCGAGGTTTTTAGGGTGTGGTGCTTTGGTTCCGGGTTAGGTTTCCGGTAAATTACAGAGAGTTTTTATTGTTTACTCATCAATACTTTCCTTATTCATAGTAGAATCTGATTTCGTATTACCATATATCGACCAGTTGGCAGAACCGTGAATTGCAGCTGCTTAAGAAGAGATAGATCACCGATAAGAGTTGTACACTATTATATTGGGACCAAGTTAATGTCCCTAGCGGCCCACATGGAGGGTTCAGCCGCCCAGCCGAAAAAATATGTTTCCAGCTTTAAGTTTCGAGTTGATCTCACGAAGCAAACATGTGGAAAAGCTGTCGCACGCAAATAATGGGCCTTTCAACTTAAAAACCCAGCGCGAACACCCTACAACCCAGGAGGTGAAATCTCAACAACCGTGTGACCATACAAAATGCCACACATTCACGCTGGGGAACCGGCCATCTTGTTGACAAAGAACTTGAAACAAGCAAACCAAGCAATCCTGAGGCGCCCCCAGGCGCGTGACATCCTCTAAGTTGAGTTCTAGGCGAAGGGTTTAGACTAGAAGCATCCAAACAACTTGAAAAATCGCCAGCACGGGTGAGTGGGAAACCCCATCCATGGAACAAATAGACGCCCTACCCACCGCATCCGAAGTCGCATCATCAGGTGATCCCTCCCGCAGCTCCTTCCCTGCGTTGAACGTGAAAGTAGTATCGTGCGGTCTCTGATCACTAGAAGAACGCCTTACCCACATGCCGCATCCTAGAAAAAGACCTCAATCTGAGACCCAGTAGTTGTCCAACCGCGTGAGCACCCGGTCATAGCAGTGCGTTACCCCACAATACATAAAATTAGTCGAGTGATTCTGTATGAATCTCTCCGATTGGTCGTATTTGTGCCCTTCCGCTCAATGCAGGTTTGCGCTCTAATCTCCACCGAGGAGGTGCAGATAGCGAATTTCGGGTGGAACGCCCAGTAGCGGGAACATAAGGAAATAGCACCTTCCGTCGGGGTTTAGGGAGAGATCCAGCCCGCTTTGGAACAAGCCAACCAGCATGCCAGTCTGTGGAGATCGGTCATGGTCATGTAATTAATTGGGCCTGTTGGTTTTAGTGCCCGCCTCTTTAGAGGAGGGCGATCAGCTCATACACTAGCTGCAGATCTTTTCATTACATTCCTAGGTTGAATGGTCCTTGATATGAGCGTTTGCACTCGCCTAGTATGTGAAATACTGGAGGGAGTCGGGAAACAAAACGAGAATTGACTCTGCACTACCACCCCTCAACAAACAATGGGGCCAGAATCTGAATCGATGTGTGGATATACGTATGTATATCTGCGACTGGATAAGGCAACACACTACGCCTAGCCCTATGGCGTGATGCCTTATCTTCCTATAGCCCTGCGTCCTCCCGTTAAATTGCTGGTCATAAGTTGAGTTTCTTGGACAGTTTTATACACGCGGTCACGGAACCGCAATAAATATAACCCTCCTAAGAAACCAAACCCTTTGTTAACTATCCCCCGATCCATATCGTAGGGTAGGGTAGGGCCTAGCGGTATCTTCGCCTAGCACATATCCCCATATCGTGCCTAATAACGGACTAACTTAAATGTAGGGGCATACCGGATACTGGTAGTGGAAAAGTTTTTCTTTCGAAACTTGGGAATTCCGCCTTATCCGCACCATTTCACCCCCCCCTATGATTAATGAAACAGCTGTTCCTCTTCAATTTAATCCGCAAGAGGAGCGTGCGCGACCCCTTTATCTTTCACTGTTTCCCTTCGACGGTGCTCAAGGGGAAACAAGTGTTTGACGTGCGATGAAATGTAATGTGGTAGACTGGTCAATCAAGGAATTGAGAATCGTTAATGCCGCCACTCGGAAGAAAACCGGTGGTAGGGTGGTTGAATGCTGGTAGTATAAAAACGGTTTGTTGACGGCTCGATTTCACCTGCTCCCGTCATCACGTAATTGTGGACGGATATAGAGAGCCAGAGGCTGCACGCGGGAAGAGAGCGTGCCACGATACCGGTCCAGAGGTTAATGCCAAGAACCCCACGAAAAAAAAAAAAGGCTAGATTAGGGTACTAGATGTTGGGAATTAACGCTTGGCCTGATAGCTATCACTGCCGGTACCGGGTGTGTTGTAATTGGGTGTTCGGGATATGGGGCATGGACGGTGTCCCACCACATATCATACAAGAGTACAACATACCGTAAATTTGATCCAACCCCAGCGTTTACGTGGTGGCTCGAAACAATATTTTACCGTACCGGAGTTGCATGTGGGTAGCCTCTCTGCCCCCATGCTGAAACATCCTGCTGCCAGATAGGGCAAGCTGAGCAGAGTTTTTCTTGGGGGAACGAGTGGCGGGGAACTCACCCGCATCTTTGCTGAACATGCACTCCTCGGAATTAATCTGCCCTTGGAAGGGAATAGTGATATCATACGGGATCGACACTTTCATAGCCCGTAGACAACGCAATAGACACATCCCATGCTGTTCCGCACGGAATCTAAGGACTCGAGATACCAACCCGGATCCCGTCCACTCCGAAATAAGCAATTCCTCTGAGCCCTTCCAAATTCCCAGTACCGTGAAGAGCGCGGCAGCCTCGCTTTTTATGTCTGAACCAATAGAAATAGCGTTGCCTCTGTCGATATCTCTTCTAGCACTGAAGGATGCTCCTACCCTGGTTCTGAGCGGGTGGGGGTATTTCTGCGGTTAATAGGAGCGGTCTCCGGCTCCTGTCGCCCGCTATAGCGCTGGTTGTCACGCATGAAGGCGACTCTCGCCGTTCACACACTTCTTTCCACTCTTCCGGCATTGCGCTGGTAGTGCCATCACACACTTTGTAGTTCTTCGAACATGCTGTGCTTGCGAGGAACTCTGATAGGGAAAATACAGTCTGTTCCGGTGTCGCGAGAATTGGTGAGTGGTTGCATACTGATTGGTGGAGATCTGTTTGTGGTGCCGATTTTCTGCGCGGGTACTCGCAGCGTCAGAAGATCGCGACGCTAATATCGGATGTAGGGTTGTGATGATGATGTTACACACCTCAACGCCTATCACAGCGCTGCCCAAGAATCCTTACACTATGGTGTAAATGTGATGAGTCTATTCACGAGAACTTTTTTTCTATCCTTCGCCATCCATATTTCCCGCTCTCTGGCGAATGGCGGTACGACTCAAACATCCTTACCAGAAATAATTTCTGCGGCAAACGATCTTAATACTAGTGTAAGATGATAATGCGAAGAGGACACTAGGCCATTCATACCTTTGAATTTCTTTCCTTTTTGTTATCCCTGAGAATTTTTTCCCTCCTCTACCCGCACATTGCCAAATACCCCACGGTGACATTGTATGGTTCTATAAAGTTTGGGCAAAAGTACTGGTAGCGCCTTCTTGAATCCCACATTGTGTGGACACGTCAGTCAGGAGAATGATTGCTTCCACAATGAACAGTTCAGTAAAGCTGATTCTATCTATCCCACACCAAAATTTTCTCGGTCTCCCTCAGAATAGACAGGCCCAGGGTTGGAGCACCATATTCATACCAGGCTCTGTGCTGGTCTCGAGACGCGGGGCCAGAGTTTTTTTTTGTCGATACCGTAATCACGAGGAAACCTGGGGAGTATGTGCTAAGTCACCTCCTATCAGCTAGTTTTCTAGTTAAATGGGAAGTACGGTATCCACGTATATCGCTTGGTAAAGAGTCGGATATGGTGACATTCCAATTGTGGCCCTATTGCAGGGTGGAGTGATCGAGTATCCAACACGATATTGGTGTTGTTTGCTGACTAGCATGCCATCCCCTCAACCGTTGCTCAGACAAAAACGACAGCTAAGATCAACCAATTTTCCACAAGCACCAATTGTAGAAGCTCAACAGTTTATAATCCTCCAAAAAAAGACGTGAATATTTACTCATGCACAGGACCTAATTGCTCAGCCTCGGAGTTCCTCCAATTTTACTACGCTCTCTAGAGGTCGCCAAATATGCCAAGCCGGTCCCTTTCCCCATGAGATTTAGGTCCGTGAGCTCCCTTTACAAAATTATGAAAAGATAATGAGGTGGAACTCTCACTGGCTCTCTGGGCTATATATCTCTTGATGGGAGTCGATGAGTAAGGCGTAGACCCGACGTGTCGCGGTAGGGAAATGTTACAGTTTACAGCGCTGAAATAATAGGTGCTCTGTACTCGAGTACACATCTCGGAAGAGGGCTTGGTCTACACGCTCTGTGCAACTATGATATGATATACCGTACTTTCCGAATTATTAGGGACTACACTAGGTTTAAAATTTATTTCGAGAGCTTTGGCCTGGCGCCACTGCCTACTTTGGGGGTCTTTCCCAGCAGTTTATCCAACTTTGTGTTGAAGTAGGTAGCTACTCTTCCACCCAAAATACGGTTCGAATAATGCCAAGAGATATAGGTGAGAGGAGTATTTTCCATGGCGGGGAATATTCTATCATAGGAAACCTATAAAAAATTTAATATAGAAATCTACGGTAGTGGCTCGGGGTCGCGACATACAAAATTTTAGGGTTTATTCTTGGGCCGTTGTGGAGTTACAGGGATTCGGCTGATCAGGACACACGTGGCCGGCGGTGCTCCACGGTTGAGGGGATACGAGCAGTCTGATAGGCTTGAATTATATACCGCAAATACTGCAACAGCCATGGGCCATTGAATGGAGATCTTGGCTTTCCATTAGTGGTGCCCAAGAGAATACCTGTTTGCGGGAAAACACCATCGATCTTGGTTGTGTGGTTGCTGCTCGCCTGCCTTGCTCTCCCCATCTTCGAAGTGTGAGCCTAGGGTGTAACTTAACTTAGTGCCTAGCCAATCAAGACATTATCTCACACTCTCTTTGCCTGAGTGCAGCTCAGTTTTCCCCAACTTCCAAGGTACAGTGCTTGTACTGTACCAGTAGACTACTCGCGCCGCCGAGTTGAAGCTGGACGCTCTCACCTGACCAATACCGAGCCCACTTGCCAACACGATTAATAATCACACGCCATGGAGAAAAAAAAGATAGCTTCACACAATTTATTTTGATACATGATCTGGCAAACCACTGCATGCCCATATAAACTGAAATCTAGCCACTGAAATTATAGATCTGATTATGAAGTATCACCGACCGAAGCTTATTTGATGAATCGCAGCCTGAGCTTTCGAAGTTTTCACCGGTGTCTCTTTGGCTCCATATATCCTACAAGCTGGTTTCTACAATATACAGAATTACATTGCTCAGCTTGGTACTTTGGAGACATCGATTTGCTAGCAGGGATCACTGCTATCTGAGGGCGCTCGGCTTAAACTTGGCCGGGCGAGTACGGTGCACGAAATTTTGATGCGGCGATTTTTTGGAATGGGAGTTGCCCAGGTTCTTTGGCCCAGTGGTACAGGATGATAAATTACTGTTCAAACCATAGTGAATTGTATTAGAGTGATGGTGCCTCAGTGCATAAACCAAGGTTAGAAGTCAGAATCCGAAGCCTTGGCAACCATGCCAGGTGTAACGCCGGGGAAAAGCAAGAAATACGCAATGACACAAACTTCTTGCTGCGAAGGAGTTTTCTTCCCTCTCAAAATATTCGCCAAGAGTTCCAACTTCCAACTTCCAACTTTCCCTTTTTGGCGGGACGCTCATCAGACTATTCGTAGGGGGCGATGGAACTTGTACTGAAAGTGATAGAGCGTCCCCAGCTCTCGGGCTTTGACGTTTCTCATCCGATTATATCCTATATTATGTTGCTTGAAGCTTGATACTGGTGATAGTCTACTTCAGGTGAGCGGTCCGACCACCTCTTTTGTTACAGCATTGCCGTGGGAATTGGAATGATGGAACCACGCAAGGCCGTTGGAGTTGTCTCTAGTGACTGTTATAATTTTTCTTTTCATCTGTCTCAGAGGAGGGCTGAAAGTGGTTTTTTCTTCTTCCGGTGATTCCCTTCCCTATCCAAGGAGGGGAATTCTGGGAGTCTTAGCGTGAGGGTTCATTATTCCAACTTTTACGGGAGGGGATCGTAGGATTGCTGTGCTGTGCCATCGAAGAAGTGTGTGTGTGATAGCAAGCACTGTATGAGTACCAGTACTGCAAGGTAATGCACCTACCAGTGGCTAAAAAAAATCCAAGCTTTGAGGTTAAGATCTTGGCGATGCTTTACCGGGATCAAGAAATACATTTAAGTAAAACATCGCATGCAACAATCGTGCAAATACCAATTTATACCTCACGGTACCCCACTCGTTTATTGTGCTACTATTGCCCGTTGAACCTGAACTTCCAGCGCAAGTAGCTAGCTCTTCAGTGCTTGTTGCTTGACCGTTAAAGTATGTCGAGTATAAAAAAGAAAGAACCAAAAAGGGAATTTGATGCAGCATATTGCTCTCGAGGTGTCATATCAAACTGTACAAGCACTCAGTGTGCCAGCTCTTTCAATTGTCAAACAGGTGGACACAGATAGTCTGCATGCAAGATGAGATGATGGCGCCGAATAGCAGCGGTTCTCGTGCTGTTCTTTCTTCCCTTTTATATTTATTTTTTTCCCACTCTCCTTCTTTCCTTCCCTCGCTCTCCCTTCCCTTCTTCCCCTTTGCTCCCCGCACAGACTCTTCTTTATTTTCTTTGATGCTTTCCCTCCCTACACCCAAGAACTTACAGTTTGCTATTTAATCTTTCTAGACGGCATCGGCCCCTAGTGAACTCTGCAGTCAATGGGTCATCTTCATCGTTGTTGGATGCTCGCCGTGCTACTGGTGCCCGGCTCCCTGTTTCCACCTTCAACCACCGGCGAATAAAATTGGCAGTAACTGCGGGAACCGAACAACACAACTGGTGGTGGCATTTCAAGCTCACACGACCTTTTATTTTCCGTGCTAGCAGACAACAATGGCGGACCAATATTGTCACAGTGGAAGGAGAGAGTCAGGGAAGATGCCCTCCGGGCCTGCTTATGGTGCTGGGAGCCCCGATGCCTCCGCTGGGCAAGAGGAGCACCGGGAGGCGTTTGCTGTGGAGGTTGGCCAAAGCTCTCATGGTGGCGGGTCTCCTGGTGGCTCATCCTCTGCTCTTTCGTACCTGAACCCAATCCCCAATAGTTACGCATCCCAGTCACCATTCGTGTTTTCCTCTAAAGGTAAGAACACCAGAAAAAGTTGAAATCACGTCAAATGCCGGCCAAAATAATAACATCATGGCCACCGAGACCATCGCAAACAAATGCCCCCAACTCCCGCCTTTTCACGAGAGCAACCTCGTTAATCAATTTCTAGGTTCCTTACCCCCACTTTCATCTGCTGAGATGGAGTCACGGTAAATCCCAAGTCCCCTCTCTTATCTCCCACTGCCGGTACTCTCGCTTTCTTTGTTGGAATTCGATGAATTTCTCCGTTTTATATTTTATTTTGGTCGTTTGATCAGGAATTTCATGTTGGGCTGCACGCAGCAAGGACAATCGAAAACAGGGATCCAGTCTAGCTATAAAATCCCCGAGTCACCATACCTCCTCCTTTCCTACCGCGCAAACACTTGCTGTTTTCATTTGCTCTCCATTTTTTCCGCTTCCCCTGCTATTGCTGTACTGTATCGTTATCTATGCTCATGGCGGGATTATTTGCTGCGCTGGTGCTCCACCCCCTGCTTGGTGATCTCGGTTTTTGCACATCCAAATTTTCTCACTTTCTCGCTCGTTGCTTAGAGGCGAGTTGTTTCCTTTGCAAGAAGAGCGGAAAGGAAGGAAGGCGAAATAATAAAACCGTATCCGCTGCCGGTTTGGGTGTGGCTTTGTTGACACAAGCGGATTTCTGTTAGGACCCCTCTGTCACCCGGCCCCCTCAAGCATTACTATCCTCCGACTGGTGCCCAGGACCGGCACTTCTCGCTTGAACAGAACAACTCCACGTAAGGATCTCACCTCCCCGGCCCTCTCCACTTTAGAATGAAATATCGCGACTATTATCGTGATCTTTACCGTTCCCCTCCTCTCCTACCCTGAACACCATTTATCCCTATCCCCGCTGCCTTTTGGATCGCAGAAGCACTTTTTGACCATTTGCTGCCGGTCTAGTGCAATTCCTCGAGAAACGCGTGGACAACCATCTGACCCTGAGTGGGCAGGGGGAGTTCTTGATAATAGAAACCAATTTTGCTCATATAGCGCTGGAAGTCCTCACTATTTCTCGGCGATCGCTTCGTTCGCGGTAAATGGGAGTGCATGGGATCGTTCTTCCTTCATTGAGGACAGCGAACTCAACCGGCAGCACCACCAACACCAAAACCAGCAACAGTATCCTGATACTTCTATGGGTGAGTCTAGCCAGCTGAGCAGGGCTTATGGCTTGCCGAATATCCACGGATCCCCATCGGCGGCACCACAACAGCAGTCGTTCGGAACTTATGATGAATCGAGAATACAGGCTGTCTGTTTGCCATTTTTTTAACTTATTCACTCCCTTCACATCTTTCCGAATAACCTTTTGTTGACTTTTTTGTCTGTTCTCGTTCTCAAGCCTATCGCCCCAATTTCAACCGGTATGGGGGAAAGTGCTGCAAGAAATGCGGGCCGATCAATGAAGCCTTTAGTGACGCCATTCTACATTACATCGTCCCATACAGAGACATTGGGATCGCCGGTTTCTGTTTCCGGCTCGGATCACTCACCCTATGCCTCACAAATCAGGCCAACCCCTCGCGATGGATTTACTCCGAGCCAAGACGTGGGAAAACCGAATAGTTCAGTCCAGGAACAAGTAGAAATGGAGCCGTTTAGTAATTTTCCACCGGCTATCTCGTCCTTCGCCCCCTGCGGTTCGACGCAACCCATTCGAGAAGACGATCGCCAGATGTGGCCCACCCATGGAACGCATGGCATCCGGTGGGCAAAGAGTGAGCATGCCTCCCCAATTGAAGACTCAGAAATTCCTGGTCCCAAGCTCAGGAGATCTTCCCTAAAAACTTGTGAACTTGGAGAAACTGGTCTTGGTTTTCCAGGCTGTTTCGTGCTTGTTCCCACTGCCGATAGTCCTCCGGATTCAGAATCTCAATCAGGAGACGGACCAGAGCCTAGTTTAGTGTCAGCTAAGAAGAGTGTTCGGAGGCCGATGGAGGAAGCGGAGCGGGCAGCGATAAAACTAAATAGGAAGTTGGGGGTTTGTCTCCGCTGCAAAATATTCAAGGAAAGGGTACTCTATCGATCTCTTAAACTCTCCCTATAGTCGAATTTTTGCTCACTGTTCATCATTCTGCTACAGTGCCGAGGAGGGTTTCCCTGTGATCGCTGCCGGTCCCTGAGGCATTGGAAAAATATCTGTGTTTCGGCACACTTTGCTCACAGATCGATATTCTCCCGGGGTATGGTTGAAATACTTTTGATTTCCACCCTCTAACCTCCCATGGGCCACCTCAAGTATGCTAACACTCTGGTTAGGACTCTGGAAAGCTCGTCTAGTCCCTTCGCTGCGCAATGTTGCTGAATGGGTTCCATTAGACTCCAATTCCATAGAGTACATTCATGTCAGCAACGGGTATGCACCATCAATTGCTGTAGCAGTTCAGCAGTTCAAGCCGGTCGACTCCACACTTTTGGATCATGTGCTTTGGAGGGAGCTTCGGAAAACTGATTTCGCCCGGATTCCTTCCTCGGCAATTGCGGTGTCCTCAGAAATCCCTTTTGATAAGTTAGATGTGTATTTTGGAGATCACATACTTCCTCTCGTAAATGAAATCCAGATGTTGGCCGGTTCGCAAGCGCATGAACAGACGTTTGCGCAAACGCTGCGGGCTGCCTGTGACTATTCTTCAGCCAACCCAGAAAATGTAAGGGGCTTTAAGACTCACTATAGAAACAGCAATGTTCTAATACAGCCCCAATAGGGCTATCTTGTTAGGAAAGCATTGCGACTCTGGGCTGCGCAAATAATTTACTTCAAGGGTGTGTGGAGAATTAGCGGACAAAACAAAGTGGGGATGTTCTCAATCCAAGATCCCAAGTCGAAGCTTTATGGCATTACTCCGTTACCTAGGCTTGCCAACCAACAATTAGATGCTAGGGTGGAAGAGTGGATGGCTCAAAGGGAACAAGGACTCCTCACAGAGCTCCAGACCAAGATTTTCAAACGCAATTCCACAGATTGGTTTACAATATACCTCACCTTATTTGTCACCCTCAGCACGCTTGAGATGGATACGTGGAGCTTAAAGACATGGGCGACGGATTCGAAAGACTTATTGGATAGAATTGAAGCAATGGTAAGAGAATATCTGCCCTGAATGTCTTGGCAGAGGGCCCCAGAGATTTGCGTCGTGGTGGTCGAAATGTTAATACGCCGATGCGACTAATATATAGGATTTGCGCCATCCAAACGAGGCTCGTAGAGCTTGGTTATGGCCACTTGCAGACAATCCCGAAACCCTAGTGGATCGGAATACCTTTCTTACGGAGACCCTTGTCGCCCACTTCAGGTCTGTGACTAAGGGGTTTGTCCCGTTTACGTTGGATTGGTACAGCGATCAGGCTGTTGTCATGGCAGGTGGAGAGCAATATGCGCTAGAATACATGAGGACTATCGGTCAGCAGGTGAAGGCGTCTGGTAAGAAATTCCTCGCCACCACTTTCCCCGAACCACTCTAACTGCCTTCTCAGACCGACAGTTGCGAGAGAGGATAGTAGCAGAGTATAGCAGGGAAGACATCAACAGTCTTAAATTATCGTACTCTGCAAAATTAATGGTGGGCGAGGACTCGTGATCTACCCATACCCATTCCTACGATTTTCATCGATCAGATTATCTTTTCACCATTACCCACTTATTTGTTTTATTTTATTATGAAGGGAGGTCTTGTTTGGTTTCGGCATATTTCTTTACTCGGAAAATATCGGACAAATGGAGTCTTTACGTTTTCATTGGGAATAGCACGCTTATTCGTTCTGAGCGATGAGAAAGGGTGCTAGTTCTGCACATCTAGTGCGAGATTATGAATCCGCAAGAAGGTTGCACACGCTCTTCTGCACTGCCTTCAACCAAAAACCTCTGGCAATTTGTTGTGAAAGCCTAGGAACAACTCCGTCTTCATACGAGCACTAGAGCAAATTATTCCGCCCATTGTATAGAACCCATCCATACAACTTCAACCTCGAACCCCCACCCAACTCCCATGTCCCTAAAAATCCTGTCTCCCGTCATATATCTCCTCCCCGTCCCTCTCTTCCTTTCCCACTATACCGCACCTGGTAATCCTCAACCCAAACCCCACGAAACTCAATCAGCCAATCAATCAACCGGGAACTCCCATAGTGCCGGGTTCCGTGGGCGGGGTGCCCCACATAGCGTGGTGGAAATAATGGTTTATCCATTCCCAGTTTGGCAGCCGGGGTGATGGGATACAGATAGAATGGCACTATTGGGGATAATCGCGGTACAACCACTCATGGGAAGTGACATACATGGGAAAAGATGCTGTGAGGCAAATCACGGGACCCCCTCGTGAGAGGGTAACGAAGTGGTAACCGGGTACGATGCATGAAAGTAGTGTAAGCTTCTTGAGGTCCCGCGGGGTTGGCCACTTTTATAACTTGTCTGGGACCGTGTTCGATGACAGCCGGCTCCTGGGGATGTGGAGGTCATGCGGCGGGCTTTCTTCTATATTTTCAGCCAAGTCATTGACATCTGTGGGTTCCTTTTTCGCTCCCTCTTTTGCCCTCTCTTTCATTCTATCTCCCGCTCCGTCCGGATTGGGGATACCCCGTTTCCGGCCGATTAAGGATTGGACGGGAGGGAGAAAGGGGTTGATCATATGGCTTCCAGATTCTCGGACAGCGCTTTGATAAGCGGTATGGAACCGTGAAAGCTAGCGTAGACACCTCGAGATATCGGGGGGGTTGGAAACTATTCGCTCCTTTTACGGCTGGTCTGGGGGCTTCAGCTCTTTAAGTCCAGCTCCCCTGACAATGTGTCGTAGAAGGAAGCCTTCTTTCGCATTTCCGACCCAATCGGAAACATTTGCCAATTCTAAATTTGCCCTCCATTTGCTTTCTTTCTCCCCCTCGGTCAGGTTTGTCAGGGGCGCCTCGTTGTCGGGTGTAGGAGATAGGAAGGAGAGAGATGGTCCAATTAGACAGGATAGTATAATCAGATATCTCTTTTTGATAAGTTGGTCGAATAGTAATACTGATACTAGTACTTGTCCCGGTAATGTTAATGCACAAATGGGTGAGCCAAGTCGCGCCCCTAGATATAGAAATTTATTATTAGGCCAATCGCGTAGAGGAATATTTGGCTCTTCCGTCGACTGGCAGATTACTAAGGCTCCTGCAGCGTGGGAGTTCGACTTGGCGGCACTAGTACTCGTACTCCACATAATTGGATAGCCTCCACAGTGCTCAGCGTTGCTAAAAGCCGCGATATCTATTACATCGTCGTGCAGCCCGGCTGGTCTCAAGCGGGAGGATCCAAGGAAATGGTAAGCACAACCTGCAATTAGGAGATTGCGACAATGGGTTTTGGGGGAATAGGACCTACCGGTACAAGATGTAATGTAACTTAGCCCTTCCTCGGGAGTAGATGGGCGTCTTCATGAACAATCATATATCAAGTCAGGGAAATTAGCCATGTAAAATGCAAAATTGGGGGTGAAATATGTACGAACTATACTAACGCAGCCGCGCCCCGCTACCCCCGGCATCCAAAACCCCCAGAATACCGTCCGGCACAGCTGGTGATCTGGGGTACCACGCCGGGCTTTTGTGCACAGAAATCCAGGACTCGCATTCAATACTAGTAGGGCCTTACCAACGGCTATCCAGAGAGCCCCGCAGATCCGGCATAGACCCTGAAGGGATTGAGCCCAATAGGTATGATAAGTAAGCCGACTCCAGGCCTGCCTATCCCGCAGTAAATTTGGAAAGACGGTCAACACACCCCGCCACCCACAGGTTGTACTGTACTCGTACAGGAGCCGACGAGGCGCCGGATTACCGAGACCTAGGATAGCGGGGCGCAACCGCACTGCGGGTGCTCGCGATACTGGCGGGATTGGCCTGGCGGCCGGGGGGAGGGGTGCGTTAAAACTTCGAGCTTCGAGCTTGGGTTCATCCCGGATCGGTATGGGAAACTCGGCACTGGTTCGGCATTTCGCGCGGGATCCCGCCTTTGGGCGCTGTGTCACTGGGGATGCCGGGGGGCACGGGAGCTTGTTTATTTTTGTTCTGTTAGCTCTTCGGGGTGGGATGGGCACTTTTTGGAGTGAGTGCTACGCAAGTGCAGTGTTTGTAAGTATCCTGGGGACAGATCCTATTTGGGTTCACGGATTTCTAGCAAGTATATATTCGTAAGCGATTGATGTAACTTTACTTGATCTGATTGTACTGTACGAGTATGGTTCCGGAAGACAAGAGTCAGGACCAATTTTCTCACAAAAAGTGACACTTTTGGATGTGATCGCAACCGTAATGCTGTTGTTTATGCTTACATAATTCAGTTGTATTTTGCCAAGAAAATTAATAATAACTGTAAATTGAAAAATTAGAACAAAATTAAAACCTCTGTGTTACCCTGCCAATGAGCTTTGAGATAGAATTTACGATACAATTTTATATGCCTTACGATAATTTGTAAATGAATTCAATTATTATCAACATAAAAAATCCACAACCCTCCTGAAGGTGAATAAAATATCTAAATAATTGACTGGTAAGAGTAGTTTTCAATACTTGTATGTTAACTGTTGAAATACCTTGTAGACAACTTGAAGAAGGAATCTAAATTGATTAATATCTTATAGGATTCCAAAATGGATGCCACAAATTCTGCTGAAGAGATGAGAAAGGAGAAACAACGTGCAGCAAACTGAGAGCGGGTTCGAAGACATCGTGCAAAGCAGAGTGTAGGTGAAGATATTCCAAAGACACAACATCTTACGTCTGCCGAAACAACACGCAGATGGCATGCAAAATAGCAGTTACAACTTGAACAGACTTCCGCAGCACCACCAGCAATGCAAGATAGTCAGGCCGAAATTCATACACTAAAAAAGTTAACATCCAAAGAG
This sequence comes from Tuber indicum, assembly GCA_006112555.1. Lineage (NCBI taxonomy): Eukaryota > Fungi > Ascomycota > Pezizomycetes > Pezizales > Tuberaceae > Tuber > Tuber indicum. The sequence continues at coordinate 204,242 of VBSK01000419.1, forward strand.
AGGACACGAAAGTATCATCAGCGCCTCAAAGAAAGGAATCAAGGGAAAAGGCGTAAACCTTTAAGTGCTTGTGAACGTGCATGCCGATATTATGCATGTAAACAGCAACTTCGTCTACAGGAAGTTTTAGGAGTTCGTGCTTGTGAAGGATTGGGGACCAGTGGGAGTCCTAGTGGGTTACCCGTATGTAGAATTACGTAAATCTGAGAATGGTAATAAGATATACTAATTAGACATCTGAAGCAGTCAAATAGCACCATGATTACGAGAGATAATTGTGAAGCATTACGACAGCAAGCATATACTAGTTGGCCACGCCTGGCTGGAGAGTTAAAGTACTTTAAAATAGAGATTCTAGAGTCAGCTTTGAAACAACTTCATAAGCAAGTTAAGCGTAGGGCGACAGTAAATTCGAAGCACTATTTTGGCCTTCAGTTAGACTGGAATCTTCAACTATATAACTTTATTAAAGTTCAACTAAAAGCGGAGAAAAGACGAAATGCATGTGAACTGTCAAGAGGGCCAACAGACATCATTACTCCGACTCCTTCCAGGAAAGAACTTGCATTGCAGATTGCCAATTCTGGTGGCTGGTCAATGTCAGTTGCAGAACGGATCTTGAATTAAGAGGTCAACTATATCAAACACGGAAAAGTTCCTGATTCCTGTAAAGGAAAACACTCTAAAGTAGTTAGTTAGCTTAGTGATGAGGGTACCATCTTAGCTATGAAAGAGTACATGTCTAATGTTGGTGAAGGTAAAAGATAGCAATTATCAAAATGGAATTTGATCTTAATATAAATATATAAAACTGTAGGACTAACTACCAGTATTTTAAATTATAGCAATGGATTCCGCTGGCCTTGCGACTGCAATTACGAATTATTGGAATGGAACATATGCTAATATCAACCATAATAATGAATCTCAAAATCAATTCCTCACTATAGATGGCATTAAGAGGAGAATCAAAAATGCATTATCTAGCCGCTCTGCTCAAACCTGGCTGGCAAAATTAGGATGGATCTGAAAGGAAGTGCGTAAACCTATCTATAAGGATGGACATGAGCGACTTGATGTGAAAGAATATCGCCAGAATGTCTTTCTACCTCGAATGAATGCACTTAAACCATATTTAATGGAATGGAATGACTATTTAAAGCCAGTTCCCCAAGAGTCGGAACCATGTATAAAACCTGTGGTATTTATTACGCATGACGAGTTAACCTTTAATTCAAATGAAGGAAGGAAATATATCTGGATCCATGAGGACAAAAGCCCTCTTCGTAAGAAGGGACGTGGACAAGGACTACATGTGTCAGATTTTCTTACTCTTGTAGGACGGCTGGGAGATAGTGAGGTTTGTGAAATCCTCAAGTGTGGTGGTGATACGTGGTGGACTGGAGAGCATTTATTGAAACAGCTTACGACCAAAGCTATTCCTGCCTTTGAGAAGTCTTTTCCAGGCTGTCAGGCCTTATTTGTATTTGACAATGTAAAGAGTCACCAAAAGTATGCGGCAGATGCGTTGCGTGTAGGAAATATGAATCTCACGCCTGGTAGAAAGAATACTGTTCCAATGCGTGATGGGTGGTTTGTTAAACTAAATGGTAATGGTCAAATTGAGAAACAATCAATGATGTTGCCAGATGGGCGACTCAAGGGACTGAGAATTGTCATGCAAGAAAGAGAACTGTGGCCACAGGGCCGTCGATTGTTAACCCAGTATTCTATTCCGGGAGAATCCCCAGGGACTACGAAGCCAAATCCAGCATGCAAATATGCTAAAAATGCATCTTGTTGTGCTCGAGCACTCCTTTCCTCACAGCCAGACTTCCAAGGTCAAAAAGGAGAGCTACAAGAAACTATTGAGGCTGCTGGTCATCAGGTTATATTCTACCCAATATATCACTGTGAGTTGAACTTTATTGAGTATTTTTGGGGAAGAGCCAAATTATATGCTAGGGCCAATTGTGAATACTCCTTTCCAGCATTAGTCCGAATAGTCCCAGAAACACTTGCTCATGTTTCTGATCAGTTGATCTTTAAATACTATAAACGCGTTTCGCGAATGATGGATGCATATCGCAATGAAATTGTATATAGTTCGGTTGACATTAAGAAATATGTATTTACTAGATATAGCTCTCATTGCAGGATTACAGATTCGGAGGTCAATATTACATCTGTCTAGCTTCTCAGCTTGTATGATAATATTATATGATAAAATACATAGCAATATTATTTCCCTGATATTTTTTTCTCTTTGTTCTATCCTCATTTTAATATAAAAAAAATAATATCAAAGTTATTAGTATGTTTTCACAGAGAGTTTTTAATAAGATATATTTTTCAGAAAACTTATTCTTAACATATTCAAATAACCTTATTAGTTTCTGCTAATAGGAGAAACTATCAATAACTTGAGGCATTACGGTTGCGATCACATCTAAAAGTGTTACACTTTCTGTAAGAAAATTGGTCCTGACTCTTCTCTTCCGGAACCATACAAGGCACTGGCTTTACGTTTTCGTACGCCCAATGCCAAGTGTTTTGGCGGGAGTTGTGTGCGAATGAAAAAAATACTGGACGGAAACAAAAACACCACTATTCTCTACCTGGTAGGTGTTGTGACTATATAGAAGTGTTTCTTTTTTACTTGATAAACGACAAAAAAAGAAAAAAGCCTATCCAACAAAAATACGGAGGGATGGGTTCTTACCCAGCGAGATTATTATAACTAGAGTACAGTTGGACTGCAATAGGACACTACTTTTCTGTGAGTGGAGGTAGGAGCGCTTGTGACAGTAGAGCACAGAAAAAGTATTTGAAAGGCGGAGGAGCAAGACGGATGAGAAACCAGCGACCCCCCCGTCAGAAGCCATTATAGTGTACATGACTCCAACTCCTCGGCTATCTGGAGCAAGATCTCGATTGGCATCCTTCTCTCCATAGTCGACAACTCCATGTCATGTTGAACATGTTTCTATCACTTCTTCATTGAGATGTAAAATCCGAGGACTTCGCCCACATGCCTCCTGCTCCTTTTGACTTATTGCATGGGAAGTGGGAGTTAATGTTAGTACTGTTTTCTTGATCTCTTAAGTGTTATCTACACAAAAAATACAGTAAAAACTCGAATAATTGGACACAGTGCCGGACAGTTCCATTAAGGTATGTTTCACCAAGAGATCAGTGTGAAAGTTAAATGTATAAGTCTCACTAACACTTGGTATTCTATTCATAGAGAAAATCTAGTTTTTCCTTTACATTTTCCAAACTATCAACTATCTCATCCTCCTCTACCAATTCTATTTCCCAATTTCTCAATCCTTCTATTAAGAGCTGGTTGGCTAACTCTTTGGTAGATATCTCATAATTCTTTCTCCTGTCAATTGGAAGTGAGCGACCAATGGTACAGAAAGAGTAGTGCACTAATAAAAAATGATAACTTTGCCAGAACAGAAAATTAACGATCACCTTTATAGGAGGGGGGGAAAGTCTACGGTCATGAACTATTACTCCACCGAGGTAAAACACTAAGGCTTTTGGGTTGGAGTCAAAAGAGTGGTAAAAAAACCTTTCTTGTCAATTTTCTCTCTCTCACTACCAACTTGCTTATCAACTCTCTTGCTTGATAACTCTCTCTAACAAAACTAACCACAAAAAAACAGGAGTATAAATATATCATAAAGATCATTAATCCTACTACCCTTCCTGCAATCTCTAAGTTCCTCCATTTCCCTGTCTCTTTTTTATGCTCCTGCTGCTAACAAAAGAAATAATAAATAATAGACTCCCTAAGGACCCTCTGTTATCCTTCCATACTCTCTTTTGCTTTTGAGCTCCCTTTTCTTTCCAAGCTTCCACTGTCTTTTGGGCTTCTACTGACTTCTGGGCTCCCTATTCCTTCCGTTCTCCCAGCACCTTTTATACCCTTACTGTCTCCTTTACTAATAAAAGAAATACAGAAACAAGGACTCTTGACTGAGCTGTAACTTCCCCTTCCCACTTTGACATTCGTATCCACCTACACTGCATGTGCTTTTCCAAAGCCTACAACTAGAACATTCACAACAATAAAGCAGCAGATTAGTGGTTGGGGGGGGGGCAGTTGAGCCAAAAAGAAAAAAACATCTGGTACTGGAAATGAGTATTGAATATGAGGACCAGCGAACAAATGGTAATAATAGAACGAATCGCAGACAGATAGATGGATAGATAAATGAATGAAAAATATGTCAAGGATGCTCAGAATATGTCACACAGGTTCTGAGTATATTGGGTAGTAGTCAGTGGTAGTTGGTAGTAGTTGGTAGTGATCAATAATCATCAGTGGCCTTGAGTATGGCAAGTAGCTATTTCCAACACTTCGACTCTATGAGTCTTATTTTGATATAAGAATTAAAAAAAAAAAAAAAAAAAAAAAAAACAATATTTTAGTCTTTGCCTGTACTCCTACTCAATTGTCTTATTCTGATAAAAATGTTTTTAGAATTCAGCTAGTCCTACAACTATCCAGTTGTATTGCTGTACTACACTCAGAACACCTATTTCTGGCTGGAATCATTCCACTTTCTCCCTGGTCAGACTTTTATTTTAGCAGTTAGCTGTCATATCACCAGTTTGGAGATATTCCAGGTGAATTTTACTAGTCTCAACTTGCTCCCTTATGTAATGCTCTTGGATAGTAATATGTTTAGTTCTGGCATGAAACTCTAGGTTGTATTTAAGCACAATAGCTCCCTAGTTGTCTACAAAGCTTTTAGTTGTGTTTTCTGGTCTTTAAGTTGGACTTTCTGGTAGGTTTTCAAAAGGACCTTCCTGGGAGTTTTGATCTGAAATTTCACTTGGATTTCCGTGGAGATTCTCATCGCTACCATGGGTCTAGTATTGAAGTACTGCTATAAATCTTAATATTCAGATTCCTTCCTTTGCCACTTGTGTGAGCACCATGTATTCTGCTTCTATAGATAAGAGGGTAACAGCTTGTCATTTTTTGCTTGCTCAGGATGCTGCTGACTGGGTCGACTCCTCTCCTTCTCCTTTTCATGTTATTCAAACATAGTTACCTATACTCTTATAACTATCCAAATCCCCAGTCCAATCTCCATCGCTATAAAGCACAGCATATAATATATCTGGTTGCTATAGAAGGATCCTAGGTTGAGTTGTGGCTTTGCAGTTCTTTTGACATAGCGAAGTAGGTATTTGGTAATGACCCTGTAGCTTGTCCTAAGTGTACTGTTGAATCTGCTGAGAGCTCATACTGCAAATACAATGTCTAGTCTTATGTGCAGAATCAGGTATATGAGATCACTGATTATACTACGGGATTTACAAAAATTTCCTGCTCCAATTTAGCACGAGGGTAGGAGCTCTTAACATCATCTGATCGATTTCATTGTCTCTGACTGCAGTAAGACATAGGATAATTCACAAGGAAGTAAGCTTGACAACTAAGGAGAAGGTCTCTAAGTAGTCAATTCTGTAGTACTGTATGAATCCTTTGGCAATCAAGCAAGCCTTGCATTTAATGACTTCTCTTCCAGTACCTCTTTGGACTCTAAAGACCTACTTACACCTAACTGGTGTTCACCCTTGGGGTAAATCTACAATTTCCCAGGTTTTGTTATCAGTCATTGACTGTAGCTCTTCCTCAATAGCAGCGATCTATTCTATTACCATAGGTGAATTAATAACATCCCGATAACTATACTACTCTCCTGTATCCATAGAAACTAAGCATAAGAATACCTCATACTGGAACCTCGTAGAGGTAAATCTTCTAGCATTTTTCTAGCAAGGTCTGGATAGGGCAAGTAGAAGTTTAGGCTGTATCTCAGGTACTGCTGGTAAGGGTAATCACTCTTGTGGTAGAGTGGGAGATTGAGAGGAAGGTAATGGAACCAGAGGTGGTGAACGAGCCTCAGGCTTCTTAGACATCACTCTAGCTGTAGTTTCCTTAGTACTTTCATAGTCAGACTCCAGAGTAAATACCTCAGGCTTCTTGATGTTCTCTGTCTTCACTTCCTCTTTTACTATTCTTATATCGCTCCCAACTATGATCTTTCTGCCTACCAAAACTCGGTATTGGTTGGTTCCTTCATAGCTAACTACATGGCATTTCTTACCACTATTCCTCAACTTGCTTCGCTTGGCCTGGGGAACATGGTAGAAGGCAGTGGTACCAAAAGGAATAAGGTGGCAGAGGTTAGGGCGCTTGCCTGTCCATAACTCATAGGATGTGGCAGTTCTGGCAACTGTAGGACTTTGATTTTTGAGGTAAACAGCAGTGTGGGTTGCTTCAGCCCAGAGCTGAAGGTTAAGCCGAGAGTCAAACATCCATGCCTTGACTCATCCAACCAATGTTCTATTAGCTCTTTCATTGACACTATTCTGTTCTTGTTAAGAGTACCCAATTCTGATAGTATAGGAATACCCTAGATAGTGTATCTTTACTTGAGATCAGAATTCTCAGTCTCCAATACCCTCCTCCAGCACCCTTATGGGGCCCACATATCATTATATAAATCAACCTTAGTTGCATCCTGTGACTATTTGGTTACAAGATTGAAGGTCTTAGAATAATACCGTCTATGTTCCAGCTGTCAGTCCAACCAAAGGCTTTTTCAAAGATATATAAGAGGGGACAACTCACAAGACCTCGGAAGTAGAACAAAGTCAATCTATCAACTACTCATGGAGTTACTAGGCTTCAAGAATGTAATATCTTTATCATAGACTGCAAGTAACGGGACGTTTTCGTACAAGATTATAATACTGAATGTTATGAGGTTCCAGGTAAAGAGCCAACACATTCACGTCCTTCCTTTGATTTTTAGAAGAGTCTAGAACTCTGAGGAGACATTACTGATAGAATTAATGGGTCATACAGAGTGTTGCAACTATGTTTGGGGGAAGTGGCGCGGCTGCAAGAATTATCACCAATACTGTTTAACGACCAACACCTATCACATAGGACAACCAGGTATTGCTGACCGAGGAATTATAAGTATATTCAGTAGAATGACTTCCCCTCTATAAGGGGAAGGTTATTTGAATACATTCCCTAGGTTAGTTGTTGAGCTATCATAACTAGACATCTTTGACTCTGGCACATATGCAAAGGCAAGTTCGTATCGAGACTGATCCTCTCGAGAATGGAAGGGACTATTGGAGCCAACATTGTTTAATGTTTGAACTCGGCTAGCACTCTAAAGACTCTGAAAATTGGACAGTTACTACTGGTGAGAAATACCTCTTCCAGAGAGGTAATTGTAATTACAGAAGATGGTATGATAGTTTTTATGGTCTCCCAGTGTTCGCATCTTTTTTTGAAGTATCTGGCGTTATGAGTTACATTTGAGGAGGTACATATTTTGTATGTTAGATAGATGTAGTCTATGAACACTCAGACTCGAAATATAAATATCAAAGTGCCTCCCAAACTTTTAGACATCATCAAGCAATGGAGAAGAGACCTTAACAATATAATATTGTTCTTACTATTCTGTTCTACTTTCTTGCACTCTTAGTAGTCATATATGAAACGAGTTGCCTCTGAGCCTTCCTAGACAAATCTTCGTCTACATAAACAAATCTCAATTAGCTTCAACAACCTTAAGTCTATACTGGTTGTCTCCGCCTAACAGTTCTGGTGAGTAGAGGGCAGTTTTCTCACAAGAGATACCACAGTTTGAGAGAAACTTAGCAAAGGTATGGCTGGTGTACTTTCCACTATTATTGCTTCTCAGAGCCTTAATCTTCTGGTTATGATAGTTTTCAACCAGTGCTTTATACTCCTTAACCTTAGTGATGATCACTGACTTGTATTAGATTATATAGACAGTAGTGTATCTGGTATAGTTATTAATGAATAGAAGAAAGTATCGAGTAACAGCAAGAGAGGAGATATACATATGTCCTACAAGATTACTGTAGATAAGTTCAAGTAGAGTAGTTGTAATTCTGGTAGCAGGTGAGAAATTTGGATCGTGAGTCTGTTGTTAGGCATACATGGCCTAGTATAGTAGTAATATCAGGTAACTGACTATGGAGGTCAAGTGACTCATAGTATAGTTTGCCACAAAGCCATTTTAGAATTAAAATAACTTCTAAATTATATCTCCCTAACCGTAAATTATACAGACCACTAATAAAAGTGACTTGCCAACTAAGAAGTTCTCAATCAATAAGATAGAAGACGTTCGGCTCTATCAAAAGACTTTGGAAGGTACCAATACCTGTTTAAGATTAGGTGTATATTGGATAGCTCAAACAAGAGTCCCTCTTAGAGGCAGGAGGTCTGAGGAGAACTATACTTGAATTGGAAAACTAGAAATGCATATATCTTTCTATGATACTGGCATATCAAGATTCATGCAAGCATATATCACTTATATACCAGTTCCTGACAATGAACTTAGTTAGATTTTGAACAGAAGGGACGATTGGAATGACAGCCATCTGGACTACATTCACATACTTAGTTCATCAATACCTAGAGATAATAAAAAGATTATTGGGAGATAGGATGCTATCCTCTCAAGATAAATGTCTTGTCTCATTAAAGGTTAAAGTAGTGCGCAGACTTTTAGAGTCAAACGGTGTTGGCACTTAGTTAAAGCTAAAGTTGAAAACTTCTTGGTACAAATTAGTACAAGGAAACCAAGTATTGGTAGATTAGTATAAATTGGTTTAAGGTCTCGGTGTTAGATAGAGAAGCAAGTAATGGAGAAGAGGCCTTAATAATATAATATGTTTACAAAATTTAAATCTTTACTTCTTTACTACTTTACGAGTCTTCCTAGACAATTTCCGAGTCCAATCTTAAGATTCAGGCCCTAGTTCGACTGATAAGATCAATCTCGGCTATTGCCTAACCTATGCTATTTTGTGGCAATGTAGCTACTATATTGTGGGATAGACTGGTTACCATTAATCACCATCTCCTCATACTCATTCTCTAAGTCCATAACCTTCTCAAGCTAATATATCCTAAGCCGTGATGCCAATCCATCAAGGTCCTATGCATTATATGTGCTCTTACAGTGTTCATTTCAAAAGTCTCTGTATCTGTTTAGAGAATATAGGAATTTTGCTGGAGCTTTGCGATGTCAAAAGGTTCTTCTCCATGCCTGATGCTGACTGTTTCTCCAGGTCCAAAAGTAGCTGCTTCCCTAGCAGCTTGAATACAGCAAACAAAAACCAGGCTACTACTTCCCATCTCTGGCTCATACAAGCCTTACTTTAAGACCACTTGGTTGGTCCTTCAATTTACTATCAAGTTCAAAAGGACTTTAGCTTCAGCTTCAGTGGTCATGGCTGAACTATTGGTGATATGAATTGAGTCGTAAACTGGGATAAGAGTCTGGAACTGAGAGGGATCAGAGATCGTGTGGTAAGTAGTGCCAGAGTCTAAAACTCATTGCAATTGAGTAACCTTTTTGTTAGTATTAGCAGTTCATGCCTTAGGTGCTTCATTTGTTATCGCTAAGTTCGCATTCTGAGTATTCTGTTGTCCAGGTCCTAGACTTTCGATTCTTATTCTCCCACTACTGCCACCTCTTGAACTTCTCTTTACCTGCTGCTTCTTAGCGTACTTATTTGTCCAATGTCCGCGCTCTTTATAATAGAAACAGGTGTTTTTCCCAACACTTTTCTCCTGACCCTCTGCTCTACCCAATTTCCCTTTTTCCATGGTTGACTACTTTTCCAGTTCTTCTCTTTGCCTCTACCAGTATAGAAGGTATTTGTCACTCTATTCTCAATAGTAGTACCCATAGTCAACTGTTGGTCTTCAAAGACTAGATGGTCACAGATCTCATCATAACCTGTGTTATTATAGTCAGAGTTAATCTAAACTGATGTTCTGAATGGGTGATAGGGTAATAGTAACTTAGACAAGAGTAGGTACTTTTTATCCTACTATTCTTAGACTTCGCTAGCAGGAGCTAACTGGTAGAACAGCTTCTCAAGACTAGAGATATACTCAATAAGGTTATCAGAGTCTGAGAACTCAACTTTGGATAACTCTCTCCTCAGGAATCAGATCCTTGCCTGATCCTTCCCAGCATATTGCTTTGTATAATAAAATCCACAGAGATAGACGTCCAAATTGCGTAGGGTATTGATAGTGATTGCAATATACCATATTTTATATAACGTAGTGATTTATTATGTTGGCAATTATCACATGACTGAACATAAGTGTTTACCCAGTTTGCCGGGCCTTTCCAATAGAAATCTTATATAATTATATCCAGAGCTGTTTCTTGTCTGAAATGTCCCACTCTTTTGGTATTGTAGTATACCTTAGCTATTGTGGTATAAAGTTTCTAGTTCTTCGATCCACTGGCAAACAGCTCTTGCTTGTAATAAAGCAACTTATCAGACAGGGTTTAATCCTTCGAAAAGGGTTTGTTATTGTCTCACAACTTCTCCAACTCCTTTTTTCACTTGAGCCAATCTTAATTTCCTAAAATGGCTTTTTGGACTTACTCTAGAAATTGGCGATTGAATTACTTTAATTCTTTGTGGTGTGATATAGTGCTAGTTATAAGGGTTTGTTCAAATAGTTCAGTTACATCATACCGGTATTTATTCTAGTCCTTTAATCGTAACGAGACTCTACAGAGTACTGTTACAATTGGCCCAACCTACTATACTCATACCAGTGTCAAAAGACTATTGTGGTAGGAATGGTGGTAGACAAGAGTCTATCAAGTTCAGGTACTGTTGACTAAGTACCTCAGTCAGCCATACTAGACTATACTAGAGGTACATAGGTATCATACTTCTGATTTTTTTCTCTCTCTAACAACTTGCTCTCCTGCTTAACTCTCCTGGTAGGTGGCTCTTTAACACTTAACTAAAATAGCAGAAAAAAAACCTTGAGTATAAATAAATAATAAAAATTACCTATTCTTTCCTTCCTGCAATCACTTTCATACTAAGATTACTAACCTCTCCAACGTTTATCTCTCATCTTCTCTGTGTACTCCTTATACTGATAAAAAAAATAAAAAATAAAATAAATAGTAAACTTTCTAAAGCCTTTCCAATTTTCTTTCACACTCCTCTTAGTCTTCCATACTTCCACTACTGTCTATACTTCCCTTGACCTCCTACACTCATCCTACTTCCCATACTAATGTACACTACAGTTTGTCGAGACAAACGGTGACACGAAACAACTCAGTTGAGTATGGCTTCACACTAGTTACTTTAAAGCAAGTGGCCATTCTTATCAATAGTGATCCTCGTCATCTCCAACCTTAACATCAATAAGATCATTCCTTTCTTCTCCATCCTCAAACTCAACATCCAAATTATCCAGTCCTTCCAAACCAGTTCTCTCTTCCACTCTTACCTTCTCAAACTCCACTTCCTTTTCTTTCATACATCTTCTATACTTTTCCCATTTTTTCTCCAAAGCTGATAGTTTAGCTTCTAACCGAATGTGTCACGATTCTAATCTGACATAGTAAGTTTCTTTTGTTATGAAATTGATTTATGAGTTTTCTTTGTTATAAGTTTGATTTATGTTATGATTTACTTTCATGCACATGACTTATTCAGAGACATGTGACTATAAGAGGTGGCTATGCAACGAGGTTGACTGCAAGGCAGACTCATTAGGAGTTTATGTTATGTTTCACGCAAGTGACTTATTTAGAAGTCACGGGGCTGCATAAGGAGGCTATGCAATGAGGCTGTGCGCAAGGAAGACTAGTTAAGTTTATGTTATGTTTTATGTTATGTTTCACGCACATGATCTATTCAGAAGTCATGGGGCTGTGCAAGGGGGCTGCGTAAGGCAGACTGCCTATCGTTTGATTTGTAAGCAGGTTGAGGGAAGAACTATATAAGGAGACTTCCGAGATGAGTTAGTTAGTTCTTCACGCAACCATCAAAGTAATTTTCCTACTTATCATTTTAACGAATTTATTTTATCTACTCTATGATCGTTATGCGAAAACTAGTAGAAGAGGAATGCCTCTACGACTACTAAGCATTAACGAAGAGAAAGTAATAGTGTGAACGCATACTATAAGTATCAAGGAATAGTCTCGACAAATATTAAAAGAGAAGTATGGTTGCCTGTCGCATGTACTGATATAGAAACAGGGCCCCGTAACAGAACAGCTGATTTATACCTCTTTCCTCCTTGCCCACTATTTTTCCTTTCCTGCTGTTGCCTCAATTTTACATACTACTTGAGAGATTTTGTTTTCTGTACCAGAATACAGTGGTGTATGATAATCTAAACTAGTATTTAGTGCCTTCTGTTGACCACTAAAATTTGCCTGAATGACTTTCTTAACATTGCTAGCAGAGATACCAGAATTATCTAATTTAATTCTTTTTCAAGGCTTACTCTTCTTGCCAGAATTTAGACTTTCTTTGATCATATATTGTTGTTTCTTTCGCTCAGTTTCGTCCTGTAAATTGAATTTTGAGCAATAAAAGGAAGCTGAACAAGCAAGAAGGAAAACAGTACTGTAAGAATCTCGGGAGTGGAGTGTATTTTGATGGATACTACTTTCAGCAAATGCAGCTAATTGAGAAATTGGAGACTCAGTTTTTGGCATTTTTGGTTCAACTGAAGATAAGGCTCGGGTGTTGGGCATTGCTTGACTGCTTTGAATTGAGGGAGGAGGAGTATTCGGTTGGTCTAAACATGGCTGATAGGAGTCGTATCCAGAAAGTGTCCGCAGAAGCCTTTGCACATTTAAAGGATAAATACCGGTAGCTTCAAATCTACTCAGTATATTTTTTTTTTGTTAAACTACCAATGTGTGCCTTCTATAGTACAGTCACTAGACATAAGTCTTGGTGAAAGCTTAGTCAGCAACGCTAAGTAAGAATATATACCACTACACAGAAGAGATAGATATCACGTACACATTACCAGTCGTGTTACACTACCACGCAAACAAGCCTCACAATACCTCCTAAACAAGTAAATCCATCCTGGTATAAGCCTAAAACAGCACGCTGAGAGCTTATGAGCGTTGAAAAGGGTATGATTATTGCCTTTTTCTACACCTTTCAGACCATTTCCACTGTTGCACAATTAGTCGGTCGCCCCTGGTCTAACATCCGGAATTTTCTAGCAAGAGCATGTAAATGAGAATCAATTGAGAATGCAACCCGATCGGGTCGACCCACCCTTTTCAGTCGCCGAGAAAAACGCACCATAATACGTGCCACCAAGAACGATTGTGGGATGACTCGACTGGAAATTTGCACAACCAATATGCACCACATGTTTCCGTCAGAACAATTGATCGAGTGTCGCGTGAAGCTAATGTGTGCAAGTGGCTTGCCCAGAAACGGCCCAAATTAAAGGATCAACATGCGAAGGCTAGGCTCACATGGGCCTTAGATCGGGAAGATTGGACGATTAATGATTTTCGCAGTATCCTATATAGCGATGAGTGTACAGTACGCAAATCAGCAGATCTCCAGAGGCTTTGGGCATTCCGGACCCCTCTGGAGAAGTGTAAGGTGGAGTGTATTCAGCCTAGGGCGAAGGTAAATGAGGTAGGGCTCATGGTATGGGGATCCTTTGGGGGGAAAAGGTGTGGTCCATTGGTCTCAATTAGGAAGGCGCGGGTAGATAGACATGTCTATATTGGGATACTAGAGTCAGTTTTAGGGCCGGTGATGGAAGAAATGGCTGATCACCTGGAGTTTGAAGATCCTCTGTTTCAGCGGGATAATGCGAGGGTTCATACAGCAAAAGACACATTAACCTGGCTGGAAGAAAACGGTATCTATTTGGAAGATCATCCTCCCCTGTCACCAGATCTTGACCCAATCAAGCACGCCAGGGTTGAGCTTAAATGACATCTCCACTAGCAGTATCCGGACATTCAAGACACTAAAGGAGGACCTGAGAAAGTGCGTGATAGTCTGGCTGAGGTCTTACCCCTTGTCTGAGCCATGAATCCGGATAGTTTCTTTGAGAAGCTTTGGAAATCGATGCCATCCCAGGTGGTGGCCGTGATCGAGGCAAAAGGGTAGTATACAAAATACTAGACTCGGATGAATTTAATTTTTAATATATTTTCTACTGTTGTTCCTGGGTTGTGCCTTACCCTCCGTGCACTGACTGTGTTCCAGCTAGTGTAATCATCAAGACTTATGTCTAGTTACTGTATCTCCTAAAGCCTATCTTTCTTAACCATATGGTTACCCCACTGAAATATTTCCCATACTCTATCAGTCTACTTTCTCTTCAGTGGACTAAATACTGCTACATTAAGAGGTTGTAGCTTATGTGTTGTATGTGCTGGTATGCAAAAGGGAATAATAATGTTCTGAAGACAATAGAGACAAAATTCCCAAAAAACATGCAATGAATACCCATCGAATAAAAGCATTCGGTACTCAGACCCACTAGTGGCTTTAGCGACTGATAGACTCTGAGGACCAATAACGTGTTCCAAGTACTGAAAGCTCTTTTTTAGAAATCCATCCACCTATTTACTGAATAGCCTACCAGAATCCCATCTGGCATTGAAAGATTTGAGTTTTCAACCAAATCATCTTCAATACCATCTCCCTTAAAGATAATCAGGGGTAATAGTTGTGACCCACCAGCACATATGGTTTCTATAACCATAACTATTTCTCGACCACCATCAATTGTCCATAATGCACCGGTATGCTGTCTCAAATCTTTTCCATAGATGACTCAACAGGATTGTGTAAATCACATGAGATACCTAATTTCATCTAAATTGTAAAGATTTTCAGGTGATATGTTGTATTTTAAAATAGCAGCTTCCAACTATATATATTACTAAATATATAAATATCATAATATTATAAACTTAAATTTATTTGGTCAAATACTAAAATACATGCACATTAGAAGAAGTTTGTACATGTAAAATAGTCCTGTTGTGCCTCAACTCGGACATACTCAATTTGCCAACTATACTTGATTCCAAGTTCGGGGTACTAGTTGATGAATGCAAGATGCTAATTACAACTGATTGATTGTCCTTTTTCTGGATCCCATTTGTGACACAGATATATTGCCATTTCTTTCACAAGAGGAATACGAGGTGGAAAGCAATAGCCTTGTATTTCAAGACACCTTATCTTTAATCAGCTATCTAAATTTCCATTGTATTGAAAAACTACTACAAATTTGAGACTAAGTTGCGTGCCAATTCACAAGGACTTTCTCTTCTCCAGAGGTTAAATATTGTTTTTACTTGTTATATTCATGTGCTGGTACTCAGCTATGGTTACAATATCATTGTGTTAATGTTAGGCATATAGAAAATGAACAGACCTCTCGGTAGGGTGACTGCGCACAGACCCTCATTTATCGAGAGCCTAACACCCCCCTCCGGCCCCGTTCTGGAGCCCGCACGTCCTTAGCGAGATTTCGAAGAGTTGCGTCCCATGACTATAATGTCATCTCAATGAAGCCTGCTTCATAACACCATATACGTCACTGCCGTCCGTCCGACCGGAAGTTGTTCACAGGATATATAAGAGGGCACCTCTGGGTACCTCTGAGAAGTAGAACGGAGGAAATCGGTCAGAGGCGTATTGAGTTATTAGGCTTCAAAGTTAGGCATCCTAACTATGGGCCGAAAGTGACGGGACGTTTTCGGTTCGAAATCCGCAACTACTCCTACAGTGCCCCAGAGGCCATAGGGGATAGATATGACACCAATACCTATCTGAAGGCCGCTGGATGTTGGTTGGTCCTGGAGACAGGATCCCTTGAGAGGTGATTCTCTTTGAGGCGGGGCGGACTGAGGGGAAGCTGCTCAGACTCAGAAGACCTAATAGGCGGTAGACTTAAGAGTGTTGGCATACCGTCTACGCGACCTGCATTATGCATAGGTACTCGACGCATACGCTGGCCACTATGTGAAATTGGAAGAGACAACTGGAACGATAGTCAAGACGACTGAAGTTTTAGACAGAAGTCTATTCGTCTCTATAAATCGAAGACCGGTCATTTGAGGATAATCACGCATCCTACGATTAGACGGAAAAGAATTTATGAGAACGAAGATGGTGTGTGAGAGTTCAGGGTCAAACAGTTATCGCACTTGTTAAGACTATGAGACGTTAGCGTACAAGCTGGATAGGTACCTAGTTATAGGAGGATTAGATGTAGTCCGCGAATACTCAGACGCGGGATATAAATATCAAAGTGCCTTCCAAGCTTTTAGACATCATCAAGCAACGGAGAAGAGACCTTAACAATATAACATTGTTTTACCTACGAATCTTTATAAAATTATTTCCCTTATCGATTAAGCGAGTTCTTAGTAGTCATAAACGAAAGGAACGACACCGAGCCTTTCTAGACAAATCTCCGTCTATTACGAAAGATTCAGGCCTAAGTCTTCTCGACAATTATTTAGAGTCGGCTTCCGCCTAACACTATATTGTTAGATCTCCTTGTTACCAAGGCTCTCTAAACCTATTCGGATACCTCTCGGCATTTCTTCTCAAAAACACATGGGTTCGATTCACGCCCACGGCAAAACTATTGAAAACACGGTCAGTCTTGACACTCTTGAGGAACTATCCCGAACCTGTTCAATATTCGAACCACCGACCAAAATATACCTACCATCAGTGGAGGAGGTCTTATTTTGGAAGCCACTTCCAGAAATACTTTTCCTGGAACAAGAAGTGCCCTCGTGGTATACCGACCCTACTCTAGTTCCTACGGAGGAACAATTTCAAAGTCTGTACGAAACCTGGTACGGGCCAGAATTCATCTGGAAACCCTTCCTTGACTGGGATACCAGTGAAGAAGGATTCTTTGATAGTAGCTTCACACCTACTATACCTTTGGTGTGGAGACTCGGGAACCACCCGAACTCTCATTAAGATAGGATCCTATTATAGGAGACGGTTCTTTATAGCACCCTTTAGCTAGGAAAAGATGACAGAGCCATCGACATCGTGGATACCGGAAGGTCCGGGAACGCCGGTGCCGTGGAGAGAACCTCCCAAAAGAATAAAAGATAAAGATGCGATGGATACCGGGAGTGAAGGTGAAAATGCGCCAAGCCAACCTTCATCACTCCCCGCGGGGCTAAGGCGTCCACCAAGAGATGGATCACGGGCATCAAGCATCCCCAGCTCATCCCGCTCATCTACTCCGAGACCAAGGGATCAGGCGGCCGACTTGGCAAGGTTAGCTGCAAGAGTAGGGGTGGTACTACGCGATGTCCGGAGGGACATTACCTCCTCTATCGACTCTGCAAATATAGCATTTGCCCAGCTCACGGGAGCTCAACCGGAAAACGCGCTCCGGCTGTTTGATATTCAAAAACAAATTGCCGAAGGAAAGCACCTCCATAACCAAGACATAGGAGTCCTGTTAATGCAGTGTCAGGGAGTAGAGACCAAAGTAAAATCTCTGCAAGAAAGGATAGTAAGAGAAATCGCAGAAAACCTGGCTCAACAAGCTGCCAGACAGGAACATCACGAAGGGGTCACTTCGCAGTTACACCAGACTACGCTTGAGCGAGACATCCTTCTACAGCAAGCGGTAGAAGAAATCAGAAAGGAAATGAAGGACCGAGACCGGAAGGTAAATAGCGCCTTCAAAGAAAGAGACGAGCTCTTTTAAAACGAAGTAAGAAAGACTCGTGAGTCGCTCTCATCTCAAGGGGGTGAACTCAAAAAGATTGGCGAAGCTGTCCAAGAACTCCTCATTTCCTCCAGAAGGAAAGAGACTCTGAAAGACAAGCCGGAGGCTAGCAAGCGTGTACGGATGGAATCAGTAGAGGACGAAGAGGAATATTATTCCAGGCCCACTAGATAAGAAAAGGGTAAACAAGTTGCAAAACCTCAAGCTAGTCGGGAAGGAACCTCAGACGCAACTCCACCACCTGGACAAGGAGGAGAATATCCTAGTGATGACGATGATGACGGCAGCGATTATGACGCTGAAGGAAAAGGAAGAAAAGGCGGCGGTCCAGAAAGACGCCGCAGGGGTCTAACCCCAGAACAATCAGACCTGGCAAATGTCTTGGCGGAAGCCTTCGTGGTAAACACAAAACGACCAGCGGAGGCACCACCGCTCTTTGAAGGAGAAAAGCACCAAGATGTGCACATTTGGCTTCAACAATGTATCGATTACTTCGACCGAAATCTCCACATTTGGAGAGATGACCGGGAACGGGTCATATACGCCCTCAACCGTAATAAGGGAAAAGTGGTAACACTATACACGATATGGTACCGAAGAAAGATGGACGGGTTACAGGGCAAAACCCAAAATCGGAATTTTCGAAGTTGGAGCCGCTTCTCGTACGAAATAGGAAAGGCCTTTGCGACCCTACAAGAAGGACGACAAGCCCTGCGGGACATGAAGGAAGTAAAATACAAGGACAACATTCAAACCTACCTCCGAATCATGCACAACCTGAACAACAAAGCCAATATGACAGGTGAATCATGGAGAGAAGCAGCCGAAAGAAAGTTGCCCGAAGACATCCTCACCCGCATCTCCTTCCAGAAGTTCGACACTGACGAGGAATGGGAAGATGTTGTCATAGAAGCCGGCCGGGCAGAAGAAGACCTTCAGTACCGAAAAAAGTTACTGAAAGAAGGCAATTCCCAATACACCTCCACTAAGGATACAAAAGATAAATCCTCAAGGGACGAAAGACCTGATAACCCACGAAAAGATAAGGTTTATATAAAGGGAGGCGGGGGACCCTCACGAAAAAGGAAACGTGAGGACTACAAGTCGGAACGGCCAACTAAGAAATTAGGGGGAAGTGCTCCGATCACACACTCGAATTGGTCTGAAGCACACCAAGGAATCTCGCAAAGCGTTATTGATGCGAGAAAAAGGGACAACAATTGCACGAGATGTGGAAAAAAGAACCACACATATAAAACGTGCTATGGGAACATTCAAGTGTCAGCGGCCGCAGTTAGCCGAAGGCCACTAAGAATGGGCCCAAGTCGAGCAAGGTCTATCAAGCCACCTAGACCTCCTCGAAGGCCCGCACAGGCTGGACAGGTCCGAACCGCCGGCCGGTTGTGGGAATTAGGCGAAGACGAAGAAATCACATAGGTCTTCACAAGGGTACCGACAACGACAGTGTTCGGGTAGTCTAGTAGACACATTTTCTCTAGGAGTCGAAATGAACGGCGAAAGGAAACCGAAGCAAGGAAAGCAACCATGCGGGACGGCCTGAGTGGGAGTACACGCGTCCCTCTTGCTAAGACAAGAGGATTAACAAAGAGCAATGGTGACATTGGCAGCGCCTCTATGCTTCCAAAGGTAATAACGTATGTTTCGCCCCAATGTCCCGGACACATGCATGTTTGGGTAGTCAGGCACGTGACCTGGAATCTGAAAGGTCTCCGATAAGGATAAAAACATAGACAGGAAACAGACAGCACCAAGGATACCGACAGGAGCGACAGTAGGGCTAAGATGAGAAACTTAGAGACATGAGCGAGGCGTATCTTCGACCAGTAGGTACAAGAGCTCTAGACCTCACCTCTAATTATTATTTCTTAGGTGCCGCGCTGGTACTGGACGGGCACCCGATAAAATGAGGACACTGTCTACGGTTAAGTGAGGGTGGATAATAAGCCCAGGAAGGTTATCAAAGGGACAGCCGACCAGCCTTACGCACCCGGCTCTTGTCCCCATGATATCTGGACGATGGCAGAGACCCCCAAGTTTGGTTCCACAGGTAGAAAAAGTGGAAGGTATGGGAACTCCTCGGCAGGAGGTAAAGACCGCTAGTAGTGGGCGGCCCAATATACCAAGAACATTTCAGTTTGTCTGAGGAGACCTCAATGGTCGAAACCGTGCAGGCATGGTAACAAACACCTTGTTACATAATGCCAAAACGAAAGCCAGAAGAAGATCGCGGTCAGCCGCGAAGGCGCAAGCTTTACGCGTCTCTACCTAAAAGATATTCCTGTCCTGAGGGAGACGCCTACCTCTTTTTAAACCATAGGCGACAAAATATTAAAGTCCTATTGGACTCAGGCTCTAATGTGTTCGTCATCAATCAAAGATTGGTACAGGAACACCGATTACCATTCACACAACGGTCGGACGCGGTCAAGATTTATGGGTTTGATGGGACCGCAGCAATCTCCGGAGGGAAGTTCTACACCCATCCCTTATAGTTGGAAATAGGAAGAAATAAACATCTGTCTGAGATAACCTGCGAAATAGCAGAACTGGGATCCTATGGGATGATCATACCATTTGGATGGTGGCATGAAGAACATCCCATATCACACATCGAAGACCCAAAAAGGTGGTCGTTCGACGCAAAATGTTGCGAAAAATGTGTGGAGGAAGATGAGGGAATAGCCGACATGTTTGAATACGATGAGACGGTAGTCTTTGACGAGAATGCTGCCTATATTGGAAGAATTGGTGCAAGCAAAAGCCCCGACGATATAGTCTTAGGATCGCTGCCTCAAGAATATTGGCGACACAAGGACCTATTCCTGCCTCAGACAGCGGAAAAATTGGCGCCCAGGAGGACGTTCGACCATGAAATCGAACTAAAAGACGACGCGAAAGCGCCCTGGGGTCCGATATTCCCCTTGTCAGAAAAACAGCTTGCCGCATTGAGGGAATACCTTAAAATGATGATGGATCAAGGAAAAATCACAAGAAGCAAATCCCCCGCAGGCGCACCAGTGTTGTTCGTCCCAAAACCTGACGGTAAACTCCGGTTAGTCGTAGACTACCGAAACCTCAACCGTATTACGGTTTTGAACAGACACCCGCTACCACTAATGTCCGAACTAAGGGATTGGGTAGCAGGGGCTAAGATCTTCACGAAGCTTGATCTGAAAGACGGCTATCATCTGATAAGAATTAAAGAGGGAGACGAGTGGAAGACAGCTTTTCGGACTCGATACGGCCATTACGAGTACAAGGTGATGCCTTTCGGACTCGTTAATGCTCCTGCAACCTTCCAAGACATGACGAACCAAGTCCTGCATGAATTTTTGGACTACGGAGTGGTCTGCTATTTGGATGACATTTTGATATATTCAAAGGATGAAAAAAGCCACGTTGAGCTAGTCGATCAAGTCTTGCAAAGACTCGCAGACTACCAACTAGCTGTATCCTTAAAAAAGTCAGTTTTTCAGGTCCAGGAGGTAGAATTCCTGGGTTATAAGGTATCTGTCGAAGGAGTGGCTATGAGCACGAGGAAAGTCGACTCCGTATTGAGTTGGAAGTCGCAGGCGTCGGTAAAAGAAGTCCAGATATTCATTGGATTTGCAAATTTTTACCGACGGTTTATACGAAGTTTCTCCGGAGTGTGTAAACCTATAACGGAGACACTAAAAGGAAATCCAAAGGATTTTCATTGGGGCGCTGAGCAAGAATCAGCATTCAAAGAGCTAAAGCATCGCTTTACGACTGCACCCATTCTACAACATTTCTACCCAGACCTGGAAATGGTGGTAGAGACTGATGCTAGCGACTTTGCCTTAGGCTGTGTCTTGTCACAGTTTGTGGAAAAAAGGCTACATCCAGTTGCCTTCCACTCATGAAAGTTAAACTCGGCTGAACGAAACTACGAGATTCATGACAAGGAATTGCTTGCAATCCTAGAAGCGTTCAAAGAATGGAGACAATATTTAGTCGGCACGGAAAAACCTGTGACGGTTTACACCGATCATCAAAACCTACAATACTTCCTTACTTCCAAAGTTTGGAGTGGACGCCAAATCCGGTGGGCTCAGAAGCTAGCGGAATACAATTTTAAGATTGTTTACCGACCAGGGACAAAAGGCGGAAAGCCGGACGCCCTAAGTAGACGGCCGGAGTACCGTCCTGAGGAGGGAGCTACGCATCGTGAGCAAACCGTTTTGAAGCCAGAACACTTCCAAGTAATGCTGTTGGCACTACAGGAGGAGAAGGAAGAAGGATTAGGAAAAGAAGTGCTAGGCTGGAGCGATGAGAGAGACCTGGCGCTGAAGCCAGAGACAAATACCTCGGACAAATATATCCGAGTAAGAAGATTGAACCATAAGGCGAGGTTACCCACCAAAGGTTCAAGAATGGCAGCCGGACATGACCTCTATGCCATAAGCGACGCCATCATCCCTAGACGAGGACAAGCGCTACTCGATACTGGAATAGCAATAAGCCTACCAGCAGGGACATATGGGCGAGTAGCGGCCCGTAGTGGGCTGGCAGTACGTTCCGGAATCTCAGTCGGCGCAGGGACAATAGACGCCAACTATACGGGAGAACTCAAAGTCTTGCTATACAACCACGAGGATGTTGATTGTCAAGTCCGGGAAGGAGACAGAATGGCTCAACTCATAGTGGAAAAAATCGACACATCCGATTTAATGGAAGTCAATAAATTAGATGAGACTGAAAGAGGAACCCAAGGTTTCGGAAGTACCGACATCGCTACAAGAAGCTTGACGATAACGGAACAAAAACCCACCATATGTCAGCTGGAAGCATCGGCAGCCGAAAATTTGTCCTGGTACAACATCGAAGAAATACCAGAGAAAATACTATTATCAACTGCCATGCTAAGACAAAAAACTATGAAAAGGTTTAATCCTGAGTTCCTTGGACAACTTCTTGAGGCAACGCTGTCGGATAGAGACTGGCTGAAACGACGAGAGGACTTGTCGAAACTCCGAATTGAAGGAAAAGAATTCCTTAAGAACTGGACATTAATTGACGACCTCCTATACTATAAAAATCGCCTATTCGTGCCGGACAACCAAGCATTGTACACCAAGATAGCCGAAGGATGCCACGACGCAAAGATAGCGGGACACTTCGGACAAGAAAAGACCCTTGAAATCATCATGAGAGATTTCTACTGGAAGGGATTAGCCGAGTGGATCAACGACTATGTACGGTCCTGTGATGAATGTCAACACAATAAATCACCACGACATGCGAAGTATGAATTGTTGCAGCCACTACAGACCCCGTTTACGGCATGGTCATCGATATCAGTAGACTTCATCACCCAATTACCAGAGTCACAAGGTTGTACACAAATCATGGTAGTTGTGGACCGATTCACGAAGATGGCACACTTTCTTGGATTACAAACTACGGCGACGGCAAAGGATGTCGCAAATACATTCTTGAGGGAAGTCTGGAAGCTACACGGCTTGCCAACAGAAATTATTTCGGATATGGACTCTAAGTTTGCTGGCGAATTTTGGGAATCATTGTGTAAAGCGTTGGATATTAAACGATGAATGTCGACGGCATATCATCCACAGACGGATGGACAAACGGAAAGAACCAACCAAGTGCTGGAAGGATATCTTCGAAGTTTTGTCAACTATGACCAGGATGACTGGTATCAGTTATTGCCATTAGCAGAACATGCGTATAACAATTCTGCAACCAACGCACATGGAATGTCACCCTTTTACGCGAACTATGGTTTCCATCCCCAAACGGAGTGGATGAAAGAGCGCGAGGCCCAAAACCCAGGTGCTACCCTCTACGCGAACTGGATCAAGACGATACATGAACAAGCAAAAAGTTCACTTGAAAAGACACGGGAAGGAATGGCGAAATACTACGATCGGAAAGCTAGGAAACAACCTGAGTTTAAAATGGGCAACAAAGTTATGTTAAACGCAAAAAACATACGCACTAGACGGAAGTCTAAAAAGCTAGCACCCAAACTCTATGGGCCGTTCCAAATATTAGAAAAAAGAGGCGACCGAGCGTTTAAACTAAACATTGCCGACCAATGGAATATTCACCCTGTCTTCCATGTATCCCTACTTGAACCATATCGAGAATCGGTTCATCCAGACCGCAGACAACCTCCGAGGGAGCCAGAGGAGGTTGAAGGGGATTTGCAATGGGAAATAGAGAAAATTGTCCGAAGCGAAATACGGACATATAGGCGAAGGGTCAGCAACCGGTATAGGCAGATACGGGAGCTGTGGTACTTTGTGAAATGGCAGGGTTGTGCGGAAGATGAAAATACTTGGGAACCCGCTACAGGCATGGAAAATGCCGAAGAGGTAGTGGAAGAATTTCATCGCGACAACCCGGAGATGCCAGGACAGGAAGAAGTAAGACGATGAGGAAAAGGTTTTCCTACGGTGGACAAGCAAACGCCAGAAGGTTTTTTACCCTGACCACATCGGGTCTTAAAAGGAAATTTGTTAAAATAGATAATACCAAGAAGGTGTTCGAGACGAAACCTTGTAGGAGGGAGCTCATGTTAGGCATATAGAAAACGCACAGACCTCTCGGTAGGGTGACTGCGCACAGACCCTCATTTATCGAGAGCCTAACACCCCCCTCCGGCCCGGCTCTGGGGCCCGCACGTCCTTAGCGAGATTTCGAAGAGTTGCGTCCCATGACTATAATGTCATCTCAATGAAGCCTGCTTCATAACACCATATACGTCACTGCCGTCCGTCCGACCGGAAGTTGTTCACAGGATATATAAGAGGGCACCTCTGGGTACCTCTGAGAAGTAGAACGGAGGGAATCCGTTGGAGGCGCATTGAGTTATTAGGCTTCAAAGTTAGGTATCCTAACTATGGGCCGAAGGTGACGGGCCGTTTTCGGTTCGAAATCTGCAACTACTCCTACAGTGCCCCAGAGGCCATAGGGGATAGATATGACACCAATACCTATCTGAAGGCCGCTGTATGTTGGTTGGTCCTGGAGACGGGATCCCTTGAGAGGTGATTCTCTTTGAGGTGGGGCGGACCGAGGGGAAGCTGCTCAGACTCAGAAGACCTAATAGGCGGTAGACTTAAGAGTGTTAGCACACTGTCTACGTGACCTGCATTATGCATAGGTACCTGACGCATACGCTGGCCACTATGTGAAATTGGAAGAGACAACTGGGATGATAGTCAAGACGACTGAAGTTTTAGACAGAAGTCTACTCGTCTCTATAAATCGAAGACCGGTCATTTGAGGATAATCACGCATCCTACGATTAGACGGAAAAGAATTTATGAGAACGAAGATGGTGTGTGAGAGTTCAGGGTCAAACAGTGTTCGCACTTGTTCAGACTATGAGACGTTAGCGTACAAGCTGGATAGGTACCTAGTTATAGGAGGATTAGATGTAGTCCGCGAATACTCAGACGCTGGATATAAATATCAAAGTGCCTCCCAAGCTTTTAGACATCATTCAGCAACGGAGAAGAGACCTTAACAATATAACATTGTTTTACCTACGAATCTTTATAAAATTATTTCCCTTATCGATTAAGCGAGTTCTTAGTAGTCATAAACGAAAGGAACGACACCGAGCCTTCCTAGACAAATCTCCGTCTATTACGAAAGATTCAGGCCTAAGTCTTCTCGACAATTATTTAGAGTCGGCTTCCGCCTAACAGTTAATCTGGGTACTTCATAATCTTTGGCGAGGTCCTGGTATATGGGAATGCAACTGTGTTCCTGGGTTCGAACATGATTCAAATTACTGAGTGCGAGTTTAATACGTTCTTCAGTACTGAAATCATGAATGATAGGATTCAGAGACATAATAAAAATGTTTATAGACAGGAAAGAAGATAGTATTGCATAACAGATGGTTGAGATTTGAAGAGAGTGTATTATGATGAAAACTACTTTAACAGATTGCACAGATTGCATTACAGAGATAGTCACAAAATCAGTTTTATGACTGCACTAACCTTTTGGGAACTAGTTGTTTCATGTCACTGTGTATCTCAATACACTGTAGAGTAGGTTAATAAAAAAAAAATACAAGAATAAGGACTCCTGATAGCCTATAATCCACTTAACATTCATACACTTCACTGCGAGAAGTGCTTTTCCAAAGCATAAAACCAGAGTACCCATAAGTGAACAAACAAACTGGTAAACGGATAAATAGAGAGACAACTGAACAATTAAACCGACAAATAAATAAACTTAAAAACAAATAAACAGACAAACAAATAAATAGACAAACAAATAAACAGACAAATAAATAAACAAATAAATAGACAAACAAATAAACAGACAAATAAATAAACAAATAAACAAATAAATAAATAAACAAATAAACAAATAAACAAATAAACAAATAAACAAATAAACAAATAAACAAATAAACAAATAAACAAATAAACAAATAAACAAATAAACAAATAAACAAATAAACAAATAAACAAATAAACAAATAAACAAATAAACAAATAAACAAATAAACAAATAAACAAATAAACAAATAAACAAATAGACATGTAAATAGGAGAAAAAACAAGCAACTAAGGAAATGGACAGGGAAATGGACAGAGGAACAAAGGAATAGACAGATGAACAAATGGAGAGATATACAGGCAGTTGTCCAGAAGCTATACTGAGTATGCTTGGTACATGTTACACATGTTGGATAGTGATCTTATGCACAGCAAATAGCTATCTTCAACATTGTCCAATCTGCCTTGCCTATTCCTAGCAGAAAAAATAAATCATCACCGCTGAATACAGAACTATTAAGAGGTTTTCCCATATCTCCAATAAGCTATCAATATTCTAAGATCAGCTTATCATATATGTCATCATAGGAGATATCTTTGAAAAATATTATGGAACTATTCGAAATCACCGTGCAGAAAGAATAGTATTAGAGTATGAGGTTTGCAATCATATTATAAATCTTGTCTTTTATACTTTACTACTCTCTGGCACCACTCAGGTGATTGAATATTTTCACTAACTTTGCAACTTAGTCAACTATACGCTCATCATTGTATTCGACTCGAAATAGTTTTTGTTCACTATTCCAATACCAGATCCTCTTCCTGTTCTTCTCTAGCATATTAGCTCTCTCCTTTTATCAAATATTGATAGAGATTCTACTCCATTGCATATAACCTGCAGTGATTGCTATCCAATAGCTGTTTCATTAGGCTTTTAGTATTTGTACCATTTGCTATTACACTAACGTCCACCATATCACCAGTATAATTTTTAGTATATATCAGGTACCAGTAGACACTCTTAGCGAGTATATTAATAATAGCCAGTTACTATTCCTGATATTTACATCAATAAAAATTCTAGTTTGCGTCCTGTGTGTTATGTGTGTCTGACGTACATAATGTCCAGAATGTAAATCATTAACTAGGATGTACAGGGATATAACAACCAAAGTCAGGACGCAACAGGCTACACCTACCAAACTCAGGACTTAATGGGACACACCTGCCAAACTCAGGACGCAATGGAATGTATCTGCCAAACTCACGATGTAACAGAACACGCAACTAAAACTCTGGACACAACTCAACACTAGAACAGACGTCAAAACACATCTCTTAAAATTCAGAATTCATCAGATGCAGCTAATACAAACCATAACTTATACCTAGGTTATTCCAAAATAAACTATATTTTTATAGTAAACAAGATTTATTTTTATAAATACACAGGACCAAGCTAGGTTATAAAAAGTAAGCAAGTATATATGAGCAATATAAACGCAGCGTCTAATAGCTATAACAAGTTATAACTCCACTAATATTAATGCCGAGTAGATGTTCTATATGAGTGCGTTTTTGCGAAAAGGGTGAAGATTGCCAGCAACCACAAAATATGTCAAATAGCTCTAAGCATTTAGTATCAGCTAGAGTATCCCCTAGTCTACTTGAAATATATTTGATGTAGAAATTCGAGCAATATTGAACATGTAATGATTATTTTGAAAATTTGGCACAAATTCTTTTTTTACATAGCATTATAGCCTATAGTTAAATGTACCTGCAGATAAAATTTCAAATATTTTTAGGAGTAGAATCTATAGTTATTACAATGTTTGTGAAAATGTCTTTACTTTTCTCAAAATTAACAGACATTGTAAACCTGAACTAAGAATATCAAATGCAACAAAAGTGAAAATAAGGGTTTAGGAATAAAGTCTAAGATTGAATATTAGAGTGAGATTTCATGATTATAGGAAGAACAGTATTCAGGTTATTTTAAATTCAGAATTATTGCAATCCAGCCTATAGATTTAGTCTTGTATATTCAATTTCTTTAATCTATCTACTCCTTAACTACCAATCCTTTCTCTTATTCTGACATAACTCTTTTCCAAATTTCTCTTTACCATTATCACCTCTTACATCACTATGGATATCAATCCGTGTTCTTCAATATCAGAGAGATATACTGACAGCTCCAGCTCTAGTTCTGGAAGTAGTATTGATGATCAAAGTTTGTTTGGTACTGGTAAGTTTTAATTGTATAAATTCTGCTTTGAGGAGCTTATACTAAGAGCATAAACTTAAACAGATATTGAAAATGATGAGCAAGCAGAAACACCTACTCAGCACTTAAAAGCACTTCTCGGTGCCTGCTCCTGTACACAAAAGTGTGTGCAAAGGGCTGATCCTGAAACATGGACCAAGTGGCTCATCTATCATGATGGACTATTAAGAAAAGAAAAGAAGGTGATGATTACCTATCTCCTAGCACCTCAGTTATGGAATAGTCCAATTATATCAAAGCAGTGGAAGGCACAGCATAAGGATTATCATCAACGAAAGCAAGATACAAGGAAGATCAAGTATCTGCTTCCTTTCGTAGATATGGTTTGCCAAAAGGTATTTACAACATTTTGGAAGATTTCATTAAAAGGTCTGTATGCATTAATTCACCATCTACGTGAAACACAAATGCCCTTTCCCAAAATGCATGGCAATTGTGATATGAAACCCTTTAATAAGATCCCAGTTGAGGCAGTAGCGAAGGTAGAAGGGTTTCTTACAGGTATGATGGAGCAAGAAGGTGAAGTAATTGTAACACGTACGTATAAGCGAAAGTTAACTGATGGGAAAGTTGTTCGCTATATGGAATTAGACAAAATTGTCTACCTTCCATCCCATCTATCTTATCGTACTATTTACAAAATGTATTGTGTTTCTATAGGACTTAGTGAACTAGAGGCACCAGTATCCTTTACCAAGTTTTATCAGATCGGGAAAAGCTCAGAGACTTTACGCTTTATGAAAATTCGTAAAGCATCTAAAAATGTTTGCGACGAATGTAGAATATTGCGAAATGTACCAAAAGGCCAGATGAATCTGGAGTCTGAGGTTTCTGAGCATATGGAAAGCAATGAGCTAACAGACTTGGAGGTGGGAGTATCGGAGCAGAGTAAGCAGGAAATGCGGCTACAAATTCATCAACAGGAGTACTGAGCATGTCGTACCGCTTATGAGAACAATATTCAGGATGCTAAAGGTTCTGGATCTGAAACAAGTACGTATTCCTTTGATTTTCAACAGGTAGTTGAAATACCCAGAGTTCCCCAACAGCCATCTCAATGGTACTATTGGTCGCCATTCAAGCTATATGTTTTCGGTATCGTTGATGATGCAATTGATCAGCATTATCATGCGATGTTCACAGAAGCACAGCAAGGTAAGGGAGCTAATCAGGTTGTCTCAATTTTGCATTGTTTCTTGACGGCAATTCCAAGGCTTAAACCAGAGATTCACCTCTGGGCAGATAACTGTGGTGGCCAGAATAAAAATAGAACAATGCTGTGGTATCTTTGTTGGCTAGTGTTAACTCAAAATCTAAAGGAAATTATTCTAGGATTTCAGATAAAGGGCCACACAAGAAACAGTGTAGATCGTGGCTTTGGAACAGTAAAGCAAAAAGCTAATAGAAATGAGGTTTGGACTGCAGAGATTTATGCAGAACTTGTTGATACTACTGATAAAGCAGGTAAAATAAAGGCTGTACGTTTCTTCAATGATCCTCCAGAAACTATGTTTCGGGATTGAGAGTCGGCTTTTAAGCCATTTTTAAACGTCTTGAAAGGTATTCAAAATTATCACTTCTTTCGTTTTACAACTCACAATCCAGGTATTGTTGAGGTAAAATGACTACCACAGGATGAGTGGATAAAAATGGATTTACGTAAAAAAGATTTCCACTTATCAATGTTCTTGAATATTGAACCAAGTGGACTTTCAGATACAGGTTTGAATCCAGAGAAACAGCATGATCTCTGGAATAAATATTCTCCGTATGTTCCACCTCAGTACCAAAATCAATGGTACTACTCAAGGCCAGATGATCAACTAATTTCAATTGTACGTGAAAAGAAGAATGCACGAGCATTAAATGCAAAAGAAGCAAAGCGGATACAGGCTCAAGAGCAGGATGAAGATCAGAATGTCAGTAATGATTTAGCAGAATCTCTAACAACAGTTCCTGTAAAACGAGGACGGGGTCGTCCTCCTGGCTCTAAAAATAAGCGCAAGGCAGTTGATTTAACCTAAAACCTATATTAACTGTAATTACTCAGCTCTCATAACCTCTATTAATGTATATTATTAATGAATAATCTTTATTTGTATGCGTTAGTCCTTTGAAAAATAAAATCCATTGACATAGAACTAAACTGCTAGCTAATATGATTCTTCTCCTCTATTTTCATGCTATTTACTCTGCAGGTTGTTATATTATTTTGATTTCTTGTTCAAAAACTGTTTTTCACTTTTTCTCAAAAGACTCCTGGTTGCTATGCAAACTTAAAACGCTCCTATCTCAAAATACCCAAAAAGCGAATTTACTCCTTTTCTCTGAACTGCACCCATATACCGTTGGAAAGTCCACGTTGAGTAGAACGTTGCAGCAAAGTATGAAGTACTATGCACAAAGGATGGCCGAGGAATCTAGTGTCAAAGTTAGCATTTTACCAGAACGCAGAATAGACTTTATCTGCATCAATATTGATGTCGAGTAGACATTCTTTATACTGTTGGAAAGCTGGCATTAAGTGGATCATGGTTGTAAAGTAAGAAGCACTGTGCTCAAAGGATGGTCGAGGAATCTGGTATCAAAGTTAGCAATTTGCCAGAACACAAAATAGGCCATCTCTCTACCAATATTGATGCCATATAGCCATTCTTTATACTGTTGGAAAGCCAGCATCGAGTGAAACGTTGCTGTAAAGTATGAAGTACAGCGCCCAAAGGATGGTGGAGGAATCTGGCGTCAAAGTCAGCACTTTACCAGAATACAAAATAGACTATAACTTCTTCTAAACTCACTGTAGTCAGATGGTCGTTTGTGTAATGGAAAGCTAAAATTGAGTAAAATGTTGCTCTAAATTATTAGCTTTGATGGTATAGGGACTGAGGAGTAATGGTAGTTGACAGACCAATTGTTAATGTACTGACCGTGATGTTGTATGGTTGTTCAAGTATTACTCAACACGTGGCAGTCTTAGAAAAAGTTAACAAAACACCCAAGTTACCATGTACTCCTACAATCACAACTATCACTTACTTTTACATTCTACTGGTGGGCCATTTTGGCTCCCAGATCCTTCAAGAGACTAAAGTAGAATTTGGTACATCTCATCTTCTATTTCTGTAGATATTTTTAGATTTGGTCATCGTGTCTGGCAGATATACTAATAGTTGGTACATGGCTTAGTATCATGATCAAAACTCTCTGCCATCTTGTGTCAGGACATCAACAAGGATTGAGACACTCTGCTGTCTTGTATTAGGATAACAGTAAGGATCAAGGTCAACATAGCCAAATAGGAAGTTGAAAATTATTGCATCGTCGCTTAACATGAGCTCAGAGTGGGTTGGACACTACCAGACACTCTGTATGTTCTGGACACTGCTGTATACTTCATGTTAGGTGGTAGCCGACATCAATCTTATTGGTCGGACTAGGGCCTGAATCTTAAGATCCGAGATTGTCTTGGAAGACTGGTAAGGTAATAAACGAATAAAAGGTAAAGATTCGAATTTTGTAAACTTATTATATTGTTAAAGTCTCTTCTCCATTGCTGGATTCCTCTAACTAACCCGGAGACCTTAAACCTATTTATACTAATCTACCAGTACTTAGTATCCATATACTAACTTGTACCAAGGAGCTTTTTAAGTTTAGTTTCTACTAAGTGCGAACACTGTTTGACCCTGAAAGTTTGCATATCACTTCAACCTTAACTGAGATGAGGTAATTGTCTTAAGAGGATAGCATCCTATCTCACAATAACCTCTTCACCATCTCTCGGCTTAAATGGACTAAGTATGTAAATGTAGTCCAAATGGCTATCATTCCAATCATCTCTTCTGATTAAGAACTAGTTACGTTCATTATCAGGAACTGGTGCATAAATAATATATGCTTGCATGAGTTTCAACATGCCAGCTTCATAGAAAAGCTCATATATCATCAGCAAAAAAAAAAACCTCTATCAGATATGTCAGCTGTACATCCTGACATAAATGTATGGTTACCAGCGTCTCATGCATCCTGGATGTCCTGAAGTGTCCAGTAGTATCCAACCCACCTTGAGTTCATCCTAAGCGAGGATGTAATAATTTTCAACTCCAAATTTGACTAGGTTGACCTTGATCCTTGCTGATGTCCTGACACAAGATAGCAGAGAGTCTCAATCCTTGCTGATATCCAGACAGAAGATGGCAGAGAATCTTAATCATAATACTAAGCTAAATACTAGCTATCACTATATCTACTGCCGGCGGATACTATGACCAAATCTAAAAATATCTACTGAAATAGGAGATGAGACATACCAAATTCTATTTTAGTCTATTGAAGGATCTGGCAACCAAAATGGCCTACCAGTAGAATGTAAAAGTGAGTGATAGTTGTGAATGTGAGAGTACATGGTGACTTGAGTGTTTTATTAAGTGTTTTTAAGACTGCGAGGTGTTGAGTAATACTTGAACAACCATACAACATCACAGTCAGTACATCAACAACGGGTCTGTCAACTACTATTGCTCCTCAGTCCCTATACCATCAAAGCTAATAATTTAGGGCAACATTCTACTCGATTTCAGCTTTCCATTGTACTAAAGAACATCTGCCTACTGTGAGTTTACAAGAAGTTATAGCCTATTTTGTATTCAGGCAAAGTGCTGACTTTGACGCCAGATTTCTCAGCCATCCTTTGAGCGCAGTACTTCATACTTTGCAGTGATATTCTACTCGACACGGGCTTTCTAACGGTATACAGAAAATCTACTTGATGTTAATCATAGTGGAGATAAAGTCTATTATGGAGGTGATATTTACCTTAGTGAGGTGCTGACTTGAACACCAGATTACCCAGCCATCCTTTTGGCGTAGTACTCGATACTTTACGGCAATGTTCTACTTGATGCCAGCCTTCTAACGGTGTAAAGAACGTCTACCTAGCACCAATATCCGTAGGGTTATGACCTATTTTGTATCCTGGCAAAGTGCTGACTCTGACGCCAGATTATGTCTTCAATACTCTGATGCCTAGACCGATATTTGGTGTCCAAGACATACTTGATGCCAGCTTTCTAACAGTGTAAAGGACATCTTCCTGGCACTAATATCTGTAGAGTTACAACCCATTTTGTGTCCTGGTGAAGTACTAACTTTGACACCAGATTCTGTCCTCAATACTCTGACACACAGGTTGATATTTGTGGTCCTAGACGTACTTGACACCAGGTTTCTAAAGGTGTAAAGGATGTCTACTCAGGATTAATATTAGTGATAACACAGTCTATTATACCTATTTGACTTTGAATTGCTTCTGTATCCTCACTCAATTTTTGTAACCTAGTCACCGTAGCTATGAAGATAAATCTTATGGTACGATAATAAAGTCCTTTTTCTCAATAACCTAAGCATAAGTTATGCCTTGCATTGGGTGTATCCTGTGAATTCTGTATTCAAAGAGTAGCATTCTGACGTCTATTACCACGTCTTGTAAATTCCGCATTTTAAATGACCTATTCTGATGTCAGTTACTGCGTCCAGTTATTAGGCGGAGACAACTGGTATAAACTTAGGATTGCCTAAGCCAATCGATATTCGTTCGTATAGACAGAGATTTGTTCAGGAAGTCTCAGAAGTAACTCGTTTCGTTTATGACTACTAAGCGTGCAAGAAAGTAGAATAGAATCGTAAAGATAATATTATATTGTTAAGGTCTCTTCTCCGTTGCTTGATAATGTCTTAAGCTTGGGAGGCACTTCGATATTTATATTCCGCGTCTGAGTATTCGCGGACTACATCTATCTAATATACAAAATATGTACCTTTTTAACTTTAACTCGCAACGTCGAGTTCTCCATAAAGGTGCGAACACCGTGAGACCCTGAAAACCGTCACACCCTCTTTGGTAATTACTATTTTCTTTTCCGAGAGAAATATTATCACCAGTAGTAATTATCCGATTCTCAGAGTCTTTTAGACCTGTAGCCAAGTTTCCAAGTTGAACTATGTTGGCTCCATTAGTCCTTTCCGTTGTCGAGAGGATCAGTCTTGAGACTGAGTTGCCTTTATATCAATGCTGGAGTTGATGACTTCTAGTTGTGATAACTCAACAACCAACCAATAGAATTTATTCCAATAACTCTCTCTTTGTAGAGGAGAAGTTATTCTATTGAATACTCACATAATTCAATGGCCAGCAAATCTTGGTTGTTGTATGTAGAGGGGTTGGACCTTTGGATTGTGCTGGTTATAATTCCTGCAACTGCAGTGCACCCTGTATTATAGTTGCAACACTCCATGGAGCTTGTTGGCTTCTCCGGTAGTGCCTTACAGGAGCTCTAGACTCTTTCTAATTATTGCAGGGTAGATGTGAATGCGTTGGTTCTTTACTCTGAACCTCCTAGCATTCAAATCGTATCTCTGTGCGAAAACGTCCTGCTACTTACAGCCTATGTCATGGACGTCATATCCTTGAACCCTAGTAACTCCCCGAGCTATTAACGGATTGACTTCGTTCTACTTCTCAGGTCTTGCCAGAGGTCCCCTCCTATTTAACCTGCGAACAGCTTTCGGTCGGATGGACGGCAGCGATGTATATGGTATGATTCTAACACCTTCAATTCTGTGACCAAATAGTCACAGGACGCAACTAAGGTTCATGTGTATGATGATGTGCGGGCCCCGTAAGGGGGCCAGAGGGGGGGTGTTGGAGATTGAGATTTCCAAACTCGGGTAAGTGTTAGGCGGTAGCCGAGATCAGACTTATCGGTCGGACTAGGGCCTGAATCTTTGATCGGAGATTGTCTAGGAAGACTCGTAAAGTAGTAAAGAATAAAAGAATAAAGATTCGTAGTTGTAAACTTATTATATTGTTAAGGTCTCTTCTCCGTTACTTGATTCCTCTAACTAACCCGGAGACCTTAAACCTATTTATACTAATCGACCGGTACTTAGTATTCCTATACTAACTTGTACCGAGGAGCTTTTAACTTTAGTTTCTACTAAGTGTGAACACCGTTTGACCCTGAAAGTTCGTACACCACTTCAACCTTAATTGAAAGCGAGATATTTATCTTGAGCGGATAGCGTCCTATCTCCCAATGATCTCTTTCCGATCTCTAGGCTTGAATGGACTAAGTATGTAAATGTAGTCCGGATGGCTATGATTCCAATCGTCCCTTCTGATCAAGAACTAGCTAAGTTCGTTGTCAGGAACTGGTGCATAATTAATATATGCATACATGAGTCTCGACACGCCAGTATCATAGAAAGGCTTCATGCATCCCCAGTCTTCCAATTCAAGTGTGGTTCCCCTCGGACCTCCTGCCTCTAAGAAGGACCCCTATTGGAGCCGTCCGACATACACCTAATCTTGAACGGGTATTGGTAACTTCTGGTATAATCTGATAGTACCGGAGGTCTTGTATCTAATTGATAGAAAATCCCTCAGTCGGCTATTCACTTATAGTGAGTGGTCTCATATGGTTTGCGGTCAGGGAGATATAGATTAGAAATTATTACTTTAATTCCTATATAGCTTTGCCGCAACCATCTTATCGAGTCACTTGACCTTTATGGTCATATGCATAACCATACCACTATGCTAGATCTTATATGCCTAACAGTAAGGTTACCCTACCTAAGGTATTCCTAGGCTATCGGAATCGGGTACTCCTAATACCAGTTGTGTCAAGAGTTTTGGGATTGTATTCTGTGACCTCCCGAGTTCAGCCGGTATATCCCGTTGCATCCTAAGTTTGGTAGTTGTGTCCCATTACATCCTGACCTTGGTTGTCATCTCCCTGCAAATCCTAGTTAACGATTTGCTTTGCAGATATCCTGTGGGTCTGACACATATGACACACACAACGCAATGTAGAATTTTTTGCTGATGATCTCCAGCCTTCCAATTCAAGTATGGTTCCCCTCGGACCTCCTGCCTCTAAGAGGGACCCTCATTAGAGCCATCCGACATACACCTAAGCTTGAAAGGGTATTGGTAGTTTCTGAAGTAGTTTGATGGTGCTGAACGTCTTCTATCTTATTGATAGAAAATTTCTCAGTTGGCTAATCACTATTGCGAGTGGTCTGTATGGTTTGCAGTCAGGGAGTTATGAATTAGAAATTATTATTTTAATTCCTATATAGCTTTGCTGCAACCATCCTTTGAGTCACTTGACCACTATAGTCAATTACTTGACATTACCACCATGCTAGCCCTTATATGCCTAACACTTCAGGACTTCCCTGATGCTGCCCAACACTTTAGGGCGTTCAGGATGCATGGAATGCCAGCAACCGTACATTTGTGTCATGATGTACAGCTGACACATCTGACACATAGTTCTTTTTTGCTAATATCGCTTCTCAAGACCATGATAACAGTCAAATACCCATACTACCTAGGAGCTTGTATTCTCCAAATCCAGAAATCTTTTAGGAGATGGCAGGAATCAATGTATATGATGCTATTATTTATTCCAATTATTCAAGTTAAGCCAAGCTCATAACTTTTTCAACAAAGTTTACTGTAGAAATGTTAGGCGGTAGCCAAGATCGATCCTATCGGTCAGACTAGGGCCTGAATCTTATGATCGGAGATTGTCTAGGATGACTCGTTTAAAGTAATAAAGAATAAAAGAGTAAAGATTCGTAACTATAAATTTATTATATTGTTAAGGTCTCTTCTCCGTTACTTGATTCCTCTAACTAACCCGGAGACCTTGAACCTATTTCTACTAATCTACCGGTACTTAGGATTCTCATACTAACATGTACCGAGCAGCTTTTAACTTTAGTTTCTACTAAGTGCAAACACCGTTTGACCCTGAAAGTTTGTACACCACTTCAACCTTAATTGAGATGAGATATTTATTTTGAGAGGATAGCGTCCTCTTCCCCAATGATCTCTTTACGATCTCTAGGCCTGAATGGACTAAGTATGTAAATGTAGTCCAAATGGCTATCATTCCAATCGTCTGTTTTAATCAAGAACTAGCTAGGTTCGTTGTCAGGAACTGGTACATAATTAATATATGCTTGTATGAGTCTGGACACGCCAGTATTATAAAAAGACTCATGCATCTCCAGTCTTCCAAACCAAGTGTTATTCCCCTCGGACCTCCTGCCTCTAAGAGCAACTCCTATTGGAGCCGTCCAACATACACCTAATCTTGAACGGGTATTGGTAACTTCTGAAGTAGTCTGATAGCGCCAGATGTCTTTTATGTAATTGATAGAAAATTCCTCTGTTGGCTATTCACTAATGCGAATGGTCTTATATGGTTTGCGGTCAGGGAGTTCTGAATTAGAAATTATTATTTCAATTCCTATATAGCTTTGCCACAACCATCTTATGAAGTCACTTGACCTCTATGGTCAGATACGTGACATTACCACTATGCTAGGTCATATATGCCAAACAGAAATTTAGACACTATTGACTGGGCCCCTTGAATAGCTGGATAAAGAGGTAAATATTGAATTTAATCATCCTAACTGGAGAAATATTCCCATGAAGAAAATAGAAATTAAAAAATGGAAAGACTTTTTCAACTCAAATACAGGTGACAGAGAAAAGAGCAACAGATTGGATGATAAACATAAACAACTAATAAAGGAAAAACTAGCTACCTTTTATGCTTCTCTGGATCATCCTGATCCACTTCCCTGTACTTCTAATGAATGTGGAGTTCTCTATCATACTCAATTCCACTTCTGTTCATTTGTTCTACTTCAGCCAATGATAACAGGATTCGACTGAGGATATGTTCCAACCATAGATATGACTAGGTGTATAACTGAGGACATTTGGTATTTCCATATGATGCGAATAGGAGTACGGCCTTCACATGGAGTTGTTGCAGGTGTTATTCCAGGTGTTATTGATGTGTAGGACTAACCAGTAGTCAACCATAGAGGCATCGGAGTAGTTGATATAGGCCAAGAGGGTTAGGGTTGTGAAGTCATTGCCAGAAGGAAAATATGCAGTGATCAGCCAAGAAACATTTCCGTCCAACATATATCATCATTCCTCGGCTTACACCTTCCTCGTTTTAGTCCTAGTACTTAGCTCCTCTAATATGCCAATAATTCCGACCTGGCCAGGTGCTCCCTAGCAACAGCAGGGTCGCTTGAGAAACTCGATTTTTACTTCCATCCCCGCGTAGCCTACATTTGCCTCCCACCGGCACCTCACCCAAACACACAATGCATTACCGGTACCTCTCCTCCGAAGAGAAAAATAGACCCCGAGTGAGAAAAAAAAAAAGCATGCGCAGGAAAAAAGCAAAAAAGTGGAGGTGGAGGATCAACATGCATGACAGCTCCATGTCTCAGATCGATGAATCAGGTGTGGGGAAAAAGCGGGGGCGACCATATGGGATTCTCGATTCCTCAGTTCTTATTCTCCTTGTGCGCGCAGCAATAGCCATTTACTGATTGGCGTTTGATCGATCGATTGAGAAGGCCTCGTTTGCTCCTTTCTGCTCCTTTCCCTCGCTAATTCTTAGTTGTATGATATGTCGTGTTAATTGATTTCATGGGGCTGAATTAACAGCTTTAGGTGGGGGAGGGGGACGGGGGCTTCTCGGAACTACACTTTTTTTTTACCTGCCTCTTCACTTCTAGGTTGGGGTTGTTTGTTGGGGCTATTCTATCGATGATTGTATTGATGAAGGGAGGGGGAGGGGAAGCATGGGGTGTTGAGTTTGCTATCGTGGTTGTGCCCCCCCCTGATGATCCGACCTTCGTCGAGAAGGTTGCCTGTTGATCCTGCGGTGATCCTAGCCAGTGCTCAGGTGGCGATCCTGGTTGAAAGTGCCTTGTCAGGTTGTAAAACTTTGGCATCACGCGGTTATACGGACACAGTAAATCGGAAGTGTACTTTACAGTAAGAGGGGGGTTTGTTGAGCTTTTCCACAAAAGTCAAGAGAATAGTGGGACAAGACTTTGCCCGCCAGAGTAGGGAACCTTCACATATTGGTACCAACCGGGAGTTTGGCATTGGGGTGAAAATAACTTCATACACTAGTCCCATCGCTGTTCGGCTTTATCTCCCTATGTTTTGGAAACATTATTATCGTTCCCACTCTAACTTACCTGTTATTTCAGGTAGGCCTCTGGGCCACCGCACCAGGACATGGCAACCACAGGACTGTGTCGTCAGGAAACCCCAGTTCCCACCATAGATGTTGACTCACTTGATGAGAAATTTCTAAAAGCTATGTAGGTAATTCCCAGAGACAACTGGGGTTATCTGCGCAATTTTGGAACCCCAAATATTTCGGGTGGTTGAGGATTATTTCAAATAAGTCTGCTTTTCGGTGGGAGATGGCGTTGTCTCACTGTTTTCTTCACCCGTCCGTTTAGTATCCTGGAATAACATGGTAGCGTGCGGTATGTAGGTACGTTTGACATGTCTTCCGGGAAGAGGTATCATATCAAAGTCGTCTGATATCGCGATGTCAAAGGAATGCTATCGCAGGCAACGTCAAGCCCGGACCAAGTATTCGTTGTGCATGGCGCCCAAACCCCCATTACCGTGTTTCTTGCTTATGCTCAACTCGTATGACAATTGCTTGCTTGGAAGGGGGTATAAGTAAGTAGGTTAACCATGCGCACGCACCCGTCCGTCTATCTCTCTGTCTGCTAGGCACTTTCTCTCACTCGCACAAACTCTCTCGCTCACTCGCCCTCTTCTCCTTCTCGTCGTTCACCACCACTCTCCCTCCGGAGCACGATCCACCAGGCAATTTTAAATCAAGTTTAGCTCCACCCGGTTCGACCGCCAGCTTGTTCTTTTCGCACCTATAGTCGTTCTGTCCTTGCATTTATGCAGACACATCAGGCTCATTATCAGTCTCTCCCCCCCTTTTTAAAGAACGGAAGCCAAACTAAGAGCATGAATGGCTATTTTTTATTTTTATTTTTTTCAGAAAAAAAAAAAGAAAGGCTAACCCCTCTCTCCGCCCTCTTTCCTGCACGGGGGGGGTCGGAGGATATCCCGGTGTTTGGTCTTTTTTCCAGAGCTGTCGGGTTCGTGTGCAGGTAGGAGGGAGTTGTCCACCAAATATTTCACGGTGATGTAGACTTCTGCCCCCCCTCTCGCCCCCCTCGCTCCGGCCAGCATGTCAACTTCGGAAGAAATTATCGTTACAATTAGGAGATCTCTGTTTTTTTCGTTTTGTTTGTCTTCCGCGTCATTCGCTGGGGAGTTAGTAGATGATGATAGGGTTTGAGTAGGGTTTTCGTGCGGAGGAAGAGGGAGGGATATGTTTTATTAGGGGATGGGACAGGTGTAAGGGGTGGGAAGAGTGAGTATAGAGGGGAAGAAAAAAGAGAAAGTAAACTTGTTTGAATCTCGTTGGTGGCCGTGCCTCCGCAGTCGGGGGGGGGGGGGGGTTGAGGGGCCTCTCTTTGGTTTGAACCCAAATGGCAGGCAGGCTTCTGTCTTGGTCAGGGTGGGATTCCTGTTTTGCTCCTCCTGAATTATATAAACTCCCCAATGATGGATAGATGAGGGATGGGAAGGAAAGTGAGGAAGATCAGGCACCTGACTATCTATCTGCTCTACCTCTTCTTCTGATAGAAAAGGGAAACGACAGATTCCTATTATTCCCTCTTCCTTGCTCCAATTCGGCTTCTCTCTGATTTGCTCGGTTTCTACCACTACTACCACTGCGACTTCCTCTCCACTCTTTCATCTCGAAACAAGCAATGGTTGCCGCCGTTTACACTCCCCATCCATACCACCCCGAAGTATTTGCTCAATTACACCACATAGATGAAGCTTATAGAAGCCTCGAAGAGAAGGCCGTAGCTAAAGAGATGTTAGGGGAGGTCAGGTTTGTATACGAACCAGTCCCCTGTTTTTGAAAAAGATTTCCCCTCCCTGCTCGTTCACATGTTTTGAGAGAAGCCATGCCCTGACTGGAGAAAAAAATCCCCCCAAATCAACTTAAAGATCTCTTTTCATCCGTTATGGCGTTCACAGGACCCTCGGGGTCATGGTCTTGCACAAACACTTTGACATGACACCAGAGGAGAAGCTAGTGGAGTTCGGGAGCGTAACCACGCCGTGGCTTGTACCCGAGGCCAATGGGGACTCGGTGTTCGGCGGCAAAGTAGTTCCCAGATCTTGGGCGTACTCTAGCGGCCATCTTTACCCCATCGAGTTCGGGTTTAATCCTCCCGCTGTGGAGAATTTCCCGAAGATCTCGTTCGACCAGGATTTCGTGAGAGAGCTCTACGTGTTGCTGGTTGGGCTGGGGATTGGAGACCTGGTGGGCCTGACCGTGCTTGGCGATGGTATCCACGAAGCGCCGCACGGGGTCGAGAAGACTGTTGGAAGAGTCAGCATCACACTGCCCATCACCCCTGAAACGGAACCTACGCAAGCCGTGGAGTCTGTGTGGACCTTTGGGTGCCATGAGAGGATGGATAATTCTAAGCTGTGGCCTGCTCGTATCTGTTGGGTCTGTCAAGGTTGTAAGTGACGCGTTTAATTTGCGAGAGGTTATGGATGTGGGCCTGGGAGCGGTAAGAGAGACCATTTTTCCACTCGTCAGCATATATACTAACATTTGAGAAAGCAAGCGACTGTCGAGCCCCGGTCACACTGGAGGGGTATTTTGATATGATAAATTGGTTGCATGTCTTCTGGATTTTTCAGTCGAATCTTGTTTGAATTTATTTTATGGGCTTGCAAATACTCAGAAAAATGTTTCGCTTACTTCAAGTTAGAGGTTCTTACTCATTTCTATATCTGAGCCAATAATATTCTATCAATTTCCCAACTTGTGTCGTATCAATGTCCGTCCTGTCCTTCCCCAACCTAATGTTGAGGAACTAGATGCGCAGGTACTGTGCTTTCCGCCTTCATCCACCAAACGGGAAGCGCAGCAATGGCGTACATCACCTGAAGACAGTATATACTGTTAAACTAGCTAGGAGGAGCGCATGTGCACACAAAGGCCCACTCACTACACACATAAACCATGGAAGCCCAACCGCTAGACCACCTGATCGGAACCCCACAGCAAGCCCAAGTGCTAGCAAGGGCTGACCGACCAGAGTGCCTGCAGTTTCAGCGACAGATATAGCAGAGTAGAGTCGAGCAACCTGGTCTCTGCGTACAATTGAAGTGACAATAGATTGCACCACAGTCCCAAACCCGAATCCCAAAGACATGATGAATAGAGCTATCGACGTGAGTTAACAACAGGAGAGAGAACTTGAGCCGTTATCATACCAATTATCAGTAATGATACAGTGGTAGCTAGGCCGATTAATAAACACCCGATGATTAGTAAGCTGATGCTTATCTTTGCCACTAATACGTTGGCGTTTTGAGTGGACAAGCCCCAAGACGCCGTCAGGGAGAGCGTGAGGTATGGTAGAATGAACAAAAACAGGATAGTGCTGGAGAGTGCTTTTAATGAAATCAAGAATCCGGCCTAATCAAGGAGTTAGCATTTAGTGGTTTGGAACTGATGTTCAACCTTCCTGAGAAAGTGACCAGCCGTATCTCTTTGAGACGTACTGCAGCAGCACACTCAATGACCCACGACAGAGATTTGAGAAAAAGAAAGTGGCGAGAGAAAGTGGAATGATAGGTTGACGCGACGCCAGGTTGAGAA
This sequence comes from Tuber indicum, assembly GCA_006112555.1. Classification (NCBI taxonomy): domain Eukaryota; kingdom Fungi; phylum Ascomycota; class Pezizomycetes; order Pezizales; family Tuberaceae; genus Tuber; species Tuber indicum. The sequence continues at coordinate 247,133 of VBSK01000419.1, forward strand.
GTTGAGCACGGCTCAGAAGCATGGGATGTGCAGGTGGGAGCTCATGCTCATTGGTGGCGACAGTTCGCTCTGTATGCCCCGGCGAAATAGTGGGTACGAAAGGACTAGGGGCTAAACAACCAAGCAAGGGATCCTGTTCGGCTGGCAAACGTACAGGGTTTCTGGGAGAAGCAGCAGTCTCTGGGATGATAGACACCACCCCTATGAGCACGACCATCGCAGAAAGCCCTACATAAAATGGTATCCACAACCCGATGCCCAAAAACAGAGAGCCGACAGCCGGAGATATTAGCTGAACAACTTGTACAATAGATTGAACGACGTAGAAGTGGCGAGTCCTGGAGGCGTACGGAAAGTCTCATTAGACATGATTGCGCATAAACCACAAGGGCCCCCGAACCTTCGTTGCTCAGTCGTAACATCTGCAATCATGGCTAGGATGAAGGCAGAAAACATATGAGGCCCTCCGCCAATGCCGTAGAATAATGAGCAGGTAACCAATATTCTAGGCGGGAAAAGGTCGTAGAATACACCTTTTCGGAGGCGCAGACTGCGTGAGCAAGATCTTGGATATCAGGCAGCAGGTGCAACTGACAAACGATAACGACCCACAAGTAATAGCACAATCCTCCCACAACATTAAGTATCAGCGCAAATTTCCTGCCTCTTCTATCTGCCACAATCCCCAGTGGCATAGACACCAATAGCTCTGTCGCTCAGCGTTAACCCGTATGTCTGGACACCAAGAGAGAGCCCAAGACATCAAAGGCTTTGAAGAAAGTGGTCTGACGCGTACCGACAAGCGCGCTTAGAAGCCCAGCAACCCCAAGTATCAACGCCATCTCCACCTGGACATCATCCACTTTGCAGTGAACTTCATCAACATAGCCATCTTTGTCAATCAGGTCGGGGTTGTGGATGCCGAGATATTGGCGGCATACTGCCAGTTCGATCAGACGGGTAATAGGCGCTCCTACGAGTATATCAGATCCAAACCCCCTCAACAGGACGGTTATGCCACAAAGCCATGGAACGAGCCTGCCCGTTGATGAATAATCGAAACAAAAGTAACCTCGAGCCCTCATTAAAGGATTATTCGAACTGGACGATAAAAGATTTCGAGTGTGTGCTAGAGTCTTCGATGATGTGTAGTTTGTGGGTTAGACTCCATTTTGTCAGGTTGAGTTGGGAACATGCAAACAATCTTATCCACAGAGTTGAGGCGTGATCTAGACTACGTTGTCATTACCGGCGAAGAAACCTCGCCGTATTCGGGATACGTGAAGCGCAACCTCAACCCCCGTCCCACCCACAATAATATTATGCGTGATGCCCGGTTTACCCCTCACTTCCCACAATTAGTTCCGGCGCCGCGAGAATTGGCAAGTCTTTACAAGATCAGTCGAGAATTGTTTGTGGTGCGTACGCTCTATGCGGGTACTTGCGGTGCGAGAATCTCGCCACGCCGGAATACGAGCGTACAGTACTCACAGGGCTCAAAATAGCACAGACCAGAGGACAAGTCTGAACATTACAGTGCACGTACCTCCGACCCAACCTTGCGGAAGTAACGCACAACTTCAAAGAGTCAATCAACCTTGATTACACGCAAGATTGTTTGGCGTCATCACGCCCCAGAACCTCCTACAGTTAGCATAGATCATAAAGAGGGGTACTGCTCTGGGGGCTAGCAAACAAAAGCTCACTTTCCAACCATTTTTCCTCTATTTCACTATTTCTTCGATTGGAGTCGAGACGGATTGGAGAGTTGAAATGGTGAGTTACTTCTGCGGAGCTGGGTTGGAAGTACCCGGATATGGAGGTTAGTGTGAGACAGACAAGGGTACGTACTAGAGTATGGAGGTAGGTGATGGGACGGACAGGGGCTCGACGATGTCAAAGCTTCCTACCATTCCTGGCATCGCTCCACTAAATTAAATCAATTTTTCCCTTTAGCGGTAACTACGCCCCGACTCAAAAACCCCTGTCCGTCCCATCACCTACGTCCATACCCGAGTATGGCCGATGGCATGTCTACCGATTCCCGCGCCATGCACATATGACTTCGGCCACCTGTGCCCTGTCTGTCTCATCACTAACCTCCATTCCCGAGTACAGTACTGTACAGTACTGTACATGCATTACAAGGCTCAAACCTGGATCTCGAGAAGCTTTTCCACAAACTGGGGAATAGCGTTGGATGATTGCTCTAGTCGATGAAGTATAAATTCATACTTTATATCTTCTCGTTCCTCATGGGAATAAATACGCGTATGAAGCAATTATCCATGATACCAAGCGACAAACTTTGTGTCTTGCCCACCCAAACACAATGACCAGCACCGAACGCACAGTTCAATTGTGATAATATCGCAAGATGAGCCCACATGTAACTCCCCAAAAAACAAGACATCTGGTAAGGTGTCTGGTAGCTACCCCGGATTCTAGAAATTCGAAAGATCAACCGAGTCCCAAAACCATGCATAACATTCTCAAACGGTCTTTTGGGACCTTAGATACCAAAGGTATTGAAAGTTCTCGCCTATGCCTTGAGCTAATCTGATTTATAGGATTTTTCGCCAAACACCAGACCTCCCACGAACCCGGAGAGGACGAGATGTCCGCGAGAAGGCCACATCCAAGACCCCCGATGTCGTGTTGAGACTTCTTTTCGTGAGTTGAGGTGGTTCACCAAACAGGTCAGCCATAACATCAAGCCACATTGGGAATGATAGAACACACCTACTATGATACCACGTTCCGGCTAGGCTCTCCTTTCTGAAGGAGAACTGTCCTGTTGCCTGAGGAGCACATGTTTTAATAAAGGGAGTACATTATCCGCTGGAAAAGCAAGCCTACGGTATAACGAGAAGGGTGAAGACACGATCCTGTCCTAAAAAAGTTTGTAAGGGCATGTTTGTTCACAGAGTTCCCGCTTTGCCGAACGGGAATATGGTACTATAGGTTGGCCCCTAATCTATGATACCAGTCTGATGGGAACGTTATCCCTCGGAAGCGGTAGAAACTCCACTGAAAAAAATGGGTATATGGTACCACAAAGGAAATTCGGTATTGGTCTTCCGATTCATTACAACTCCTTCTCACCACCAGCGACGATACCCCCAACCCTCTTTCCTTCCGCAGGGCGATTCCCCCTCTCGATATCAACTGCCCACAACGCCGCACCAACAGTGCTTGTGTACGAAAATAAGATACTGACGATAGGAGTTAACTGTAATAGCATCGAAGCCGTGCCGAAACTACAAAATTACTAGTGGCCTATCGACTCAGATAGGGAGAAATGGCATACCCGATATAAGCAGGCATATTCCTTTCAACAAACGCATTCTTCTGCTGGTTGGAATAGCTTTTGAGCTGGAAGTACCGAGCGTGGTAAGTAGGTCCTAGCTTCCTCCCTGTTTCCAAAAAACCCCTTTTTAGCACATCACCACTGCCCCTCTGGGAGTCTCAGCAACAAACCTTGAACAAAAATGAATACAACAGTTCCAACTATAGGAATGAAATTGACCGGCAGCCAAATCAAATAGCTAACCAAGCTCTTGACAGTGAACTTCTCTAATGGCTTCTTCACCAACGCCCCTAGCTTTCCCATAACCTCATTTCCGGCCTCTAATTTCCTTCCATTTTTCACAAGCACACTCATACCCTCCAACAGCAACACTCCATCAAAAATGTCCACCAACGCCTCATCAATCAAAAAGGCTCTGCTGAGTGCAGTGATGATCACCGCGGACTCGCTCAACACGAGAGCAATTGTGGAAATCCACGCAACGGGCCCATTGACGAATGTCAGCAGGAAGGACTGCGGTATGTAGGTGAAAAGAAACATTGACGTGATCACCCCGGTGCTGAGTGTCAACAATGGGAGGAGACGCGAGGTAAGGGGTTTCCAGATGGCACGGTGTGTAAGGAAGTATGCAATCCCACGCAGCGGGTACAGATAGGTCCCTGTGGCGGCGGATTCTTTTGCGAGGGCGGTGACCCCTGTTACTTCGTCCCGGACAATAGTTTTGACGGTATCTTTTAAAGGCATTTTTGGAAATCAACGAGTTGTTTTTCCTTCTTCCTTCTTCTCCCCAGGTAGTATTGGTGATTCAGGCGTTTGGGGTTGTGTTGTGTTAGACTCTAAGTGCGATGAAGGAGAAAGTGGTGAGAGGTCCACACCATGATGAAGCTACGTCACTTAGTGCTCATTGGTATTGCAATTTCGAACCAGCCAGCCGAGCTTGGTTTCGCCAAATGATTTCCTGCCACTTGGATGTGATGTCATTACTGCCAATGGGTTAGGGTTGCAGCAAACAACCTTGGATCTATCTTGGACCTCCGCCGCAGTGTTATGATATGAGAATGGGTAAATTACCTTCCCCTAGAAAGTAGGTTCGCCGAGCGTCGGTGCCGCTGACGAAGTCCATAGCAAATACTAGCAGCCTAGTCTATCGAGGATTCAAACCATGGTTGAGCCAGAGCTATCATACCAAATAAACTGAAGTAAATAGTAGGAGTTTCCACGAAGAGTTTTGAGTATAATAGAGTGGGGGTGAATAAGTTAACAATTGACTTGACTTCTTGATCACTCCCTCCACCCACCACGAAAAGCGGACGATAACTACAGTACGAGTATATACTACACCAAATCCAACTGCGCAAATACCCATCACATCCGGGAGCTCCGCACCCTCCGATCTGTAACGCTTCAAACCACTCCTCCCATCTCCTCGCATAGGCCCAGACCGCTCCCCGACATCCTTCCTCGCAAGCGCCTAAACAGCTCCTTGTTTGAGGCTATCAGGAAGCTCTGACAACCACACCCACCGCAAGACAACCCGTTGCGAGAACTCCGGACAGAAGGACGATACGAGATATGAAGAAGTGATCGACTACTCGAAAAACTTTGACGCTTTACACTTTCAACGGGAAGAGCCGAAGACCCTGACTATCTACTGCCCCGGAGCAAGACAAATAGCTTGAGCGAACAACAACAATAATAGAGAAAAGAGGTGTGTGAGAAAGGCAGGGAGGTCTAGACGCGCCATCAGGTTTAAAGTTAGTGCAAGGAGAAAGTATCGGTGGTAGGAGTGACACTGAAGTAGACTAGTGCGAGAAGTATGATATGTTTCAACAAACAGGGAAACAAATTTCGAGTGATATTACATGATTCTGGTGGTAGCAGGTACGGCATGGATATCATAGCAAACAAAATCACCAATAACAAATCGACAAAGGCGCCGAGTAAGTGATATTTCAAGCTACGGCGACAGCAGGAATTCAGTGCCTGTGAGGAGGTTTCGTCAAGAGTAGGAACGAGGTATCATAGAAAGAAACTTAGCGTGAGACGGACGGGGAAGATTCTCGAGTGTGAAAAAGGTGATCATTTCCCTTGATGTGTTCCCCCTGATACTCGTACAGTTAAGTGACCGAGAAATAATAACCCCCCTTCCTCGTGCAGCCTATTACTATATAAGTTACTCAACAAACCGCCTAACAGCACCTGTGGTGATCATACAACATCACTCATCGGGCCGACCAGCGCTGACTGTACGTACAGTATCATACAGCTCCACCACAACCACTGGGTTTCCAGGATATCGCTATATTCCGCCGTTCGTCGGACCCTTCTTCCAGCCAGAATCTTCCAGAGAGAGAGAGAAAGAGAGCTTCTAGAATGATGATCTACCGCTCCCTGCACAAATCTAGTACTACTACGATGGAGAGGTAACAAATTTGGTAAAGTGCTTGGGTATAGTAGGATATACAATGGTGGCGGGGGCTGTATGTACCTATCGTGCTAGTGAAGTATGGACAGGAGAAAACCGGTCAGGTATCATACCGCTCGATTTCCTCCCCGCGGGTGATTTCAGTATTGATATGGTACTGTCATAGTGTCATACGCCGTCGGCATTTTATCAGTTGCTTTTCAAACTCCCATGGACTCAATCAAGTACTAGAGTGGTATAAAATCATCATTCATCCGTGAGTAAAACGCCATGAGAAAACATGATACCCTCCCCCTTCACGTTTAGTCCCATGCACAACAGCAATAGCCATACAAACCCTACCCACAATGCTCTTATGATAGCCATGCAGATGTCCCATGCGTCCGGGAATGGTATCTCAAGCCCCGGGTAACATCTGTCCTGGACATGATAATATTATTATAAGACTCCCGTCCAAGGTCGCCGGACGGCAGGAGCACCTGTAGTCTACTCGAGCAGTGCGAAAGGAAGGACCATGGCACATTCCCCATCTCGGTACACAGGGACATCCGGACTGCACGCCAGTGTTTACATTACCAATGCATGCGGGAATACCCGACGCTTGAGGCCAGCTTACGATCGATATGACGACTGCCCAATTCCGCTGTCATATCATATCATGCCACAGCTCACACTACAATACTCACAAAATAACTACTTCACATACTATCACAAAAGTATGATATTCGTACCCACCCACCCCTCGCCAACCAACCAACGAATAAACCAGTAATGAAAAGGCACTTCCAACTACCCCAACTGAAGGATCGGGCGCGCGGTGCGCTCTAACTAAGCACACCATATCATACCCCACGCAGCCGTGTAGTACAGACCATGAAATCTCGCTCGATAAATGGGGGATTGAATAGCGATCTGTCTGTTGCCGTTTCCATTGTTTGTCGTTTTCATTGCGGCCTGCCAGGCGGTAGGAATGGTCTACTGGATACGGTTGGATTGGTGAAATATTTTCATGATGAAATACAGTATATGTTGGGGTTAGCTTAGCAAACCGAATATCTGAACACAAACGACTGTACAATTGTCACAACTCTCTCACTGCGATACACAAACCCACTTTCCAAAATCTGGAGAGAGAGATACATTTCCCCTTTGGGAACTATTATGACATGGGATGGGTCAGTACTGGCCCAGTAAACACAGAAATAAAAATAATGTACCCCCCCCACCATCAGAAGCCCCCGCTCTTATCTCCTAGAAAATCTCATCACAGGCCCCTCCTTCCGGCTCGTGAAGTGGTCCATAAGTCTGTACTCCCCATCAACCATTGCATGCCCTTCTTTCCAAAGTGCACCCTTCCCTTCAGTCTCAACCTCCTCGCAATCGTACTCAAAGAGCAATCTAGCGAGGGTAAGTTTAAGCTCCATGTACGCCACGCTCTTTCCAATACATCCTCTTGGGCCGATGGAGAAAGGTGTGAAGGCGGACCGTGCAGCTTCGGCTTCTTCCTCGGAAGTGCGAGTAGATAACCAGCGCTCCGGCTTGAATGAGAATGCGTCAGGGAAGTAAGCGGGATTGTGGTGAAGGGCGTAGATTGGGGTTCCTACTACAGTCTTTTTCATTCATAGTTAGATTTCTCGCTCTTGGGGGAGAAGGAGGGGACATACTCCTTCCGGAATGTAAAGGCCGTCGATTTCTATGCCTCCCTTGGCAATAACCTCACGAGGGAGGAGCCCTGGAACCGGTGGCGCTAGACGCATGGCCTCGTCGATGCAGGCTTTTAGGTAGTGGCAATCGTTGAGCTCTTTTCCGCCGACAATTTGCTCCTTGTCGGTGAAGGTGCTGCGTATTTCATTCTTCAGCGTCTGGAGCGTTTGCGGGTTGCGGCAGAGGTAGAACATTGCTGCGGACATGGCGGTTGCAGTCGTATCGGAGCCTGGGTATCACGTTCAAATCAGTTTGCGCCTATTGATAATGGGTGCAGGAGGGAGCCAACCAGCAATCATGAGAACATTGGCTTCGCCCCACAGTTCCTTAGTTTCGAAACCTTCACCGGTTTCCGGATCCTTGGCGTCGAGGAGATAGTAGAAAAAGTCCTTCTTGTATCCTCTCCCGAGACTCATACGTTCATCTGCGCAGGCTCGGGAATGCTCGATGAATCTCCAACGGTCACGGGAGATTGTGGGGAAGAGGATTTTGGATAGCTTCAACGTAGTCAATGGCAGATAATTCCCATTCTGTTTCCCAAGCATTAGCGAAGCGCGATAGACGGAAAGATGAAGTCGTAGAGAACCAACAATGTAATGATTATGCGCCGCCTGACTAATCAGACCAGTAACAAAGCGAGTCGTCTCCTCCGTCAACATGCCAAAGCTCTGGCCAAAACAGAGCTCACCCATGACATCGAAGGTGAGCCAACTGAACAAATCGCCCATATCGATGCCAACCCCGTGCTTGAAGGCGTCGTTGACCTTGCCGGAGAATAGATCGATGTTGCTCAGGACCAGATCCTCCATGCTCTTCAAGGCTGCGTCGGAGAAAGCAGCAGAGAGAACACGGCGCTTACGGCCGTGCTCGGCTTTGGAGATTGCATTGTGGGTGTTGTGCACGCCCTTTACGGCCGGGAATGCAGAGTAGAATTGGGACTTTTGAAGGGATCGACTGAGCGCTGTGTGACCGTATATCGCCTTTAGCGATGAGGCTGAGTTGAAGGATATCAGGTTCGGAGCGAAGCGGATGACGGGGCCATATTCCTCGTGGGACCTGTAAAGCGCCAGGTGTCTGTCTCCGCGGTAAGCGTGGTAGACGGTGTACCTACTCACAACTCATTAACGGCTAAAGACCGGGGGGGAAGGAAGTAAGGAAATAAGGAGAGAGAGAGAGGGTGTAATACCAATCGGTAATCTTGGCCAAAAATGGACCCGGGATCCTCGCGAGAGGATGGAAGAACAACCGGTAAAGCACCAAGGATGAGATATACACGGCAAAAGATGTAAACAATAATTTCGCTAGGTCCAAAAAAGGCATCATGTCTATGGTGATGGGTATGCGATCCAGAGACTGGATCGAGCTCTTAAAGATTGCCATAATTTCCGCTTACAAAAGCTTTAGGGCTGTAAGTTACCAGGAAGGCGGAGTGGGGGTTTAAGTAGTGACACCAGGCAGGCGGAAGCAAAAGCGAAAAGAGAATTAATATTACAATTCCACATTCTAACCCCTTCCCTTAATGCCTTAATGGTATATCCGAACTATATCCGCACTTCCTCTCTTACATCAACGAAGGCTGAGGAGCGGACACATAATAGGCGGGTAGCAACGGCTTTTTTGGAATGCAATTGTTAGGATGCCGATCATGGCATCGGATGGGGTCCAACAAAGGACCGATCCCCCCGCTTTCCTCATTCCTCTTATATAAATCTTGTAAGCGCATTGGCCGAGGAGACGAAGAAAGGAAACTGGTGTACGTTATAGTAACAGTGCACTTGTGGGGCCATCGACCGCACATTTTATCGCGGGGCTAACTTATATTATGCTGTTGGCATGTAGAGTTTCCATTTCTTTCGGGGTTTACGTGTAAGATGCTGGCCCATTCCTTCCCTTACCGATGCAAAGCGAAGGGTGAGTGAGAAGACGTGATAAATTTACCATTCTGCGGGGAACGATAGGCTACCGCAATGATCCACCGGGGGGGCTAATTTTTATGGGGTAATTAGGGGAAGTCGCCAGTCGCGAGGCGTAGCTTGGCCATTAAAGTGCAAAAGAAGAAAAAGAAGAGACAAGCATACCGGTACTCTGCATCATCACCATCCACGCAGTGTTCGCCGGCCCCGGCATATTCGGAGCCTTGCACTGGCACACTCTATCTATCTCTCTGACCACCGTGCCGATACCGTATATCGCCATCGAGAAATGATCCTGAACGTGCTTTTGAGCTGTGTGCTGCTACCTGTTTTGCAGTGTCATGTCAAATCAAACCCCCCTTTTCGGATCCAACTCCGCCTACGTTATCGGTATCTTGCATCAATCAGCCGCTCCCGATGCTGAGCGACCAGATATAAAATCGACACCTCACAGATTTAGAAAGAAAAGAAAAAAGAAAAAAGAAAAAAAAAAGAGTCGGAAAACTGATAGGACGACAGACGAGACGAGAGCGCGGAAATGGATTGCCCATGTTGGTTGAATGCTCCTGCCACAATGGGAGTTTTTGAGGCTCGACATCCTAGTGGATCATTCGATGAATGACTACTACTATCATATGCCAGGATGTTTACTTTACAAAGTTTGCGTTCTCGCTATTCAAGGCTATGGTCGTATTCCGCCCTGGGGATACAGGTATATCACTTTCAATTTAAGCTGTCATACCGGTACTTTCAACATTCCTCACGGTTCCATCTGATCAGCCAATTCAATTTCTAAATTTCACAAAACAGTTTTGAAAAGATTCCCGTTGTAGACCCGAATTGCTTATTTGATGTTCTGCTGGCATACCGGTATGCGCAATCAACAGGGAGGGAAGCTTATCGGAGATACTTGCGCCATGAGGTAAGATATATTTTGTGGCAGCTGAAACCTGGAGTTTGTGCTATGCGGATGAACGCATCGTATGGTATGATGAGTCAGGGTACGGCAGTACTGGAGGGAATACCGATAGAGAGGGGCTCAAATGGCGAGGATTTCTTTTTTTGTCTCGATAGACTATCCATCTACCTCCTGTTGAGAAGAAAAAAGAAAGAAATGTAGAAAAAGTAAAAAAAGACGTCTCATCCTACAAGTACCGGCACCGCGTGAATAAAGAATCCAAAAAGGATTCTACATGCACTCCCCGTACTCGTTCTTCATAGATTCCTTGACGATCGCCCCGCAAAGTCTGGCGTAAGGATTTGTCCGAACCGCCATTTCCCGAGCAATGCCATTTCCGTAACGGCCACCTTCGAAGAAATCCCTAGAAGCCGCTGCCTCCATATCCTCACTTCCACCCTGCTTAAACATGGAGTAATATATCGCCGCCCGTTGTGTATAAGCCTGACTCAGTATCTTTGCCTGCGAGGGGGAGAGTGAGGAAGTCGGTGTTGAAGGGGAGGATAGTTTGATAGCTTCGTTTAGGTGGGGAAGGATCTCGGTTGCGGGCACGGAGAGCATTCGGAGGACCTGTGCGAGATTGTTGTGCGCCGATGCGTAGGTCGGATGGGCAGTGGTTAGCTCCTCCAGCATCTTGCGAGATTCTGGTAGAGATGTGGGTGAAGATTCCGCAAGCTTGATCGCCTTCAACTCCGTTTGCTTGAGGGTCTGGAGAAGGTCGGAGGGTGTGTACGGATCGGTGGGAAGTGAAGCGTCTATGCTCGGTGATGCGGACGATGGGGCAGACTCTGGGTCAAAGAGCTGTGTGAGAACGGTAGAGTCGTTAATTGTGAGAGCAGACATTGTGTGCACGGTATGTACTCGTATGGTATGGAAAAGTGGGTGGAGGCTGAGAATGTTGACGCACTGTGCTAGTCTATAGGATGAGGAATTTCGTGGAGATGAGCCAGGTGAGGCAGGAGGTTATGAAGTATGATTTCTTCTCATCTCGAGAGATGCTCTTGCTTTCATATGCTCAACGTCATTCAAGGGTGGCGACCAACGCTTCGGGAGAGAGCATCTGGCAGGGGTTTGTAGAAGCAACTGGACAGCCTATGATAGGATCCCTTGCTTGGCCTCCCCTAACCGTCAACCGCTTGCCCGGTTATTGGGTGTGTGTGGCCGCAAGTATCCTTGTTTAGCCGTCCGTATCCGGACACGATATCAAAATTTGGACTTTCCTCCGACAATCACCTAACTACCATCCATCCCCTGTGGAAGCTTCGCAACATGGAAAGAAGAAGCTCTGTGTGAGGGGGCGGAGAAGAAGCTGCCGTGGAAGGTTGTCACATCTACCCTGGGATGAATTTCCTGTTTGTAGAATAAGGTTGTGGTGGTGGTGGATATAAATTCTTGGATCCCACTTCCCTTTCTTCCTCCATTGATCAAACTTAAGAATCCATCACCAACCATCATCACGTCGTTTCCCCTTGCCCACAGAAATCGAGGGGATCTCTCTCTCACACTCTCGCTTTCCGTCTCGCACACTCTCTCCATCCACTTTGAATTGAACAAGTAATTGAGGAATAAAATAATCAACCAAACATAACATGCCTCCATCCGCCCTCTCCTCCTCACCACCTGGTCCTACTATCCTGACTTCCAGCGGTCAGACACTACCTCTGGATGGTGTACAATCACCTGCCGCGGCCTTGGTGACGACAGGTTATAGAGGCTATGACCACGTACACTGGTAAACACTCCCATCCTCTCACATACACACACCCCTCCCACCAGGAGGTTTCGAGTGTCAAACGGGATAAAATTAAAACAAAATACAGGTATGTGGGCAACGCCAAACAAGCAGCATCATACTACATTTCCCGAATGGGCTTCCGACCTCTCGCCTACAAGGCCCTGGAAACCGGTTCTAGAATCGTAGCTTCGCACGTAGTCTCGAACGGGGGCGTCACCTTCGTCCTCACATCACCTCTTCGCTCTCCTTCGACACCGGGACTCGCGACGGCAGACGTAGAGCTTCTGAAGGAGATGTACGAGCATCTCTCCACACATGGGGACGCTGTAAAGGATGTGTCCTTCGAAGTGGATGATGTTAGGAAAGTCTACGAGAGTGCTATAAAGAACGGTGCTCGGGGGGTCAAGGCTCCTGAGGTTTTGAGCGATGAGGATGGGGAAGTGATTGTTGCTACTGTGGCGACATATGGTGATACCACGCACACACTTGTTCAACGGGGAGGCTATTCCGGCGTGTTCATGCCTGGGTTTCGACGGGCTGCTGCTCGCCAGGATCCTCTGGGCAATATTTTGCCTGCGGTTCACTTGGATGCTATCGATCATTGTGTCGGTAACCAGGGTTGGGGCGAGATGGACAATGTTTGTGACTAGTATGCCCCCCCCCCTCCTTTGCCCTTGAATCTATTCCTTCGTAGCAGCATCTAACAGTTCAAACAGCTACGAGAAAGCCCTCGGTTTCCACCGTTTCTGGTCCGTGGATGACAAGACCGTCTGCACCGAATACTCAGCACTAAAATCTGTTGTCATGGCCTCCCCCAACGAACTCGTAAAAATGCCCATCAACGAGCCCGCCCATGGGAAACGCAAGAGCCAGATCGAGGAATACGTCGACTTCTACTCTGGTTCGGGTGTTCAGCATATTGCTCTGCGAACCTCAAACATCATCTCCGCCGTATCAAACTTGAGAGCGCGCGGCGTCGAATTCATCACAATTCCAGACTCGTATTACAAGCAGATGAAGGTACGGCTCAGCAAGAGCAGCGTGCGCGTCAAGGAGGACACCGAATTGCTCAAGGAGTTGGGCATTCTCATTGACTTTGACGAGGGCGGGTATCTTTTACAGATTTTCACTAAGCCGCTAATGGACCGGCCGACGGTGTTTATTGAGATCATCCAGAGATGTAATTTCAATGGATTTGGCGCCGGGAACTTTAGGAGCCTTTTCGAGGCCATTGAGAGGGATCAAGCTGAGCGTGGTAATTTGTAAAGCTGTTTTTTTTTTCCCTTTCTATTTTCCAATGGGTTACAAAGTTTTTGGTGTAGGAATTTGTTGGGTATGGGGGGGGGAGGAGGAGGGTACTTGTTTGGCCTTTCCTCGATTGGTTTTTTTCATTTGGGACATTAATATGGCATGTATGATGAGGGTCAAAGTATTATGATATTTTATTGTGAATTACCGTACGGTACTGTACATGTTCCCAATGGTTGGTTGATTTTGTACCAAAATGAAACACAATAATGGGGCATTCATTGTTCTAGACCTGTATGCAACCTTCTCAGCGCACCACTCACTCACTCCATCTTCCGCCTCAAACCTATCAGCCGCCATACCCACACGGATGGATACCCACCTACCCGAAAAGCGCGTCAATCCAGGAATTACAGGGCCAGCCCATGACACGGCAATTAAACTTCCCCGACCAGGCGTCATAAGCGATCACTCGAGATCCTCCCTGAGCCATAGTAGCCGTTTTATACAGGCCATCCCTGCTCCGTCGTGGGTGCGCCGATGTACAGTAAGCATAGAGTGGGGTGGTGCGCCCCTGCACTTGGCACTGTATGTACCTGAAATCGGGCCCCTTCGACGACCAAATCACCGAGAAAAATAAATAAAAAAAAGGAACATACACCACACACCATGGAAGGATGGATGATTATTGAAGGGGGCACCATGAGCCATGTGTATTTTTTTTATTTTTATCTTTATTTTCATTATTTTAAATCACAAATTGAGGCTGTCCGATAAAGTTACAGTACTGTACTGTACCCGCGTGGCCAAGTGTAAAAGTTCCCTTTCCCGGTTAAATTTAGGATATTGCCCGGGTGGTGGGGGGGGGGGCTATGAGTGTGAAGTAGGGTGACGTTATGTACAGTACGATACGAGGTAATTGAATCCCGTGGCTGTACTGTACTGTACTTGTACGAGTAGGCTGCGGTGGTGGGTATGATAGTCTAGTCTAGATAATTGACTCTACACTCGTACTCTCATACTGTATCGTATCATACTCGTAGAGAGGTGAATAGATAGTCTAGATCGATTGGGAAATATTCAATGTCAGCTACATCTGTGTTGTTGCTTCTTTGATTAGTTGTGGGCAGACTATCCTTGGTTTTCCCCTCAAATAAATAAATAAACGTGCTGTATGTATGTGTGTATGTATGATACTCGAGTAGGTAGCCCGCGCGGAGGTTACTGTATTGTACCGTCCTGTCCTGTACTGATTTACAGGGTTAGCGTCGCAAGGAGAGACACCACAGATAGGACGTACCTATCTATCTATTTCGTACTGTACGGGTACTGTAAGGTAAGGTAAGGTAAGCACGAACAAGGTGGCGCGGTCTCCGGGTCGTGGTGGTACAAGTACGACATTCACTGCAAGTACAGTATTTGTATTTGTATGACGGAGGAGGGAGTGTGTAATGTACGGTAGTCATGGAAGAAGAAGGAAGAAGGCTGAGGTACTGTACAAAGGTGTCTTGTATTCTTCGGCGATACCGTGAACCAATTTTTTTTTTTATCTTTCTACACACAGTACTCGTACTGTGGTCACATTAACCATGCACCGCTTACCCTTTGCGCGATACAGTGCCTTCCACACACATCTCTCTCCTCCCTCCGGCACCGTAGCCGTGCTAGTGCTAAACGATCATGGATCATACGGTGATCCATGCCAGCCTGCCAGCCAGCCAGCCGGACAATCAAGTTAAGCGTGGAAGACCACGCGTGAGTCGCAATCGCAATCGCAATCGCAATAACCGGTAAATTTAAAAGATGTATTGTGCTACTGTCAATTCAATTATCCACAACGTGACCATACCCTACAAGTACTGCTTTGTACGAGTACTGTACAGCCCCAGAGGGGGGACTGACAAAGTTAATTTAAGTTAGCTGCGCGGATCTCGACAAGGCGGCGCAGTGCGGTATGATACCGTACGATAATTGTCAAGTTTAATATTATTATTTTTTTTTCTTTTCCGATTTATATCGACGCCCCCGGAGTACTTTACTCTACTCTACTTTACTTTACTTTTACTATATTGCCGTATATTTGTAACTGCTATGGCACGGAGGTTTACTCCAAGGGTAGTCTAGGTATTTTATGAAAAATGTGCCTTCCGTTGAACCGACCGCTGATGGGGTGGGAAAGAGAGATTAAGGGGTTTTTGTTTACTCGTACTGTAGATGAGCAATGAATTCTAGCCATGCGTGGTGTGCGTCGGTCGGCTCGAACGGGCCCGTCTTGCATACTTGATTTTAAACTAAACATTCCTCAGCAGATCATCGCTCCATCTACCTACCTATCTACTCGTATCATACCCAACAAGTCTAACCTCTAGACTAAGATGGGACATTTCGCGGAGAGAAACCTCGCCGGTTATCGGAGTTATATGGTGGTGGTGTAATCCCTATTCTGGTGCTACTCCGCAGCAGGCATGTCGCTTCCTTGGTGGCGGGACTGACGCGTGGTAAGGTTCAAGTTTGGAAATACGAAGTACAGTACAGTACAAAGTATGATATGAGATAGATAACCTTCGAAAGAGACCTCTCCCACCCGTATACTAAAACTAAATCAAATCCCTCAGCATGCATACCCGTCCATGGATTACAGCGATGGAACATGAGAGATGTCTGCTGGGACTTTGGAATTGTCCCCACTCGTACCGTAGTTTATAATGGGCTGTTTTGTCCTGTCTCAGCTGAGTGAGGTCTGGAAGAGAGAGAGAGATAGCTGCGATTTGCCTGACTGACTGACTGACTGACTGACTATAGTTACTCCAAGCCGAGAAGTGGGGGGATTTTAATCCGCCGATTGGCTTGTACTGTACTGTGCTGTACTGAACTGTGCTCGTACAAGTGGCGAAGATCATGACCATGTTTCTACAAATTTAGCAGTGCGGATGGGGGGGGGGGGTGTTGTATTTATCTTGTTCAACCACCGTCACTTCACAAAGCCAGTCGGGTACTTGCGGAAAGGCTACAGCGTAGTACGGTACCACCGTACCACAGTGCACCAAGGGACTTGGGGGGAAAAAATCTTGTTTTTGAAAAAAAAAAAAAAGAGAGAGGGGGACGTTGTAGTTGCCTCTCTTAGTAAGGTTTTCCTTTCCTTTCCTGCAGTACCTTTACACACATAGAGTAGTCTGTATATTATCTGTCTAAGCTGGGGGCTGAACCTATGGGAACTTTTCCCTGCACCCCACTTCTTCCCCCGCTTGCTTCATCCGGAGGCGGCGGCGGCCGTACTTGGACGTCTTGGTATCATTGTGAATCATTCGTACTTTTTCTTCCTTCTCCACACCCCCGCTCGTTCATCCCGTTATCAGGTGATCACGTGTATCTATCTATCTATCTATCTATCTATCGATTGACGCCCCGCTCTAGCAAGATGTGTTTTTCACTATCATTGCTGGACATTGGAAGAGCTGGTGTCAGGTCGGGGGATTGGATGGGGAGGGGAAGGGGTGTTCATGGGATGATAAGTGGTTTGGGTCATCACTGCTCGATTGATGTCTTACAGGAATGGCATAATAGACTAGCAAGTACGAGAATATTTCTTCCCCATTTCCAAATTTGGAGTAGATTTACAAAGTACTGCGCAGTACATAGCGTGCTGGAGCCCCAGTCTCCCGCTATCCCGGGCCCATACGAGTAAGCTGTCCAGCTACTCGTAGACATTTCGCTCCCTCGGTTTCAAAAGAGGATCCGGAAGAGATGCCTATTCGGGTAATTGGGGAGCTAAGTCTACTCGTACTGTGCTGTACTGTACGTGGGATAGACTAGCTTGTTCGGATTGAGAAAAAGTAGTAGGTTTTGCGGTTCGTATTCTGAACACTTCGTCTGATGTGCACGCCCAGGGGCTCTTCCTATAGATATCGGTATTGTTATGCTCGGATAGGATAGGATAGGATAGTGTTCCCGTTTTTTTTTTTTTTTGGTAAAAACGACTGGAGTGTCTTGATGGTTTGTGGGATGATTGGGGTTCTCCGAACGTACTAGTAGAGGCGCTAACAACGAAGAAGGGTTAGTGTTTTTCTTGTTTTTCTTTTCTTTTTCCGAATGATTGTAAGGCTTTAATATCAGAATTCCGCCTTCGCTAGACAAATGATACCCAGCTATGGCGGGTCAAGCGGGCTCCTAGGGCAGATTGGTTAGGGTGAAATAGTATTTGTTGACGCAAGGCCGAAGTGAAATTTATTGTTTGTCCAAAGGTAGGGTAATAAATAGGTCTTGTATAAAGGGAAACCTTTACATGATCACTTGTCTTCGTTTTATTTTATTTTTTCTATCTGTTTCTTGCCACAAACACATTTCTCACCTGACTACCAGATCATTTCCAACATATGGGAATCAAATCAACAAATTTCTCATCAGATATCATACTCTAAAGGTGTTGAACTGTAGTTCTTCACTTGGATAATAAAGTGGTAAGTTATAACTCTTTCTTACTGACATATTTGATTGGTACTTGATTTAATTTTGAAATAGAATCTTCTTTTAGCAGTGAATTTCCTGCATTTCTCATGAAAGACAGGATCATTTTGTTTCTACCTACAACTAAGTAGGAGAAATATGAAAGGAAAAGACAACTGAAATCATTTCAATTATATCTTACAAATACATTTCTTTCAACCCTCAGGCTTAGCAGAGGAGACAGGAGTATTAGGAGCCCTATTCAGAACGGAAAAAAAGAGGTGGGCAAATTGGCGGAAGATTTTGGAAATAGTTTGTGCAGGAGGTTGATTATGCAAAAAATAGTTGCTTAAGTGTGTTGACATTAATGTGGGTAGCCTCTAATGGTTATATAATCATGATAGTGTTAGTGTGAGTATGGTGAGGTATATGAGATATACACATGTAATAGATATGTGTGGTATGGCTAAATGTAACCAGTACAGGTATCATACTTGGTTAAGGATTTTGTTTTACATTTTATTTTAAGTATCACTTTGATACTTATCTTGTTTTACCAAAGTATATTGCTTGATACCTTTGTTTAGTTTTGTTTATGCTAGACATGAACAGATTTGTATATTTAAAGACCATTCTATTCTACGATAGAAAGTGTTAAAATTTCTTGATTCATTTCATAAGTTATATTTCCTTGATAATAGTATATATTTTCTCTCACTTAGTTAGTATTTCAGCATACCTAAACACTGCATACATTACTACAGTTAGGATATGTTTCTTACCTTATTTTATTAATATTTGGTGATAACGATTAAGGATTTACGCATGTGTTACTTTCTTTGGTTTAGGGGATATTTCATCATCTTTACGTATTTTCTCGGACTTTACAGCCGTGATTATTTCTTCAGACTTACTGTAATTTCTCTCACACCCTCTTGGATTCACATATGTTTTACGGAAATATCTTGGCAGATTCTCAGCGTCAAACACGTTCGCCTTATGTTTTTCCTACTTATGTTATGGTTTTACATGGTCACACTTATATTTCTTCCTATTATATTTCTCTATTACATGGGGTTTACGCGGAGGATGCAAACCTGTATGAATAGATGCTACCGCTCACTTTGTTTATAAGAGAATTAAGGACAAGAATCCCTCCCAATCTGCCTTCATACCTCTTACCTCTTCGCTAGAAACGGGCCCATAATATACCCTTAATATTACGTTTGTATAATCTATATTGCTATTAAGATCGTACCATTTACAAAGGCCAATAGATAGGACAGACTTTAACAGATAGTATTTCAATATACTTGGTTGAACAGTTACTTTTTAGTTTTTCCAGTATACCTCTGAAGCCTCCTTAAGTTCATACAGCTCTCACCTTCTCTCAGGAAGAGTTGTTCACCTGTCAACTATTGTATTACACCTCTCGAAATGTGATTAGCACCTAGTGAATATGTTACACTAAACATGTATGTGAGAAGGGAAAATTTCTGTTACCCTCCAGTTGTGATATTTCCTTTAGGGGCTGTTTGGCACGCCGCTGTTTGAAATAATCTTGATTTCAAAACAATGTTTTCTACACATGTGTACAAACAACCAATATGGATTGTTTGAACACATGAGTATGCCAAACAGTATCATTGTTTTTGCACATATTTTTAAAATAATATTTTTTAAACCTGTTATTAGTCTGGGTTATTTATTTCACTTAATATGTTTTAATTGTAAATAAATAAAATAAAGTTGTCTTGACCTCAACTAAATCTAAAAAGTTTTATGTATGAATTTTTACCCCAATCAAGTATCCTACTCGCTGGTTCATTTGCTATGCGGACAGTCCACAACCCTAACCCGGCCCTGATACAAGAAAAACAACAACGCGAGTCCTCCAACCGCCCCTTTACCGTACTTCTCCCTACATTCCTACATGTGACAAAATTACGTTTATATAATAATTTTCACATTTAAGAGCATTCACTTTCTGTTCAATATGCGTCCAGAAATACAAGCAGTACAGAAGACAGTAACCGGTAAGAACTGACCTTTGTTGAGAAAATATGACTGGCTAATAAATCATATAGGCAAAACAATTACTCCAACCCGTCAGGGGGCTATCCTAGCACTTCAGTATAATTGCAATTCAAAAAAACCACCCAGTATTTGCCAGATTGCTGAGTAACTTCAAGTATCAAAATCTGCTGTTCAGAGCATCTGTCAGCATGCGGTTAAAAATGCTCAAGCAAATCACCTCGCTAGTACAACCTCAAATGCGTCAATTTCCACACCTATGTTACCAAGGACCCTGACAACAGCAGTATTGGCATGCAATATTGAAGCTGCCACAGCATTTTTAGATGTGATAAATGGAGAGTTGAAAGAGTTATTGGAGGAGCCAGAGGAGCAACAAAGGATCCTGATTGAAGCAGACTCTGAGGCTAGGAGAGCTGAGGAGTCTGTATGTGTGAGATTAGTAGAGGAAGAGGTGGAGGAAGCTGAGGAGGATATTATGGAAAGGCTTGGAGAGATTAGCGAGAATGTCATAGTTGGAGAAATTAGTTTACTTGAGTTGTTAAAGGTTGCGGTACCTAAAAAAACTGGCGTGAGACCAAGAAAGCTGAGTGAGGCCGATAAGAACTACCTGGTTGGTATTGTTAAACGGGATTGGAATACTCGCCATATGAACCTTATCGACCTTC
The DNA here is from genome assembly GCA_006112555.1 of Tuber indicum. NCBI lineage: Eukaryota > Fungi > Ascomycota > Pezizomycetes > Pezizales > Tuberaceae > Tuber > Tuber indicum. The sequence goes on from VBSK01000419.1 coordinate 267,571, forward strand.
AAAGAACTGCTGGCTTCGGCCATGTCTGCCCCTCAACTATTCCGAAGGCATTGCATGAGCGCAGAATTTGAGCATAATGAGAAGAATGTAAATTCATTCTCAAGCCTGAAAACAAAGTCACCCAGTTTAAATATTGCCAACTGTGGAAGGATTGGAGGCCAGAGGTTGAGTGGGCCAAGTATGGCTTTACTGATGAAATGAGCATTGAAATTAGTAGTACCTTTGGTGTTTCTTTAGTTTGGTGAAAGCATGGAGAGAAGTGGGAGGAAGATTGTCATAGTGCAACTAAGAAAAACAAGACTACTGTGATGTGCTGGGGGATGATAAAATGGAACTATAAGGAACCATTTGATATTTGGGAAACAGAAACTGAGAAGGATCGTAGCAAAGCCAGAGAGCAAATTGCCCTACTAAACAAAAATGCCACCAATGAGGAGGCAAGACTTAATAGAGAGTAGAAGGAGTCAGATGAGTGGGCTACGTTACGACTTCAGGAACTAGCAACAGCTCGCATATTATGACAAGCTGCTAAAGACACTAACACAAAGGCACAAAAAGCTACGATGACTTATTTGGGAAAGAAGTTTAAGTTTAAAAAAATTGAGAAGGGGAAAGGAAGGGGAATTGACCCGTGGAGATATATTAAATATGTCTGTAGACTTCTGCTATGGCCAGCGTGCCAGGAATTGCTAAGAGAGAATTCAGAGTTTATCTTGATGGAAGATAATGCACATGGCCACGATTGCTGGTATACTAACCAAGAGCGTGTGAAAGAAGGAGTTAACAAGGTTAATTGGCCTCCGAACTCTCCAGATTTTAATCCTATAGAATGGATTTGGTACCTCTTGAAATCTCATATACAGACTCGCTGAGGAAATAAATGGGTAATAAGTGTAAAGCGCATGAGAGAGGTGTTAGTAGAAGAGTGGAACTGTGTTACCATTGATGAAATAAACCGGGAGATATGGAGGCTTCCTACTGTGATGGAGCGTTGCCTGAATGTTCACTGTGGGAATAACTATCACAGTTGATTTATGTTCTCCCTATTTTTTACTTGTGGCTTCAGAATAGACTTTTCTTTTACTGTTTTTTCTTCTCTTTTTCCTTATCTTCAAGCCTCATATTAGTCTGCATATTTAATAGATTTTTTTTCCTATTGTCTAGGGGGGTAGATTGTTGAGTGTTGCCGTCAGGTGTCGTATTTTCATGAAACTGCAAAGGGTTAGGGTTGTGGACTGTCCGTATAGCAAATGAACCAGTGTTAGGAGTACCCGATTCCGATAACCTAGGAGTACCCTAGGTAGGGTACTCCTAGGTTATCGGAATCGGGTACTCCTAACACAAACACACCCTTAGTTTTCTTCACTATCTACCAGTAATCATTCCTTTGTCAATTATGTAGTTAATATACATCACCACTCTCTCCAACCAGTTTAGCAACTGAGCGATCCATTTTATCACTGTTAGCCTTGTAGGTGGGAAAGAGACTACACATAGAATAGAAGACTACCAGGAATCTTGGTAGAAGATACTCGGAAGGATGCACAGAACCTAGTAAGAGAGAAGGTTGATTCTGAGTGAAATAGAAATAGATGGAATGAAGGAAGCATGGGATAAAAGTTTCAGGTTGACGGCAATGGTTGGTTGGTTCTTTCCTTAAAGTGTGGATGTAGTGAATAGATTCATGTATTGTTTTAGTGGAAAGGTTTGGAAAGGAAAAGGTTCCTGTAGTGATGGAGAGAATTTCCTCTGTGCTTTTTATTTAGATTCAAGTTAGTCTTTCTACCAATGTGGTAAAAATAGGCATTGTTGTTTTTTCTTATATTAATATCATTGAATTTTATTATTGCCACTTCGTTGCACATAATAGTTACACTAAGAAAGTGTTTGCTAGAATTCATTTGACAATATAGGTCTAATATTATACTAGTATCAAATTCTTGATAGTAACTAAATATTAACAAATTACTTAATTATAGAAATGGAAAAAATAATGAGAGTATTTCATTTTTAAGTAGATTTAAACTATTACATACTAGAGTTCTAATAGTTACTACTAGAGGAAATAATTAACTAGAAGAATGGAGAAATGCTTAAAGTAGGGTTTAAGGTAATTGAAAAAATGATTTTTATAATATTTTGAATTAAGGCTTAACAGCTTTGTTCATTTTTAGTCTGACTTGAAATTAGTACATAGTAATAAAATTACCCAATAATATTATGTAAATTAGTTTCTATATTTGTCTTATAGTTAAACTAGTAATATTCAGTAGCTATTATAGTATTGTAAATAAAAATATTAATGTATCCTGGTAGTTATATAGAATGGCACCGTAAAACATCAAAGTAGCCTCTTGGAAGAAATTTCAATTTAGATTTTAGTGGAGATATGCCTCTCCTAGCCTGCATAAAACTCCACAGGCATGACAGTGTCTTATTATCCTAGTTTCAAAGTATAACTCAACTGTGAAGACAATATCCTTCCTGTTATGATTGCAGTACTCGAAACCAAATTCTAATCTGGTAGCTTTCTGGTTTGGTGATATCGTTAGCTTTTCTGTAGACTTCTATTAATAGATATTATTTTCTACTAGTGCTCTTCATACTATTAAACTACTTATGTTAAAAACTACTTTAAAATTTATTTTATTAGTTAAGGTAATATATATTAAGGTATCAAAGTACATGCTAGTGGACAAATGAGAAAGAAAGAAAAAATACCCTAATTTAGCAGCTTGATCAAGTGACCAAAAGATTATTTGACAATGCTTACTATCAGAGAAGGTAACAAAAACTAAGAGCTGTTTCTGTTTATCAGTCAGGATTGACCAGGTACCTTTCTCTTGGTAGTTTTGAGTATAAGATTTTCCTTTGAACAGAGATCTTAGTTTCTGGTAGGCTCTTCTGCTTGTCTTTTTGCCTTTAACATAATGTTCATACATGTGCTTATATAATGTGTCACTAGGTGCTAATCACATTTCGATAGGTGTATGATAGCTGACAGGTAGGCTACTCTTCCGGAGAGGAGGTGAGAGCTGTGTGAACTAAAGGAGGCTTTGGAGCTGTACTGGAGAACTCAAGAGTAACTGTTCAACCAGGTATATTGAAATACTGTCTGTCGAAGTCTATCCTTTCTATCGTGGAATAGGACAGTCTTTAAATACACAAATCTGTTCATATCTAGTATGAATGAAACTAAACAAAGGTATCAAGTGATACAATTTGGTAAAGCATCATAAGTATCAAATTGATACTTAAAACAAAACATAAAACAAACTAAGTATCAAAGCAATACTTAAAACAAAACATAAAATATAATCCTTAACTGAGTACGTGTACCAGTTAAAGCTTAACATTATACTTGTATTTTCTGCAATTTGACATAAGGTAATCTTTTGACTTCCCTTTAGATTGGCATAGGCTACAGTTTGGGAGTACTTGGCTTATAGAATTGTTCTTCTCCATGGAGTTACTATAGGCATTACTGATTTAACAGAGGGTGGAAATTTTTCAAAAGGTTTACTTGTCTAGAAAAGCTTTCTGTAGGCAATAGCTTACTCCTAGAGTACTTAAACTCAGTTCATAATTTCTCACATTTCCTATTATTCAACTAGGCTTAATGAGTCTATTGTAAATATAGAGTACAATTTGGACCTAGTCATATTTGCAAACATCAGAAAATTATAAGTTGTTATTCATATATATATTATAATCTGTAAAGATCTCTCATACCACCTATTTTTAAGTTTTCTCCCTCCTATACTACCTATTCCTCCAATATTACTCTTTTAATATATAATTTTAAGGTTATTTGTTAACTATATTTTAAATTTTGATTTATAATCAGTCTAATAATATGTACATATTTTTTATAATTATATTAAATTTTTAAAAACAATTAGTTTCCTAATATTTAGAGTAAGCTTACTTTGAGGAAGAAGTTAATCTAGTAGTAATCATATAATAAATACAGCTCTACTAATTCTACCTAAATACAATATTAGTATATGGTACATCTATTGAGGAGTAAGAGAGATAATAATTAAGGTTATAAAAAGATGGTGAGATCAGAGATGATACATTTTAAAATATTACAATTGTCTACATTTTCTTATATTAAGGACTCCTTGTCATAGTTCCTATTTTTAAGAGAGTTATAGGAAAATACCTACTATATAATAGCTATATAAATCTCGTTTTATGAGTTTTCTAATTTTAGATATTGGAAAATATACTATTTTCAAAAATAATATGAGTGCATTTAAGCGAAAAGGATAACAATTGCCAACAACCCCAAAATAAGGTGAATAGTCCTGAGGCTAGAGTTCATGGTAGAGTATCTTCCTAGCTTTCTGAACAACGACCATCTCCGCTACACCTCCGGTGATTGAAATCTCAATACCAAGAAATTCTCACCACTTTTCGCGTCTGGTCCTCCACCAATGGGAGGGACTAGGCCATCATCTTTTATCTTTTTTGCAACAGCAAAACTTCTCTCCTGCTTTCTCTCTTGAGGTCTACCCTCATGAGACACCTCCTCACTTCTTTCTGGCGTCTTCCTCGCTGGTTTCCTCTCCTTCTCCGCTTTTGCTTTAGCCTCGCTTAGCATCAGCACGGTCGGGTTCCTCCTTTTTCCCTACAACAGACGGCTGGGAATACAGTTTGCGGTATGCGATTACATTGGATTCCTTCTTCTTTCCTCTGGTCGGTTCGGGTCAGTCCCTCTGCTAGGTCCGGGTTTTATCCCGCTGGTGGGTACGGGTTAGTCCCACAGTCGGGTGTTGGTGGTTGGTTTTCTCAACAGGCTACGGTCGAATTTGCCTCTCTCCTCCTCTCTTCCCTTTCGGTGGTTTCGTCTACTGTGGGCACTGGGGATTAATGGAGACCGACTAGTTAAGACACGAACATGTTTCCGATAGTTGTTTTGGCATCTGGGTCTACCCCTCCCTCTCCCTTCCTCGGTTCATTCGGTTGGTATCCTACTACCTCCCTCCTCGGCCGGCATCCTACTGCCACTCTTCTCGGCTAGCACCCTACTACTCCCCCAGCTGGCACCTTACTGCCCCCCCGGCTGGTACCCTACTACCGCCTCTTCGGCCGGCGCCCTACTGCCACTCGGCTAGCACCATACTGCTCCCTTAAGCTTGCACCTTACTGCTACCTCTCTCTGGGGGGCCTCAGCCCTGGCCTCCTTCCCTCCGATTGGTATTGCACTGTCTCCGGTTGGTCAGGTTCCATCCTCGTCAAGTTTCCCCCTCGGTGGGGGTCGCGCCATTAATCGGTGCACCTGGTCCTCTCTTGGGCCTGATCTAGGGTTAGCCTTTTGGCGGCCGGCTGTGCTATGGGCACTACCCGGTAGGTATGAGTTAGGCTTTCTTTTGTGCCTTCGGGCTGAGATTTCCAGGGGATTTTTCCTTGGGCTTCCTGCTTTTCCTGTTTTGGGTTTCTTTTGGGGCTTAGTTCGTCTGGGCTGTAGGAGGGGCATGACTCGGGGCGAGATGTGCGGTTGGCTCCATACCAGAGGAGCTTGGGGTTCTTGGTTTTTGCCTCAGACGGAGGAGGGATGCGCGTGTTTACAGGTTTTGTTTTTGCCATAGCTAGCGCTGCATGCAGGTTCTTGTACCTTAAACAACGAATATATGATATAAAAAAAAAAAAAAAAATTCCTAGCTTTCTGAAATATATTTGGCTTTAAAATTCATGCAATGGTGGGTGGGTAATGAGTATTTTCATAATTTTGCCAAAATATTGTTTTTGCATAGAATAATAGACTAGCTCAAGATCTACCAATAATCAAGTTTTGAAATATTTTTAAGACTACAATCTGTAGCTATTACAAAGTAAAGAAAAATATTCATATGTATTGCACACTTTTCAGACATTATTAATCCGTTGTAAGAGAATAAAATGTAACTAAGGTTGACATAAGATATAGGTAGACAAGAGCAAAAAAAATAAGAATGCAGTAAAATCAGAACTCATTAAAAATCTAGATTAATCTGAAGGCAGTAAGGTATAATAATCAATAATTGAAAATCAATAATTACTACTTTAGCCAAATAGAAACTTTGCTATTCTCTTGATTATAAGAGAAAGTGTAAAGTGGTAGGATCAAAGTCAATAATTCTAATAATTCTATTTACTCAGCTATTTTTACCTTTCCTTAATATATATTACTTTTACAGTTTCAATTAAATGCTATTAATCAAATTATAATTTAAAATCTATTACATAGAATTATAGAAACAGCAATAGGCATTATATATCTTTTATTTTTATACTAGTTAATTTATTGGTTGTTGAAATGTTTCAATTGCTTTTTCGAAACACATTTTTCCCTTTTTCTCAGAAGGCATTGGTTGCCATGCAAACTAAAAGGAAGCATAACTTAAAACGCCTAAAAAGCGATTGTACTCTTTTTTCCATAACAATACCCATATTACAAAAAATAGCTATTTGATATATTATCTTGTAACAAGACTCCACTGAGTACTATTACAAGTAGCCAAACCTATACCCATACTGGTATCAAGAGACTATCGTGGTAGGGATGGTGGTAGACTTAGGTCTACCAAGTGGAGGTACCAGTGGTTAGGTACCTCAGTCGGGCATAGTAGACTATACCAAAGGTACATAGGTACTATTAAAGGTTGGGGGTTACCCTACTCTGTAGGGTAACCCAAGTAGTCAATTTGTAAGTTACCCTGAATTACTCGACGGAGAGTCCAGGTAGAGTTACCCTACCTTCGGACTCGGGTTACTCTGCCTTGGGCCATGGATTACCCTGCTATGGAGTCAAGTTACCCTACCTTGAAAGTAACTTGTTACGCAGGACTTCGGGGGAAGTTACTAGATTGTTTGTCACGCAAAACTATATACGGTATTCGAATCTCAAGTTGCGCGGATCACTCCCGCACAACCAGTTGAGCTCCGAACAAGCTGTAACTTGGAGGTGTGGTTGCTAACACCCCCCTCTGGCCCCGTTATAAGTCCCTAGCGTCATGGGCTACAGCCTGAAGAGTTGCTGTAAGTCTAGCAAAAGTCTCCAAGTCGAGATGTTGCCATACCTCCGTATGCGCTCACGCCGTCCGTCTGACCGGAGGCTGTCCGCAGGATATATGAGGGGGAAGAGAAGAACGTGGAGAATAGCCTCCAGGTGGTTTTGTGTAAAACGGACCAAAACTGACAGAGTAATACTGCTTTGAAGTTGAGAGTAGTATGTGAGGTTACCGGAGGCCAGTAGGCGAGGTAACTGAAGTCCGTTGCCCTGAAAGTGTAATAGTATTGCAGAATCATTAAGGACTCTGAGACACTAGTCCGAGGTCACGATAAGACCTACTTCTAGGAGGGTTGACTGTAGTTAGCGCCTATTGGTAGTCAGCCTCTAGAGTGGTCTATCGGGGGAGCTACGTGGCTATCTTCCGGAATGATATGGAAATGAGTAGAACTGGATAGATGTTCAGGAGCCGTGAATGCTTGCAGAAGAGTAAGTGTATATGGGTAGAGAGTTCCATAGTTGGTATAGTATCTACACGGGCATGACAGCTCGCCACTGCCATGACCGCAATATGAAGAGTTTTTACTCCTGCGGTTGCATTGGAGATGCAGCGGCTAAAACACTTCTATCAGGCAGATGTTAGAACACCACCGAGTGGTCTACTTTGCTATGGAGGATCTTTGGTCCGACCCGTAGAGGTTGGCTAGACAGCCCATGGGAGTTGGGTACTCGCAAACGCAGAGTAGTGATGGGGAGTAACTAGCAGCATACCAAACCTACTTAAGTATATGCGAGTTCTCCTCTACTATGGCAATCAACTACCTCTCAAGATCAGGGACTTAATTGAGTAAAGCTGTGGCTTAATGATATTAAGTTTTACCGTTTTATTTTTTTAACACTACTGTTGATTATCTTTATCTTTACTTCTGAAAGAATACTTCGGTGCAGTCGCAACCTCAGGATCCATCTTCCCAGAGGGAGCCCCCATTACATATCTTCAAATATTAAAATAAAATAAGATTTCAACATTATTTTAGGATCTCATCTTAATGTGATGGCATGAGAGGTATGAGTAGTATAGGAGGGATAAAGCTTAAAATTGGGTAGTATGGGAGACCTTTACCAATATTATAATAGAATCTAGAGGTATAGAGTAAGCTGCATGTGAGTTTGAATACAGTTGATTAAGTTGAAGTAAGGTTATTTTGAACTACTAGGCCAGTGAAGGAATCTGATCATGAGGTAAAGGTCAAACTGAATATATAATCTACATCACAGAGAACAAATACCTTACAGTTTTCAGTGATAATCTTAGTTAGTATCTCTTCAATTGTAACATTCCAGGTAGGCAGGTAGAATTTTTAATTGTGAGTTTAAAGTATTGCACTGGCATTCAGTAGTTTCAGCTTCTAAAACCATTTTGTGCATAAAAGTTGTACTTCAAGTTCTAAATTAGATATACTATGTAAATATTGCCTTATTTGACTGAACTATTCTAAACTTCTTTCCTGAAGGATATTCTTTTTGCCTTCTCTTTTTCAAAAACAACTACTTTTTTACACTTACTTGAATTCCGTATTGATTAGAAGAGCTAGAAATACTCTAATTTTTTTTCTCTATAATCTTTTTCAATTGTCAACTCCAGTGATGTAGTACTCCTATAGCAGAACTTACTCTTACTACTATCGTGCTTGAGTACCTACTCATAGCATCTTTCTTATCCATCTACAAATTTGTCTCATTTACTAGTTTATTGATAACTTCAGAATTTCTAAGGAGTTTAAAGAGTTATAATCTTGTAAGATTAAACTCAGAGTCACTCTATAAGTACTAGTTACCTAATATGGATAATGCCTAAATTGGGAGGTTTATATAGTTATCTGCTTACTTGATTGTTTTACTTATTAGATAGATTTGCCTTGCCAGCAGAATTTATAGAGAGAGATAATAGTACAGGATCTCACTAGTTATTTGAATAAGGTATAATATGATATTAACTTGAGATGTTGGAAACTTCACTTTTACTTTTGAACTAACTGAAAGTGAGTGATATTGTAATCTTATATTTAGATCTTGCTGTATTTAGGATAGTACTATTTAGATAAGGTATTAATTAGCTAGATACAAATTTTATTATTTCACACTATCCAAGGGAAAACTAGTTAAGTGTATTAAGTATATTACATGCATAAGACTCGTGACTCATACTTGTAAGTTACAGGTGAAAGTCATAACATACTTGATTCACAATTATGAGTTATTACAAAAACAATAAATTCCTATGACTCATAGCCTCCTAATGCTACTAGCATGTGAATACTGTATTCTTTTGCATATTACAATACTAATATATAATAGTAATTCTTACTTTCAGTTACTGTATATTTGACTACCATGGTAGGGACTCTACTGATTAAACATACATTATTAGAAAGAGAAACTCAATTAAAGGTAATGTTTTATTAGAAAGCGAAAGTCTCTCAGGAAGTGAATTTGGAGAAACTCTATAGGTAAAAGAAATACTATCAGCTGGAGAAGCTATACTACTATAATAATTATATTAGCTAAAGGTTTTTTAAAATAATAGAGGGCTGAATAGATTGTAATTTAATATGTATATATTTTAGTTCTGACATCTCTATATCTAATCTTATTAAACAATCAATTTCTTATTATACAATATTTTTGTATTGTTATTTCTATATGTTGTATCCAGAATACTATCATATCTTTCTTCTTATTATTTTAACTGCATTAGATATTCTATTTCTAATAACTAATAACAGTATTAGTTCAGATTCTGACTATCATGATAAGGTTAAATATGCTTTCTTATTAGTAACCAAAATCACATCCCTTCTTAAATATTTTAACTCTTTTTCATTTTACACTTTTAAAAGTTAAATTGTAGGTATTTTCAAGCTACATTTTTCTACTAAGAAGAATCTCTTTATTCACATTGAAGTCTATGTACTAATACTACATAATAGTTAGATCACTTGTTTTTTCAAGTCTGTTTTTGATATTTCTTTTAAGATTAAATATCACATCTTTTAATATCTGTAGTATTATAGTAGAGATGAAGATTTGGTAGACAGTATTGCTGACATTCATACATAATGGTTTCTAGTACTTTTTAAGTTAAGTAATTTGATTAGTTATTTTATTATATTTAGTAAAATCTCTATTTATTACTTATCTTCTAGTGTTTATATTTCTTATAACTTTTCTTTCTTCTTATCTTATTTCTTTCTTTTCTTATTTTTTCTTATTTCTTTAATAATTAACAAAAATCACTTAAAATATTACATAAAGAAAACTTCTCTTCAAAACTGGGTTGAAGAGAATAAACTCAAGATTTTTTATCTAAGAGTTAAAGAACAGAATTAAAATAAAATGTAAAAAAAAAAAATTATGTAGGACTTAGACCTGAAGAATAAAAATAAGAGGAAAAAAAGGAAAAAGTAAGTTGCATAAATAGGTTGTGAAGATAGGCAGAAAGAAGAAGAGTGTATTTTCTGAAAAAGATAAAACCTATATAAATTAAGTTTTTTAATAGAATAAGACTAAGTTATCAAAGAATAGGAATGCTACTATGTCAGGCAAAGCAGTTCTGCTAAAAAGACAAGATCTTACCATACTTTATACTATTTATTAGTAAACTCATTATTTGCCTATCACTACTCCAGTACATTAATTTAACCTTCTATAAGAACTACAGGGATAGACTGTAGTTGTATAATACGGTATCTAGCCTAAATAATATATTACTATGATTTTATAGCTAGACTATGTATTTAAAAAATAAAAGTTTATATCTTATTCGCACTAGTCTATAGTTATTATACTAGATACTAGTCAGTTAAGATCTGTTTTGATTGACTAGAATTGATCTTATATGTCAAGATACAATAGATAGGAGATTAGATAGCCAGGTTCTAATATACAAAATAATATAAAAGTATTATTATTTGAAGATTATAGAGTCAGAGCTAGTAGTATGGTTGCTGTAATGTCTAATAATAGTTTTACAAGTTGTAGTAAGTGTTAGGCATATAAGACCTATTATAGTGGTAATGTTATGAAAACAACTATAGAGGTCAAGTAACTCAGAGGATGGTTGTGGCAAAGCTATATAGGAATTAAACTAATAATTTCTAATTCATAACTTCCTGACCGCAAACTATACAGATAACTTGCAATAGTGATTAGCCGACTGAGGGATTTTCTATCAATAAGATAGAAGACATCCGATGCTATCAAGATACTACAGAAGCCACCGATACCCGTTCAAGATTAGATGTATATTGGACCACTCTAATAAGAGCTCCTCTTAGAGGCGGGAGGTTCGAGGGGAACCATACTTGAATTGGAAGACTGGAGATGCATTAGCCTTTCTATGATGCTGGCGTGTCAAGACTCATGCAAGCATATATTATTTATGCACCAGTTCCTGACAACGAACTTAGCTAGTTTATGATCAGAAGGGACAATTGAAATGATAGCCATTCGGACTACATTTACATACTTAGTCCATTTAAGACTAGAGATCGTGAAGAGATCATTGAAAGATAGGATGCTATCCTCTCAAGATAAATATCTCGTCTCATTTAAGGTTAAAGTGGTGTGTGAACTTTTAGGATCAAACGGTGTTCGCACTTAGTAGAAACTAAAGTTAAAAGCTTCTTAGTACAAGTTCGTATATGGATACTAAGTACTGATAGATTAGTATAAATAGGTTTAAGGTCTCTGGGTTAGTTAAAGGAATCAAGCAATGGAGAAGAGATCTTAACAATATAATAAGTTTACAAATTACGAATCTTTACTTTTATTCTTTTAATACTTTATGAGTCTTCCTATACAATCTCTGATCTTAAGATTCAGGCTCTAGTCCGACCAATAAGATCCATCTCGGCTACTATCTAACAGCATGCCCGGAGACTTATATCTGGAAGAAACAAGTTATATAAGTATTGATATAATAACATAAAGGTATTCCAGTATTTTATATTACTACAAATATTATTGGTAGAGTTATCAGAGTTGCTGGAAAATTGAAGTTGCAAATATGATAAAAATTAATACTTATCTGCAGGAATACTTTCATTAACATACAAGTAAACATAATAAGAATAACATATTACTGATATAATATTATGTTATTGAAATTTAGTATACACTAAAGCTATTCTGGTAGATTCTAAGTTTCCATATGATCTCATTCTCATCATCCAAATGGTATCTGTATTCTTTCAGAATATCCTGTTTAGAGGTATGGCAAAATATCCTGTTTGGAGTTATGGCTGTCTATATACTATTCCTACTATTTTACCAAACAGCTTACTAGGAAAATTAAAGTTATTAATAGTTCTACTAGATGTCCTATATGGCCTTGGTATATAGCAAGCCAAATGTACTTGAAGTACAAATAGGTATTATGAGGCAATCAAAATTCTCAGCCCAATACACAAGGCCAGGTAACTATACCCCACTTAAGTGAATATCCTGCCTAAGAATACTTGCCCTTTCTAGAAATGTACAGTAACGTGAAATTAGTATTATTTATAAATTTAAGAAGGAGATTTCTAAAGATTAAACATATTGGTAAATAATCTAGTGTTTAGAGTATAGGACTATTAAATTAGCTAAGAAAGTGAAATTCTTGATAGTTTGTAAAGCTCAGAACTTTTCCTTCTCCCATATTTTGTAGAGTAGCTATACTCTACCTTAATATTAGTATTATATAATATTATAAAGATAAGAAAAGTGATGAGCTCTAAGAAATTAACTAAGAAAAAAAAATTCTTGATAGTATTTAAAACTCAGAATTCTTCAATTAAATGTAGGATATGTAAACTCGTTTGTAATTATTGGAATTTGTAAACGGTACGATCTTAATAGTAATATAGATTATATGAAAGTAATATTAAGAGTATATTATGGGCATGTTTCTAGTGAAGAGGTATGAGGTATGAAGGCAGATTGGTAGAGATTCTTGTCCTTAATTCTCTTATAAATGAAGTGAGCGGTAGCATCTATTTATACAGGTTTGCATCTTCCACGTAAGCCCTATGTAACAGAGAAATATAATATGGAGAAATATAAATGTGACTGTGCAAAACCTTACCATAAGTTGGAAAAACATAAGGGTGAACATGTTTGACCCTGAGAATCTGCCAAGATAATCCTGTGAAACATGCATGAATCAAAGAGGATGTGTGGGAAATTCCAGTAAGTCTGAAGAAATAATCATGGCTGTAAAGTCCAAGAAAATACGTAAAGATGATGAAATATCTCATAAACCAAAGAAAGTAACACATACGTAAATCTTTAATTGTTATCACCAAATATTAATGAAATAACATAAAAAACATATCCTAACTGTAGTAATGTATGCGGTGTTTAGGTATGCTGAAATACTAAATAAGTGTGAGAGAATGTACGCTATTAACAAGGAAATATAGCTTATGAAACGAATCAAGAAATTTCAACAGTAATTTATAGAGAATATAATAATATACTTTTGTTAATTCCTGTTAGGAGTATCAGGATCCAATATCCAAAAAGATGTTAAGGGGTCCTGTTCCTATATCAGTACACGCGACAGGCAAACAATACTTCTCTTATAGTATCTATGACACCATATCTTTCGTACTAATAGTGTGCGTTCACACTATTACTTTTCTTCGTTGTTCTCGTATAGTGTGCGTTCACACTATTACCTTTTCTCTTATTACACTTAGTAGTCGTAGAGGCATTCCTCTTCTACTAAGTTCGTGTAACTATCGTGAGGTAGATAGAATAAAGTAAATTCGTTCGTAAAACAATAAGTAGGAAATTAACTTAGATGGTTGCGTAAAGAACTAACTAACTCGCCTCCGAGGACTCCTTATATAGTCCTTCCCTCCACCCGCTTACAAATCAAACCATAGGCAGTCTGCCTTACCAGTCTGCCTTGCGCAGCCCCCTTGCGCAGCCCCATGACCTCTGAATAGATCATGTGCGTGAAACATAACATAAAACATAACATAAACCTAACGAGTCTGCCTTGCGCACAGCCTCGTTGCTGTAACGGGGGCTCCCTCTGGGAAGATGGATCCCGAGGTTGCGACCGCACCGAAGTATTCTTTCAGAAGTAAAGATAAAGATAATCAACAGTAGAGTTGAAAAAATAAACGGTAAAACTTAATATCGTTAAGCCACAGCTTTACTCAATTAAGTCCTGATCTCGAGAGGTAGTTGATTGCCAGAGTAGAGGAGAACTCGCATATACTTAAGTAGGTTTTGGTATGCTGCCAGTTACTCCCCATCACTACCCTGCGTTCGTGAGCACCCAACTCCCGTGGGCTGTCTAGCCAACCTCTACGGGTCGGACCAACGATCCTCCGTAGCGAACTAGACCACTCGGTGGTGTTCTAACATCTGCCCGATAGAAGTGTTTTAGCCGCTGCATCTCCATTACAGCCGCAGGAGTAAAAACTCTTCATATCGCGGACATGTCAGTGGCGAGCTGACATGCCCGAGCGGATGTTATACCAAATATGGAACTCTCTACCCATATACACTTAGTCTTCTACAAGCATTCGCAGCCCCTGAACATCTATCCGGTTCTACTCATGTCTATATCATTCCGGATGATAGCCACGTAGCTCCCGCGACAGACCCCTTCGGAGGTTGACTACCAATAGGCGCTACCCACAGTCAACCCTCCTAGAAGTGAGTCTTATCGTGACCTTAGACTAGTGTCTTAGAGTCCTTAACGATTCTCCAATACTATTACACTTTCGGGGCAACGGACTTCAGTTACCTCGCCTACTGGCCTCCGGTAACCTCACATACTACTCTTGACTTCAAAGTGGTATTACTCCGTCAGTTCTGGTCCGTTTTACACGAAACCACCTGGAGGCTATTCTCCAGGTTCTCCTCTGTCCCCTCATATATCCTGCGGACAGCTTCCGGTCGGACGGACGGCAGTGACGTATACGGTGTTATGGAAGCATCTCCACCGGGAGACTTTTGCTAGACTTACAGCAACTCTTCAGGCTGTAGCCCATGACGCCAGGGACTTATAACGGGGCCGGAGGGGGGTGTTAGCCACCACACCTCCAAGTTACAGCTTGTTCGGAGCTCAACTGGTTGTGCCGGAGTGATCCGCACAACCTGAGATTCGAACACACTATGTAGTTTCGCGTGACAAACAATCTAGTCACTTCCCCCGAAGTCCTGCGTAATAAGTTACTTTCAAGGTAGGGTAACTTGACTCCATAGCAGGGTAACCCGTAGCCCATGGCAGGGTAACTCTAGTCCAAAGGTAGGGTAACTGTACCCCGAGTTACCCTACAGAATAGGGTAACTTTACCTGGACTCTCCGTCGAGTAATTCAGGGTAACTCCCAAATTGACTACTTGGGTTACCCTACAGAGTAGGGTAACCCCCAACCATTACTAGGACCTATGTACCTTTGGTATGGCCTAGCATGCCCGACTGAGGTACCTAACCACCGGTACCTCCACCTGGTAGACCTAAGTCTACCACCAGCCCTACCGCGGTAGTCTCTTGACTCCGGTATGGGTGTAGGTTTGGCTACTTGTAATAGTACTCAGTGGAGTCTCGTTACATCACTCCCCTCTTCTATAAGGCTCGACCCGAGCCGATCTAACGACGTCTCTTATTTCCGCTACTCGGTACATCTACAACCCTATGGTTCCTAGGTTTAGATGGATACCTTTTGTGGAAATCGCTTAAGGCTTGTATACCGGTTCCTTCCAGCATCTCAAACGGCTCCCAAGAATTTTCTTCAGGTCCATAGCCATCCCACGATATCAGGTACTGGACAAACCGATGAGGGAACTTCTGTTTAACTCCTCCATACCACCGGCTGTCTAACACTCCCGAGATAACATAACTTGGCTCATCTTCCACTATGTCAGGGATAGGGATATCTTTAACCCTTCTCCCGGTCTGATCCTCTCGGTAGGGCTCTAATAACCCAACGTTGAATACCGGGTGGATAGACCAACGCGCAGGCAACTGGAGTTCATATGCCCTAGTACCAACACGTCGCTTGACCACAAAGGGACCAAACATTCGGTGGTCTAGTTTCTCCATAGGCCTCTTTGTACGGATATTCTTGCGATTCAGCATTACCCGATCAGCCTTTAAAGCTCTGCCCTCTTCGACATCTTCTAGTGTGGCATATTCTGGAGATGGTAATCGTTTCTTGTCATGCCATTTCCGTTGCCTCTCTTGAGCACTTTGTAATGTTTCCCGTATGTCTTGCCATGTACCCTCCCAATCCTTTACTAACAGCTCCGTACTTGGATGAATCCCCTTATTGTCAGGAACAATTCCAGACCAGTTTGTCCTCGGAGAAAATCCATAGTTAATCTCAAAAGGAGATAACCTGGTTGACTCGGAGGTGGATGTATTATACGCATACTCCGCTAATGGTAGTAGCGATGCCCAATCATCCTGCTGGTAGGTACAATAACTTCGCAGATATTGTTCCAATGTCTGGTTCACCCGCTCCGTCTGACCATCAGTCTCAGGATGGAACGCGGTAGAGACATTGAGTTTCACCTCAAGTAGTCCCATTAAGCTAACCCAAAACTTTGAAGTGAATCGAGTATCTCGGTCAGAGATAATTGATTCTGGGAGTCCATGCAGTCTCCAGATCTCTTTGAGAAATATAAGAGCAAGTTCCTTGATAGGTACCTCCGTAGCGAGGGGGATGAAATGTGCCATTTTTGAAAACCTATCAACAATGACCCAGATCTTCGTATAACCCTCAGATTCTGGTAACGCCACAATGAAGTCCATTGATATTGCGTTCCATGGCCTCATAGGAACATCTATAGGTTCTAAGAGCCCAAACTTCTTGTGTCTAACTGTCTTTACCCTTTGACAGACGTCGCATGACCGAACATAGTCTTCGATGTAGGCCTCCATCTTAGGCCAGTAGAAGTTTGCTTTAACCTTGCCAATTGTCTTATAAGTCCCGAAGTGTCCAGCTAGACGGGAATCATGTTCCGCTTGCATGATCCGTTCTTTTAGCCCTTGATCCTCCGGTACGTACCATCGCTTCTTATAAAGTAGGAAGTCCTTCTCTAATGAGAAATTAGGGTCAACCTTCTTGTCCTTTTGGACAATGGACTTGTAAATACTTTGATAAGTATTGTCCTTTGCTATAGCGACCTTCATGTCATCAAGCATTCCGGACTTCAACCGGAAGCCTTGGCACAGTTGCAACAACTGTGGTCGCAAGATGTCCCGCTCCTGACTATCCAAATACTGTCCCGGACGGAAAAACATCTGTTCCTGACCCAATTTCGCAGAATTACTCCCCCCTTCAGGGCGGTACTCCGAACGCCTCGATAATGCATCAGCCTTTCCATTAAGGCGCCCTTCCCGATAGACAACCTTAAAATTAAATGGTTGTAGGAATTCCGCCCAGCGATGTTGTCTGCGATTCAGTATCTTAGTACTATTAAAGTACTCCAAATTCTTATGATCAGTATAAATAGTTATCTGATCCGATACTGAGCGCAAGAGATGATCCCATTCTTTAAATGCTGCAACAATTGCGGACATCTCTTTATCATGCACATCATAATTTATCTCAGCTGGCGAGAACTTCCGACTATGGTAGGCTATCGGATGCCATCTACCATCTTCACATAACTGTGAGAGTATGGCTCCTAATGCAAAATCACTTGCGTCGGTTTCCAACTTGGTTAACCGTTCTGGATCAAAATGAGCTAGAATGGGGCTTGCCATGAACATCGCTTTAAGGCGACTAAAGGCTTCATCATGTCTAGGACCCCATCCCCATTTGGAATCTTTCTTCGTTAAGTCAGTTAACGGCTTTGTTATCTTACTGAAGCCTTCAATAAACCGACGGTAGAAGTTTGCAAAACCCAAAAAGCTTTGAACGTCAACAACTGTCTTTGGTGGAGTCCAAACTTCAATAGACTTCACCTTTTCCGTGGTCATCATAATACCACGATCGGATATACGGTATCCCAAGAATTCTACCTCTCTTTGATGGAATGTAGATTTCTTAATGCTTACACAAAGCCTAGCCTTGCGCAGTCTTTCCATAACTCGCCTAACGAGTGAGACATGTTCTTCGATGGTCTCTGAGTATATTAGGATGTCATCTATATAGGCGATGACTCCTTCGTCTAATAAATCATGAAAGATCTTATTTATCATACTCTGGAAAGTAGATGGGGCGTTACATAGCCCAAACGGCATTACCGTATATTCATACAACCCATAACGACAGCGGAAAGCTGTCTTCCATTCTTCTCCTTCTGCCATTCGGAGGAGATAATAGCCATTCTTCAAGTCCAACTTAGTGAAGACAGTGGCTTTTCCAAGTCTATCACGCAGCTCATTCATCAGTGGTAAAGGATATTTATTCTTCACCGTAATCTTGTTAAGCCCTCGGTAATCAATACATAACCTCAATGACCCATCAGGTTTAGGTACAAAGAGGATTGGGGCTGCGGCAGGGGAATTAGATCTTCTTATCTTTCCCGTAGCCAGCATCTCATTGAGATACTCTCGTAGAACCTTGAGCTCCTTTTCAGACAAGGGATATATAGGACCAAAGGGAGGTGCAGTTTCGGGCATTAACTCGATCTTATGATCATATTCAGAGTGTTCCGGTAATGCATCTATCCTTTGTTGGCTAAATATATCGCCATAGTCCTTATATTCTGGTAGAAGACTTAGGGCAATGTCTTTCCCGTCTTCACCAGTGAACTGCGCATATCCTAGAAGATACACCTGAGCTTGGTCTTCTGCCAATAGCTCTTCTTCGGTTATAAATTCTAACCGTCTCTGGCCCACAAGGCATCTAGCCTTACACAATACAGACCTCCAATTGAAGCTGCGTGTTTCCCAGTCTATGTCGGGATTATGTTCATGGAGCCATGACATTGGAAGATAACCATCAATCTTCTTATCGGACATATCCGCCAGTTCAAATCTCATGTCATTGACATGATCGCCAATACGCATCTTCAGGGTCTTAGTGTAATGAAGCCCTGAGTTAGGAATGTCATTCCCGCTAGCATCCTTTATTGGAGCAGCAACCTTTCTCCGGACACAAGGAACTTGTGTCTCCTTAGCCCATCGTGTGCTAAGCACTGCGCCAGTAGCGCCACTATCCAACAATAACACAGCCTCGGCTACACTATCGCGTGCGCCACAACGCCATTCTAGTCTAACTCGAACTCGGATAGACTTTATATGCTTCGGGGGGCCTGAAAGCCTCGCCTTCTTTCTTGGGGTTTCTTTTGTAAACATGGTAACGGAAGTCTCTTGCCTTTCGACACAAGAGTGGCCACAACGGGTCAAAATGTTAAGGTTTCAAATCACGGTATATCAATAGCTAGGGTGTTTACTATCACGCCAGCATGATTTCGGGTACTAAACCCTCCTCAGGTAAACTTGATAACAAAATTCCATTGCTCTAATCAAGGCCTGCCTGATGTGAAAAACACAACGTCAACAAAAGAAAACAATTTCGCTTCCAATACTAAGGAAATAATCCATCGAAGTAAGGAAATGATATATTCCCGCAGTAACATAACAAGAATACAAAGGAGAAATAAACCAAGACAAACACCCAAAGAGAATTCCTGTGCTGACCCAAATCCTCCACCTGCCTCGTTCCTTCGCAGACCGCTGCGGCCCAGAACATCTAAGAGGCCTGGTCAGTCTATGTATTGACTGCAGGATTTCTCGGGGCATGCTTACTCTCGGAGCCCTTCACATAACTTCCTAGAGTTATGTCAGTGTCTTGTTATTTCGCTGCAAGGAAAGGAACTTACCTATTCCTCAGCATCCGTATCAACCTCCATAATCTCGGGAGATGACTTTCGGATTTCCAATAACTTCTTTGAAGGTGGTGCTTCGATGCGACGGACTTTGTTGTTTGATGCTTCATTAACTTCTGCATCTTCAGCCTTCCTCTTTTTGGTTATCGCTTTAACCCCTTTGGCTGAACTAACAACAGGGTCGGTGGAGAAACATTTCCGCCAAAAGTGACCCGGTTTTCCACATCGTGTGCACTGCGACTCCTTCTTGCGCTTATCGATAAGCGTAGACGGGATATTCTTATGGGCATTAGCATGCTCAGAATTCCCTTGCTTCTGGGATGTACCCGCAGAAGATAAGGAGCGCCTAGGGTTGGGCTTACCCGAACCCTTTTCCTTCCGTTTCAGTTGTTTCCTCGAGGTTGACAACCTCTCCTCGCTCTTGCCCTGGTTATCACTTCGGCTTTTCGTAACTGTCTCGCTGAAAGTGATATTGTCTTGGAGGGCGTGGCCCGTCTTCCGCAGAAGGTCCATGTACTCGGACACATCGGTAGGATGAGGGGTCTTTTGTGCCCAGACATTCCGTAGTTGGGATGTCATTGTCATCCGGATCTTGTCTTTGATCATTGTAGGGTCCGTATAACCCAATTGGACAATCAGATCCATTACCGAGTCTAAGTACTGGTCAACCTGACCAGGCTTCATCTGCAGCTTCGTCCACTCGCTTAGAGCGCGGTCTCGATCAACATGGGCACCGAAACTTGCCATTAGCCGTTTCCTAAATCCTTCCCATGTACGAAACTCATGGTTGGGGTCAAACGGCATACCCACCCGGCGTGCACCGTCCTCGCTGACGTACCGGTGTAGGCCCATGTACCAAGTTTTGGCAGTGCCTTGAAGAAGAGGGATAACCAAGCTGATTTTGTCCATATCTTCCGTGACTGATTCTCGGAAGTATTCGAACTTGATTTCCACATCGCTAATGAACCGCTGGGTATCGGTTGTATCTCCTTTGAAGGGAGTTACATCACCTAACTTCGCGGGCTTTCTTGGCTTTCCCCCTGAAGGGGTGGAGTTACCGGCTGGCTGACTAGCTCCAGCTGCCCCACTCATCTGCAAGAAAGCTCGCAGCAACCTTCGTGCTCCGCGGTCATAGCGTCTCTTCTTTTTCTCGCTCCAGTTTGGCTTCCGCCTCCCCAGAAACTCAGAGAAATCGGGTATGGAGTCGGCATCATCGTCATCACTGCTACTGGAGGAACTGGAATCACCCGGGTTTCCGCCAGCACCAACGTTTCCGCCAGGCGGGAGTTGATCTCCGCCACCACCAGCATTCCTGCCAGGGCCTCCAGAGGGTCTATCATACCCGTCAAAGGAGTCCTCCCTTTCCTGTTGTCTGTCCTCTTGGGGAACCACCCCCTGACGAGACAAAGGCATTGGAGGTGGGTCAGGTAATGGAATAGCTCCAGAAGCACTCGGAGTTACCCCATACCGACCCTGAACAAACTGCTGGAATTCCAGACAGCTTTCCGGCATTGCCGGAGGTCCCACGTGCAACCGTGAACCACAATAAGAACATTTGGGCTTTTTCATCTTCGAACCTACTTCCTCAGGCTTCCGGTACACTTGACTCGAACGACTGTTAGGACAGTTGAGTGCATGTGTAGCCTTTGGAAAGTGAGGCCCTCCCACGACCGTACAACCAGTGTAACAGATGGCCGTAACCCCCGGCGACAAAGGCCTTCGGACCCGTTCTTTCTCCGGAGCACCCCACATACCCCATTCACCCCCGGACTTGTTATATTGCCCTTGCCTAAGTTTGTCAAAAAACTCATTTGCATCAGTAGGTTTCCTGGGCGCACCAGGTAACTTAGGCATGGAAGGCATGGGAGGCAGGGGAGCAGGTTCAATGATAACAGGAGCTTGTCCTGGCTTTGGGAGAGGTGTATTCACAGCCGCCTGGTAAGGTCGGTCTGGCACAGGGACATTGGTAGAGGGTGTTGGGGTATCAGTGACTCCTGTCAAGTCTACCTGATCCCGACCAGGTTGCGGAGGTGGAGGAGGGACTCTGGACTTATCCACCCTATGACCACTATCGCCCGGACGAGAGCCTGTAGCAGGGCTCGGAGTCCGTCGGTTTCTCCTTTGAGATACCGGGGCGAGTGCTTCTTCGAGCTGTTCGTGGAAGGGGGAACGACGAGGAGAGACTAGAGCTCGTGGCTGTTGACCCGCTATCTGTACTCCTAATTCAGTCAAGTATGTCTGATATGAGGGATTGGTCAACATAGCGGTCAGGGTCTCCGCAAAGTTGACCGCGGGACGCTTCTCCATCGGAGGTGCCACTGTCATGATCGTATCATTGTCATGATCAATCTGATGCCCTGTACGGGCAGCCTCTTCCAACGCCGCTATCCTCTTGGCTAGCGCACGTGTGTCACTAATTTGCCGTATGAACAACTTCTGTTGTTTCCGCATCCACTCCGTAGCCGCCGTAACCATCTCTATTTTAAACTTAGTCTGCGCCTGCTCATTCCAGTATTGCATTTGGCTTTGAGCTTCCTTCATCTGTTTTGTAACTTCAAGAAGGATGTAGGGTTCCATGACTTCCCTAGTAAAATCCGCAAGACTAAACCCTTGACCTTGCCTTTCTGGCACTACCGGAATCGCAAGCTTCTGCTGTGTAAACGATTCGAATAACCGCGCAGGGTCTTCGACCACAATTTCCTCGGCATCGTCGGGAAGGTCGATATTGGTAGCATTAAGGACAAGTTCAATTGGTTCCCAACCAAGGCCTTTGGCATCCGCAAAAGCTTCGCGTCGAAGTTGCCATTGGTGGGCTTCCGCCGCGGCAGGATCAAAGTGACCGGCTTGGTTCGACATAGTTATTTCCACCCGATGCTTCTGGTACCAGACCAGCGACTCGTACTCAAACTATGTCAATTCAAGGAGGTCAATACCAACAAATCTCAAGAGTAGGTAGAGTTAAGCGAGGTCTTCGCTTAACGATATACTGTAACGGGGGCTCCCTCTGGGAAGATGGATCCCGAGGATGCGACCGCACCGAAGTATTCTTTCAGAAATAAAGATAAAGATAATCAACAGCAGAGCGTTGAAAAAATAAAACGGTAAAACTTAATATCGTTAAGCCGCAGCTTTACTCAATTAAGTCCTGGTCTCGAGAGGTAGTTGATTGCCAGAGTAGAGGAGAACTCGCATATACTTAAGTAGGTTTTGGTATGCTGCCAGTTACTCCCCATCACTACCCTGCGTTCGTGAGCACCCAACTCCCGTGGGCTGTCTAGCCAACCTCTACGGATCGGACCAACGATCCTCCGTAGCGAACTAGACCACTCGGTGGTGTTCTAACATCTGCCCGATAGAAGTGTTTTAGCCGCTGCATCTCCATTACAGCC
The DNA here is from genome assembly GCA_006112555.1 of Tuber indicum. NCBI lineage: Eukaryota > Fungi > Ascomycota > Pezizomycetes > Pezizales > Tuberaceae > Tuber > Tuber indicum. The sequence goes on from VBSK01000419.1 coordinate 290,805, forward strand.
GCAGGAGTAAAAACTCTTCATATCGCGGTCATGTCAGTGGCGAGCTGACATGCCCGAGCGGATGTTATACCAAATGTGGAACTCTCTACCCATATACACTTAGTCTTCTACAAGCATTCGCGGCTCCTGAACATCTATCCGGTTCTACTCATTTCTATATCATTCCGGATGATAGCCACGTAGCTCCCGCGACAGACCCCTTCGGAGGTTGACTACCAATAGGCGCTACCCACAGTCAACCCTCCTAGAAGTGAGTCTTATCGTGACCTTAGACTAGTGTCTTAGAGTCCTTAACGATTCTCCAATACTATTACACTTTCGGGGCAACGGACTTCGGTTACCTCGCCTACTGGCCTCCGGTAACCTCACATACTACTTCTAACTTCAAAGTGGTATTACTCCGTCAGTTCTGGTCCGTTTTACACGAAACCACCTGGAGGCTATTCTCCAGGTTCTCCTCTGTCCCCTCATATATCCTGCGGACAGCTTCCGGTCGGACGGACGGCAGTGACGTATACGGTGTTATGGAAGCATCTCCACCGGGAGACTTTTGCTAGACTTACAGCAACTCTTCAGGCTGTAGCCCATGACGCCAGGGACTTATAACGGGGCCGGAGGGGGGTGTTAGCCACCACACCTCCAAGTTACAGCTTGTTCGGAGCTCAACTGGTTGTGCCGGAGTGATCCGCACAACCTGAGATTCGAACACCCTATGTAGTTTCGCGTGACAAACAATCTAGTCACTTCCCCCGAAGTCCTGCGTAATAAGTTACTTTCAAGGTAGGGTAACTTGGCTCCATAGCAGGGTAACCCTTGGCCCATGGCAGGGTAACTCTAGTCCAAAGGTAGGGTAACTGTACCCCGAGTTACCCTACAGAATAGGGTAACTTTACCTGGACTCTCCGTCGAGTAATTCAGGGTAACTCCCAAATTGACTACTTGGGTTACCCTACAGAGTAGGGTAACCCCCAACCATTACTAGGACCTATGTACCTTTGGTATGGCCTAGCATGCCCGACTGAGGTACCTAACCACCGGTACCTCCACCTGGTAGACCTAAGTCTACCACCAGCCCTACCGCGGTAGTCTCTTGACTCCGGTATGGGTGTAGGTTTGGCTACTTGTAATAGTACTCAGTGGAGTCTCGTTACAGTTGCATAGCCTCCTTATGCAGCCCCGTGACTTCTAAATAAGTCTCGTGCGTGAAACATAACAAATAAAACCCCAACGAGTCTGCCTTGCAGTCAACCTCGTTGCATAGCTCTCATAGTCACATGCCTCTATATAGGTCATGTGCGTGAAAGTAAATCATAACATAAAACAAATTTTGTAAATCAAACTACGTAACAAAGGAAACTCATAAATCAATTTCATAATAAAAGAAACTTACTATGTCAGATTAGAATCGTGACAAAAGAATACAAGAAAAGGTAATTCCACTCAAAATCTGAATCTCTGTCCTCTAATATCCCCCCTCTAGCCTCCTTATAAGGCCTGTATATCATCATCTATATTTGTATCAATTGCATCCTGTGACTATAATACTGTGAAACTAAAGGTGTCAGAATAATACCAAATACATTACTACTATCTCTCTGACCTAATCCTATTCAAAGGATATATAAGAGAGGACCTTTAGCAAGGTCTGGGAAGTAGAACTGGGCAAATTCTTCAACTACTTGAAAAGTTACTAGGACTTAAAGATGGGACATCATTGGTATAAGCTATAAGTAACATGATATTTTTACATAAAGATAAAATAGTAAATATTGAAGAATCTGATACAAAATGCCAACATATTTACACCTACTTATCAATCATTAGAAGAATTTAGAACTCCTGTAAAATGCTATTAAAGAAATCAAAGGATTCCTCATAGTATTATAAGTATATTAGGAAATTTGTTGACTTTGAGGAAATTTTCACCAATACTATATAATGAGTAACCCTCATTACATAAGACAACTAGAAATTGCTGACCAAGATATTATAGCTATATCCTATAGAATGACTCTTTTCCTACTTCAGGGAAGTTATTGGAAAGACTCTTATGATTTAGTTCAGTGATTACAACTAGAAGTTCTTGACTTCAGGAGAAATGATAGATACAACTCCAAGATGAAATTGATCTTTTCATCAATGTTAGGCATATAAGACCTAGCATAGTAGTATGGTCATGCATATGACCATAAAGGTCAAGTGAGTCGATAAGATGGTTGCAGCAAAGCTATATAGGAATTAAAGTAATAATTTCTAATTTATATCTCCCTGACCGCGAACCATATGAGACCACTCACTATAAGTGAATAGCCGACTGAGGGATTTTCTATCAATTAGATACAAGATTTTCGGCACTATCAGATTACACCAGAAGTTACCAATACCCATTCAAGATTAGGTGTATATCGGACGACTCCAATAGGGGTCCCTCTTAGAGGCAGGAGGTCCGAGGGGAACCACACTTGAATTGGAAGACTGGGGATCCATGAAGCCTTTCTATGATACTGGCGTGTCGAGACTCATGCATGCATATGTTAATTATGCACCAGTTCCTGACAACGAACTTAGCTAGTTCTTGAACAGAAGGGACGATTGGAATGATAGCCATCCGGACTACATTTACATACTTAGTCCATCCAAGCCTAGAGATCGGAAAGAGATCATTGGGAGATAGGACGCTATCCACTCAAGATAAATATCTTGTTTCAATTAAGGTTGAAGTGGTGTACGAACTTTCAGGGTCAAACTGTGTTCGCACTTAGTAGAAACTAAAGTTAAAAGCTCCTCGGTACAAGTTAGTATAGGAATACTAAGTACCGGTAGATTAGTATAAATAGGTTTAAGGTCTCCGGGTTAGTTAGAGGAATCAAGCAACAGAGAAGAGACCTTAACAATATAATAAGTTTACAATTACGAATCTTTATTCTTTCATTCTTTATTACATTACGAGTCTTCCTAGACAATCTCCGATCAAAGATTCAGGCCCTAGTCCGACCGATAAGATTGACCTCGACTACCGCCTAACAATCAACATGGAAACCAATTGGAGCCACTGGCAACACAGTCCAAATTAAGTACTAGGACTTAGTTTGAAAAACTGTGATAATCTGGAAATTTCTATCATACTAGAGATAACTACACTCTCCAAGAAACAGAATAGAATTCACCTAGAATGATTGTAATAGTTTTTAGAGTTTCCTATTATTTGTTCTTTTGGAGAATACCTGACATTGTGAGGTATAATTAGAGAAGTATATAATTTGTATGAGAGATAGATCTAGTCTGCAAATACTCAGATGTAGAATATAAATATCGAAGTAACTTCCAAGCTTTTAGATATAATCAAACAATGGAGAAGAGATCTTAACGGTATAAAATTGTTTAATAATTCTATTCTACTTTATTTTACTCTTAGTAGCCATAAGCTAAATAAGTAATCTTTGAACCTTTCTGGACAAATTTCCATCTACAGAAATAAATCTTGATTGGCCTAGACAACTGAGTCTAGATAACTAAGTCTATACAGGTTGTTTCTGCCTAACAATTCCTATGAATTTTACTTTTTTGATCAGTTTAATAATATATTTTCTGAAAGCTTAACTACCTATAATACTGGTATGTTTATGTTTTAGAGATTATCTTTTTTAGCTTTATAAATAATATTACTATAGCATTACTTTGTATATCTGGACAGGCAGGTCAAATTTTCTTAGGTGGGATATAGTTATCATACCTGGCCTTGGGTGTTAGACTAGAAGTTTTGGTTGTACTAAAATTCTTATTTGTATTTTAAGTATCATACATTTGAGCTACTGTGCTATAGAGAATGCAGTAAAACTTTTTTAGAGTTAATTAATTCATGTAATAGTTCTCTTACCATTATTGTTAGTAGATTATCAAAGCACTTACTACTTCAACACTATTTTTTATTCTTAAGATCTACCCTCTTAGACATCAGTGAGATTCACTGTATATCTTTATAATATCATCTTGCAAGCCATTAGTAGTATTAACTCTACATATAACAACAAGACGATCCTGAGATAGAAAATCTTATAGTTCATGATATGAGCATTAGATAAATTAGAATTCAATATTATTTTGAGAATTAATGAGATTTGAGGTCTGCATCTGGATGGCTCTGAGAAAGAGAGAACCCTCTTGGTAGGACCCCGGGTCAATTAGTGTATTATTTATAGCTATGCATTTAGGAACAAAAGGTCTTCCATATGTGTAAGAGGAAATTGATATCGAGTAACTTGAATGCAACTGTAAATATAGTAAAAGAAAAGGAACCAAGGGCTAGTTCAAGAAAGGAGGTGGGCACGGACTAGATATTTTACACTTTAGGCAAGATTTTGCTAAAAAGAAGAAAAATGGATGCAAAGGCCCGTGGGCCACATGGGCCGGCCTGGCACCGGCAAGCACTAATCCCAGCCCTCATAACCGGGTGAGAAAATTGTGGAAATTTCTATCATATCCGGAAAGTCTGGGGAACCGCATACACCCTAGACCCGATCATTTTTCAATTCCCCGTTGCTCCTAGGTGAGTTGATTACGTTTAAAAGCAGCCACTGTTGGTCTGAAATGGAGGGGGTACCCACGAATCTTGTTCCCAAGACCGCGCCCCCCATTTGTGGATATATTGGGATAACCCCCCCCCCGGATTAAACTGCAGACGGAGCCACGAGCCACCTGGACGGGTGCTGATCTTCCTTGAGGAATCCGCCCACCTATCTCTTTCAGTTGCACCATTTTATCAGGTTTAGTTGTCCGAGTTCCTTGTGGTTTCGTCCGCTGGTCTATTACTTGTACAGTTTATCAAAATTTTCACAGAGGTATGATATCGTGAGCCGGAAGTAACACTTGCCTCATACAACCTTCTGTGTTGGTCATGAGTTGTCACTCGGAATGGTGCCTAGTTGCAGTGCATATGCTGCTCTGGGGCAGTGGAATTACTCCCGACTCAAGATGGTTTCAGGAATAGTTGTTGGTTGTATTGTGCGGTTTTTGTGCTGTCTACTGTTTTTGCTAAATCAATGGTCTTGTTAGTGTTTGGTTGGATTGCTTTGTCGGAGGTGCTAGATTCCCTGCTGCCCGAATGGTTTATACTAGGAGTAGGACGAGGAGAGGGGAACGGGGGAGTGAAGAAAACGGAAGGGAGGCGGTCCCACCTTAGGTTTGTAATCATGGCCTGCCAAACTTTTATCCACAAAGGAACAGAGAGGGAAAAATGTAAATCAACCGCAAAAGACTCCTACTCTCGTCCCTACCCTTCCCCACTGCGACGGTATCTATATATAGGGATTCTATATCAACCAGTCGAACTTGTCTACTCTTTCTTGTAGTAATGGGTCCCGGGGGGAAGTTTTAAAAAATTCCACTGAACTCCATCCTTCCCCAAATCTTTCCACACGCACACACCCCTCCGCTCTGGGGTATCATAAAACTTCCCCCTCAGTCTCTTTGAAGACGCCAAAGTGAAGTTTCCCATCCCCACACACAACCCCCCCCCCCATAAGTATACTTATACTCCAATCCCTCGATAGCCTTCAGCCTTTCTTTGTATCCGGGAGTGGAGATCCCTGCCAAATCATCCAAGGCATTACTAGCATACACAATGGCGTACGTCGCTGCCAGCATCGTCGGGAAGTGAGTCAATTTCCTTCCCGGGCGGATAGTGTATACTAGTAGGGTTACCAGTATAAAAAAAGATATTATCAGTATTGCGATGGTGGACATTGTCGGCGAGAGCGTTATACGGTCGTCCGCTAGGTATGTGTAATCAGGTGTCGGGGTTGGTGCGGGGTCGCTAGACGATGAGGAAGGAGAGTAAGAGAAGAGGGAGGAAAATATTGAGGAGGAGGAGGAAGACCGCTGCGGGGTGGTCGGAGCGGGGAGGAAGAGCGACTGGGAGTGGATCGAGAGAAAGATTGCGAAGAGGGAGGTTGTGGTCCTTTCGAATGTCCTTGCGAGGGTAGCTTGGTGGGGGAGGTGGGTTTCCTTGCCGTCCATAGTTGGGTCCAAAAGGCGCATTAGATGGTTTATCCACTTTAGTGGATGGGGTTCAAAGCGTGGGTCCAGCTCTCCTGTGGACAGTACTCCGAGGGTTCTATGGAGCTTCGAGGCGGAATTTGCAAGGCCCCATTAGAAGGAGAGATCCAATGAGGATTGAATGGGGATTTCGGTCCTTTTAGCCAAGGCTAAGGCGTCGGAGCTGAGGGAGTCCGGGAGGGATTGTTCGGTATTTGGTAAGGCTCTACTGAAAGGATTGTTTCCTTTGGTGAGATATCTACCCAGGCTTCAACTGTACGGGGTTCCTGTGAGCACTTTAACCCGACCATCTCGGCTTTGCTAAGCTTGCTGGATGGTAGCTTTTCACCTTGGCCCCAGCCAACGATGAATTTGCCCCAGCACTTGGAGTCGCGGGGTGAGTGGTTTTATGAAGTCTGTTGAGTTCCAGACTGTGGGCGACCACTCGTATCCGCTATCGGGATCTGGGCTACCCTTTGCAAAACTATATACACGGTTCAAAGTTACTCTCTCGGCGCATTCATCTTCTACCTCAGCATGGTATGACTTGCTGCCGACGTTGAGAGTGACGTCCCAATCTTCATTCTTGGGAGGTTTGCACTTGACATCAGCTCCGAAACCTCTTGTCTTGACCCTCCTTTTGACAACCCCCCTATGTCTATCCGCGCCCTCGTATTTGGTCGAAACCTGTGGGAGGAAATAATACACCTTAGAAGTCCATTGCGGCAGCTCATTGTGTCCAGATAAGTTCCCCCAGAGAACATAGAAGGCCCCCGGTTGCGGGCGAACTTGAGACTCCGGGAAAGGCCTTACGAGCCTTGCTTGTGCTGGGATAGAGACGTTCTGTGGCCACAGAATGGACTGTTTGGCATTATAGTACTGGTCGCCAACCAATTCGGTCGCTTTGAGGTGTTGGAAAAGGCCACTAAGGGCACTTGTGAGTAAATTCGCAAAAAAGATAGCAGAGGTTAAGACTCCAATGAGAGTTCTTTTGAGAGAGTAGGCGTGCAAAATTTGGAAGTGTGGGAGCGTTCTCTCGCAGCTGGTTATTATTGCAGATCCCCCAGACATCCCACCCTTCTGACTTAGGTCCTCAAAGAGTGTGACCATACAAGCATATCTTTCTAACAGACCCCAGAGTAGCTCTATCGAGACAGCTACCAAGGTGGGTAAATATGAGAAGAGCAGCTTAGACACAAAGGAGGAACCTCCAATATGAGGGATGCCTGTAATACATGTCAGCCGGCAAACCTATATGACACCTTCGGGGTTCTTACCTCTGCGCTTTCTGTCGTATATAAAGAGATAAATGAAGCCAATCAGAAGTGCCAAGAAACATGCCAAAACTGCTGCCCCAAAGGCAATAGTAAGCCCCCACTCAGGCTCTCGTTTGATAGGTGTTATAGCCTCCTTAGAATTGGACAATTTCAAAACACGCGTGGGTCTCTTCGACGCAGTGAAAGTTGGCTCTTTCACTCTATCGATCTGTGGTCCAATACCTTCGATAAGCCTTAAGCAATACCGATGGCCTTTCCACAGTAGGACCTCCTCTAATAGACGCTGGCTCATAAATTCGGTGCCTTGGAGATCAGAACGCAAAGCATAGCTGGTGCATATAGCCATGATAGTTACTGCCAAGGGGCTTGGGTCGCCCTCTAGATTAATCGGGTGCTTGCGAACATTAAAGTAGAGTGCTCCAGCCCACACGGCAACGAAGGCGAGCGTAGTTTGTAGGAGTCTACACCAAACTTTATCAATAACAAAGGCCTCTACACGAAATACGCGTCCGATAGGGATCCTCTTTCCGCTCTCCTTATACTCCACTAGCTCCTGTGATACAGCCAGAGCGAAAAGAAGTCGGAAAGCTTTCTTGTATATTTCCGAGAGCTTTGGAGGGTAGAGTAAGTAAGGTATTGTTTGGGGATCCTCGGCTTCCATCGCAAAGCTTGTTAGGGAGCGGGGGTTAAGATGGCGCACTCCTGATTGTTCCAAGAGAAAATCAGCACCAGAACTCTCCCTCAGCTGGTAATCAGCGTCAGGAAACTCGGCCGGAAAATAGCCAAAGCCAACCATGCCCGGGAGAGTATCCCAGATTGTATTCTCGGGGGCAAGTCTTCCTGTCACGACAGCATCCTCAAAGACCTCTCTGATAAATTCGGAGAATGGCTCTCTTTCGCCGATTGTTGTCGAATTTGCAATCACTCCCGTCTCTGCTGATACCCTTATTTCCACCTCTTGCTTCCAGTAAGACAGTTTGCGAAACAAACCATTGACTGTATGAGGAACGTGGACATCTCCCTTCAGTGTCATGTTGTAATAATCCATAACCCAAGCCATTCGGTCCGCCCAAATTCCTAGGAAAATGTTTTTCGCATGAGAGTCTGCAGGATTACGAGCCGAGAGGGAATTATAAGTCCTATTGTATAAAGGCTCCCGAACATTGACTTTATGATTCATGAGCAGTGCTGAATAATCACTCTCGAAGTGCATTGCTTCTTGAAGTGAAATCCTTGTTCTCCAGCTCTCGTAAAGCTTCCTCTCACTATTCGTAAGACCAAGAGTATATTTGCCTTGAGACTTCGTTCCCGTTATATGTACGAGGGACAAATTTTGTGTCTAGATATCCTTAGTGTGAAGTTATATACCGGCGAGGGGCATCCCGAGAAAACGAATTTTTCCTACCTTCGACTAAACGAGACAAAAGGAACCGCAATAGCAAACCGATATGGATAGTCAAGCAATAGTGAATTGGCTGCGTCAGCACCTGCCGGTTGGGACATTGAAAGTATGGCTCGAGACGTTTGAAGTCGTGGCCCACCCTCCGAGCTAGAAGACCGAGAAAAACTGCGAGCAAAGTTGGTAGGTAGTCTAGCAGGCATAGAGCACTCAGTCGCAATTCCCCCTTGCCATCTCCCAGAGGTCCGGATATGTCCATGACTGATCCTCTTGCTTTGGAAATCTGCAAAAGTCCCTCTGCGACTCCAATGAAAGTTATAGAGATGACCACAAACATAGCAAAAAATGGGCCCCCCATCGTCCATGCCTTCCAATCCCCGACAAGATTACCTTCACGTTCCCCGGTCAGCGATGGGTTCTAATCTTAATGGAATATGGGGATCCACCTCCGTCAGTTGAGGAAACCATAGATAGACTACTCCAATTCCAATCCGGTCTGGACACCAGTGGCTGGAGCTCTTGTAAAGGGGTTGGCTTCCATGGAGCGCTTGTAGAGAACCCACCCAACCGGACACTATCCTCCGAACTGTCTGGATGCAGGATGCGATCCACCTCGTTATAGTTTACAGAATCCATAAGGTGTTTGGGGGATGAATATACTGAAGAAAAAAGGAGCAAAGCATAGGCAATGCCGGTGGGAAGAGTGTGCGTGAAAGCGGAAAATGGCTTGGTGAGAATTATGATATACGAGTAGCAGCTCCTAGAGTTAAGTACCTTGCCGGAGTTAAAATACCGGTAGCATAGGACGCAGGCGATATTATGCCGGCAATCTGACCGCTCGCAGGGGAATACTTGGTAGGGTCCAACACAATTTTAGAGAAACCCCCGAATGTTTCATACCGCTGGCTCCAGCTTCAGACATGACTAGAAACTCTATTTAGCGACAATGTCACCGGTAGGCTTATCAGGTACCTATTGTACCCTATTGGAGGAACTAGTGCTGCAACATACTGCGGCGGGCTGGCAAGTAGCCAGGGCAGAGAATGCAACCAAGTTGCCTAGTGTTCTGGGGGAGAGGAGGGAAAGAGAATAGGATTATCGAGGGCTGGGCAAGAATGATATTCAGGAGGAGCAAAGAAGATTTTTCATGACAGGATGCCACTGTTGTCCATTCATTTTATTTCCCTCTTTTTCTCTACCTTTCCCATTTCTTGGTCCATCAGCCTTTTCATCCCTATTACCTAAAACCCAATAATACCGCTGGTAAATTGTTGTCGTTCCGGTAAGCCCAAATACACCGCCCTCAAGGAAAAAAAATTCTTCGTCTGTTCAAGACAATGGCAGAATATTGGACAGAATGCACAACACCCTTGACCAACGATTCCTATGGTGCCGAATACACACCAAAAATATCCCGACTCAAAAGACTTGCGACGGTATCGCCGTAGTGCTCGGAACATCACAATATCAGTACCACTTTTCATGACCGTGACAGATATGGCTTAAAGTAGGATTTCAGTAGCAGATGTAGTCAGGATTACTCGAATAGGCTAGTATTCCAGATTTCAATCAGGACCGGAAAGTCTCAGCAGCCCATGGAAGGAGGTCGACTCAAACACGAACTCTACAATAGAAGAAAAGTGCCCCCCAGCTCTCCATACAAAACAATAAAAATTGGAAAACTCATAATGATAAACTCCCTATGGATTCCCTTCCAGGATTTAGTGTAGTCGTTTCTGGTGAGCAAATGAAAATCGGAATTTTGAATGGAAAACCTGTGGGGGGATTACATTTCTTTTGCCGCCAAGATCGAGGATCATGTATCATATGTTATCATACCGGTAGGTGCTTGAATCCCCTGGCTGCCCATAACTTAGCTCCTATCAAGAACAACGCTTCCCCCGGAGTATCATCCCCTTCCATGCCATGCAGTGCGACATCCAATCCTTCCAGTAAGGCATCGTACCGAGAACCTGCGGGAACGGAAATGTCGCATCACCGCGCTGTGTTGCACAAGAACGGTGAGCGCAATGGACCCCAACTGATCCCAAATAATCCTAAATATCAGCCTCGGTACCCAACAGCGGTGTACTATTATCAATGGCGGAACTAGTAGGTATCCTTCCGGCACTCACATATTGTAGGCTCAAACAGTATCAAGTTATAGTTCCCTCCATCTGGCCCTCCATTCCCTCGGCACTGGATTTCTCAAATTTACTATCACCACCGACACAGTACTTTTATGATCTTCATTTCACTGCTCGAGTAACATAAAAGAGGTATATTTCAATATCCACCATATGGGGACTTGAGCTCACATGGTCTAGCCTACGCACGCTTTACTACTTTGGCAGTTAAAGTGCTGGTCAGAACTTGAATACCGAGTACCAATACTCAGAAAATAGCCCATCGACCAGGTTGAGCATGGTACGTGCACACCTCTCACGGATACAAGAATATTGCGCCAGTATGTGCTCGGGTATGGAGATTAGTGATGAGACAGACGGTGATGTGCGCGGCCGAAGACATATGTGCAAGGACGGGAATCTGCAGAATATGTCCTCACCCACTGGTACCCCTCTCGGTCTCATCATCACTACCCTCCATACCCGAGTATGTCACAGGCGCTTAGCAAGTGTACAGTACACCTTTGCCGATGGTTGATCAATCAGCAGGAGGCGCCAACCCTACCACTACAAGCACAACACACAAGCGCATAAATAAAGACTCAACCGACCTTGAACATCCGCACAACACCTTCGCCTATACAAACATTTGTCACTTGCTAGTTTCCCAGGATTCCCCAGGATTAGGAGTGGTTCGGGTGTGGAAATCGCACACGTTTTTTTCTGCTGGCCGCGTCACAGCGGGGTACTCCCGGTCCCATGCTACTTTAGGTAAAGACCTTGGGTTGATCCAAAGCCATTAACCATATCGACAAGCACCAAGACTGAGGTGGCCGATACTCGTAGATGAACACATAAAACCAAATCGGTAATTACCGGGGTGAAGGGTTCTGTCTTTACATGGAAGAAGAAATGTCTTTCCAGGATGTTCGCATCTGTGGTGCTCGGTATTCGCTCGATCTTTTTTCCGACGCTAGCGTTTACCCGACGCATCCTGATAGGTCAATGGTCACTGCAGATTCTCTTGGTTTGAAGATCAGGTTTATCTCCACCGGTACGATGAGCGATAGAAGGGTTTGCAGCGGGCAGCTTGCCAAAGGGAGTCGTCATTATCTCTCTCAAGGATGCTACTGAATAAGTAAACTGGGAGCTGCAGTAGACCACGTTTAGGAATATCTCCGGGCTTGTGGATGCACCTGAGATATTGTCATAAAACTCTTGGAATCTACCCTCTCCATCAGCCCTAGAACCTCTAGCTCTAGAGTCACCCCCCCCCCCTAAAGAATATTTAGCGTTTTCCTAATGTAGTATACGATTAGCCCGCTGTACAAGTACCCCTCTCAGTGGTGTTTGCAATTCTGTTAACTCGCAGAACAACAGCTTTACAGTGTTTAAACCGCATAAAGAATGCTACCAGCATTTGAGTGCCAATTCCACTCTTGCGTAAAGCCCACTAAATATCATATCATACTCGAGTACGATCTTGACGGCAAAATTCGTGCCCCCCCCCTTTTCCCCAGCTTACACCAAAAATGGTTATTTCCACATTGCAAAACCTCAGCTCCATGACTCTACAACAAGCGGGAAATTCCGCGAGAGCCTTTAAGTCCACCCAGATATCATCACTTAACGGTGACAAGCCCTCTTAGTAAATTGCCCATGATGCAATGCCGGAAATATGATAGTGGATAAATAGAACTCACGATTTTATATGAGTTTCCTACACTTGCGAAAAAAGTATGATAGCACACAAGGTACAGCGCAGTACATTGCAATAATATCCAATCTGGACCCTACTCACAGCCGCCATGGCAGAGCCAGAAAATTCTCACAATTTCTACCTAGAGTCTGGGAAATTTCCTATAGCACATGGCCAAGCACTCTTAATTCTATATCATTTTCAGATAGTTATGAGCGTTTAAAAAACCAGTTAAAACGGGGGGATGGAATTTTGCCTCTGGGATGGTACAGTACGGTACGGTACATACATAACCAACGGCCAACACGTCAGCCGGAGAATCCAATTTTGCGTACAGGAGACTATCGTACAGCACTTGCATGAGAATGAAGTCATGATGCACCATCGAAAAAAAACAACCCCCCCATGTCAATATCCAACGCCCATTGCACCGCAACTTAAGCTTGCGCGCAAGTACGATAGTAGGGGGGGGGGGTCACGAGCGCCGAGGTTCAACGACCAATGCACTAAAAGTCTCTTGGCAAAGAGTAATCTAGTTTGGCCCGTTCGTTGAAACCCCCCCACAGCGCGCACTCGTTGACTCCCTTCCTAGGTATCACTTCACCTCGAGTGTCGTGTGCTTGGAAGGGCCCCGTGAGCCCCGGCATCGAGGTAGGAATCTGCAATGTGCTTTCGAGGCAGAGGATACCACGATTTCAACATCCCAGATAAGGAGGATGAGAGCGTACGCTCCGGGAGGTTACAGCGAGGTATAAAGCTAGAGAGGGGGAAAATCGAGAATGCCAGACATGGGAATTGATCAAAAGGTGGAATGAAAAGTTGGTATTCCAGGATCAAGGAAATACGCTCCACTTCCTTCCTTCCTTTCCCTCATCTCGCCAATTCTGTCAGTGGCAGCTACGTGAAGTCGTAGTTCGGACAGAAGGGGTGGAACTTCGAGTGATCAGCGGAGAAGTATCTTACCCACGATGCAGACAAGAGTGAAAGTCCTGGAACCCTCTCGGAACATTTTGCTCTATTCCAGGAAAAGGCATTTGCGGATATGCTCGAAATTTCCACATGAAAACGGCGGAGTAGCATGACTGCAGGACACCCGAGAATCTTGAAAGAGTGGTAAAAATAAGACTTCCTTAGTATAGTGTAGTACTAAGTATTCGGAGTGATCCCTGGTGACCGCTTGGCACTCTCTTATCATATCACCTGGCGATATAGGACTCTTACCATACATGATCGCTTGTAACTGCACATAATCTCACTGAATATAGAAACTGTGGCGCTTGTAACTTATGCACTACTGCCCTCCCGGTTACAATTCATATCAGTGACCTCACCGACGGAATTGTGGGTATCATAGAATTGTCCATCCATAAACTGCCACTTCCCATTACAATGATAGACCACGCGCAAATACCAGCCGGGGGGCATTTAGCACAGCAGAGAAGCAGTAGAGTTGCTACTCTACACTTCTTCACGCTACCAAAACCAAGGACCGGATACTAAAACTATCAATACCTTCCCGCCTCCAAACAGCAGCAATAGCGAAGCACTACTCCCTCAAGAACCCAATCCGCCCTCAAGACTATGATTCCTATCGCTATAAGCCAACCACTGCAGGGGGAAATATCCTCCAGGTTTCAAGTGGTATGACCACACCCCAACAAGAGAGAAATTCGATTTCCTCGAGATGGGAACCGGAGAGCGTGATGGTTGGATTTGAGCTTGGGGCAAGTTTGTAGGGTGGCATGCAAATGCAGTTCTAGGTATATCAGACAAGTCCTATGCCTCCCGCGGAGGAAACCCCCCCCCCCCCTCCAAGAACGCCAGAAGCATGATCAAACAAAACAGTCCGCACGACGCGATACAGGTATATCGCGGCAGGGGTTATATAATACCACATGAAAATTTAATATGAAGTTCTATCCTATGATGCAAGAGAGATCCCGTAATCCGTTCAGAATGGTCGAGGAATGGTAGGAAAAGATATCAAAGAAGAAAAGACCTTTCTATTCTCGACAGCTACCAACTTTTCGGTGTTCTAAAGTACTGTGCTCCCATTATAAGCTTGGCCTGCTATTTCTCACCTATCGATTAATATATATATATCATACGAAAAGTATTCCCTCCCCACTTTCTACTCCTGCTCGCGCCTGTATTGTGCATCCACCCTCCCGATCCTGCCCAATTATCGTATCGTCGGGCGCTCTGTGTAGGTCGGATGGAAGGAGAGAGAAAGAAAATACAACCTGACGAGGCTATGATACATACAAAACCCAAAATTCCGAGTCAAACCTTTAGCGAGTGATACACCATGACGTACACGGAGTACTTTACAGTATAGTAAACGTACGATACCGTACTTGCCGCCCTCGCCCCTCACACACGCGTACCCGGTAGATTCCAGTTCGCCGCCAACCCCTTCCCAACTACGGGCACTATGTGGACCCGTATTGGAGTAGTCTATTCGGGATGCGCGCTCGGGTCCAGTGGTGGGAGTGGGAACTATGATGTCATACCCGAACGCGGTTTGTTGTATATGATGCTTGGAGGGGCCGATGCACCATAGCACCACCACTTCATACAGCAGGCGAAAAGGTGAGGGGGGGTTGCAGCACTAGAGAACAGTAGGGAATGAATCATGTTGAAAAAAATATATTCACCTCAGTCTGTCAATGATATCATACCGGGTAACTAGCTCGGTTTTAGACAACACCGGAGTCGGTCGGGTCGAGTGTAAAAAAATTGAGTTCTCAGTTATTTCCTCTTGGCAAAATGGAGACGCAGCGTTACCAGGGCACTACTGTACAAGCACTCGAGTACTTTACAGCACCCGTCCGAGAACTCCTAAATACGATTCCGGGGGAAGAAAAGGGGTATTTATTGATTCCATGGGTCAAACGAAGATGTCATCCCATGCCCGCCGTTCACCAACCTCCGATAATTATCTCAAAACTACGGTAGACCATCAAACTCAACCCCAAGCATGAACGCAACAAAACCCCAAATAAGAAGATTAACAATGAATGTAAAGTAAATCTGGAAGCCCCACTATTGCCCCTCCGCAGCCATGACCCGCTTCTCGTTACCCGCCTCTTCGGAAGTAGCTTCTCCTACGCCGGCGGTACCGGCGTGTATAGCCTTCTCCTCCTGGACAATACCCTCGCCGTACAGCTCTGCGCAGAGTGCTTCGAGGGTCTTACGTTTCTGTTCAACCACCATAAATTAGCACCGACATAATGTTGATAACGGATAAAAAAACAAACTCACAGTCTCAGGAATCAGCAGGGTAGTGAAGATCCCGGCAAACATGAACCCAGCGAAAATCTGCATCACGTGATTCAGCCAAGGTGAGGCGTTCTTTGCCGTGGCGCCCCTGGTCCTGAGGGGGCCGATGAGGACTTGCGCGATGATTGCGCCAACTTTGCCGCTTGCGGCGGAAATTCCATGGGATGTGGATCTATATCTTGTCGGGAAGCACTCGCCTGGCACCAAGAAGGTGGTAGCGTTGGGACCAAAGTTGAAGAAGAATTGGCAGAGGATGTACAGTCCCAGCAGGGCATTTGAGGACAAGTGGTGGAATCCGAAACCGATGACAATGAATAGCCCCGTCAACAGGACGAAGCCCATCATTTGGATTGGCTTGCGGCCGACAATGTCCACCGTGAATACCGTAACCCAGTATCCCGGGACCGCACCGGCGCAAATGAGGATCAGGTTTCCCACAGCGTTATTGTAGAGACGGTCGTATACATTGTCCTTCGCAGCGTATCCAATCTCAGCGAGAATGATGGAGTTGTTGAGACCCAAACCGTAGAAGGCCACATCGAGTAAAAACCATGATCCAGCGGTCCCAAGTAGGATCTTGCCGTATCTCCACTGCAGGAAAACGCCCCAAAAATCTTTCCATGAAGCCTTGGGCACCTGGAGATCAGCCGACTGCTGCATCGCCTCGACGCGTCTGATCTCATCAATCTCTCCGGCTGCCTTGCCGGCGAGGTAGGCACTCGCGTCTGCCTGACCCCTCTCAACATCCCGGGCGACATCGAAAGTGTACCTGGGGGTTTCGGGGATTGTGAGACGGTAGTAGAGGGCTATGCATGCGGGAACGGCGCCGAATCCGATGACGATCCTCCACATTCTGTCCACAGCGGTGCGGCAGGCGACATCGCACTGGCTGGGTTTGGCTGCGGGGTGGGTTTGGGACTTGAAGGCTACGGTGACGATCAGGGCTACCAGCGCAGCGGCTAGTTGGCCAATTCCCTGCATGGCAAACACGGCGCCCATCATGGCACCACGCCATTTTGTGGTTGCGAACCTACAATGCCCCATTTAGTCAGCCCGAAGGCCAGATTTGCGACTCGGGCAAGATGAAACCTACTCGGAAGTGATGATAGAGGACAAGGGGTAATCTCCTCCGATACCGATTCCCATAATCACTCTCCAGAAGACCAGCAATCCCACCAGATGCATGGAATAGGACTCGGAGGTGAGGGCCTGAGCAAGGGTAGCAACAATAATTACCAAAAGTTCAAGTCCGTACATCTTTTTCCGGCCAACCACATCGGCCAACCACCCGAATAGCAACTGGCCAATCACGGTTCCGCCAGAAGTGGAAACCTTGATGGCTGTGTCCGAGTGTTCTGGAATCTTTCCGGATTTCCAATAGACGAGGCCAAGCATTCCAGTCACCATATTGATGGCAAAGATCTGAATGGGCACCCCGTGAGCAGGAATTCGTCGGAATCGGAAAAAGCAGCACTTACATCGTAGGCATCAGTGAAGAAGCCAACACCCGCAACCACTACTGCGCGCACATGGTACCACCCAAATGGCGCCCTATCGATTTCCGCAAGGGCGAGACGACGACGCTCGTTCGGGTCCTAAGTGAGTGGTCCTTATCAGTATCATTCTGTAGCAGAAAGCGAACAAGCCACCGCCAAGGCAAACAAGGCCGCTCTGATAGGCCCTGTTCCTCCCTACTCCTCATCCAGCCAGGCCGGGGGGGGGGGTAGATGAATGAATATTAAGAACGAACCGAAACATGAGCAAACTGATTATTAAAGTTGTGAAAAGCCGAGTTTCCACCCGGAGTCTTGTTCATGGCTGTGATTTTTCTGATTCCTTTCCCTTTCCTCTTCCCTCTTGTCTAACGGAACCACTGCAGCCGTTTCTTTCTCAATATCGACGGTGTCAGCTCAATTGTGCAGCGCTGGACCCGTATTGGCGAGAGGCTCCCCACAATCTCATCCAACACCTACAAGTAGATGGAAAAGAAAAGAAAAAAGCTAATGAATAAAAGACCCACTACTGCACGAGCACAATTAGCTATTTGGAAAAAAAGGGCAGAATCAAGCCTTCGCCAAGTACCAAGAGAAGAGCTTTGGGTCGGCAGTGGTGGTGATGTAGGGTGGTGGAGCAATGGTATGATAGAACTTCTTTTTTTCCCCAAGGTCTTGGACATTTCTTGGGAGGAAGGCAGATTTAATACTCATACACCCGACACCGAAATTCCGGCTATCATTGCTCTTTCCTCCTCCCGCCTCCTTCCACCACTTGGAAGCTTCCATGTCCCCACGAGGCTCCGATGAGCCGGTATCCAAAGTGGGGGAAAATTTTTCACGACATTTTTCCAGCTATTTTTTTCCTTCTTCTTTTGACTCTTGTAAAGTGGGCTCTTTCCTTTCCTTTTTTTTTTTCCCCCTAAAATTCGATCTACTCGAGTAGGGTATCACCTTTACTGTTTCTAGCTGGGAGTGGTACAAGCAACTCAAATTGGATGCTGGTAAAGGCAAGGCCGATCTGTCTGCAACGGGAGTCCATCCCCACTTGGAAAAAGAAACTACTGATCATATCGAAACGTGGAGAGTGTTGTCGCTGCTTCAGCCAATGGGGTTTGGTGGTTCGAGCACGTTGTGGCGTCGCCTTGTATCACTGAGTGGTTGCTTACAAGTTCAGCGCAGTGTGATACTCAAAGGAAAGTGTGGACGAGAACATTAGAATGCTCTACTGTACAGTAATTGTAGCCCAATCCTCAGGGAGCCATGGAGAGGGCCTCACTTTTTCCCCCTTCTACGAGTACTGGAGCAACCTACCTACCTTCACCTTCCAAGGGTGGGAGCACCGTATCATCATACACGGATAGTATCAGAGATTAAATTGCTCCAATTCCCTATCGCTGCTCTCCAACCCCCATTCCTCTTTCTTCCATGCCATTTTCATTCCCTCCTGCATTGCCTGTACTCGAGTACTTTACTCGAGTACACCCCCTCCCCCCCCCCCCAATCCACTACCCTCTTCCCCGCCCACAAAGTTTCGAATTGTAATGCCCGTCTCCCTGTTTCCTGGTTTCGACAATAAACAATGCCGCTGCCTACCGCCCATTGAACCTGGATCTTCGCAGACCGGGGGTGAACGGCCTTGCACGGAGCAATCGCCCAGAATAGAAGTACAATATCAGCCGGTATCAAAACCACAGTGGTGATAGCCACCGATAGTACAGGTATTTAGCATGCGCATCGTCATCCCCCATCATAGACTACCCGATAAAAACTATGGATGACTATGGATGAGGCTTTTTTTCGAAGAATTTGCAGTGTGGTAGGGTGCTGTACTGTAAAGAGAGAGAGAGTATCGCTTTTTGGTGAAACATCCGGCCACTACCGGTATCACGGGGCTGTCACTTAGCGACGTCCCTCCATCCACCGCTGCCTGTCCCTCACGCCTCTTCTGCGCTGTTGGGGGGAGACAAAGCTTATTGCTGGCGGCTCCCGTGATACAGGGGGAGATTTTTCCCTTGTGCGAGTACGAATTATAATAAGAAGCATAAATTTCGATCAACACCCCACGCGAAAACAAACATCGGAGAAACACTGATCACACTTAACGTCATGATTGGAGGCCCTTTTTCGTCCCCCCCCCCTCACCCTCCTTCCGAGTGGGGTGGGACTCTCCGGTGACCGAATACTGCGCTAGTAACCCCAAGGTGCAAGTGAAGTGTATACGGGTGACTATTCGAGTGTAGTGCTCGAGTAGAACCACCCTAGAGTAGCTTGTATGTGTATGAGTAGAGTATAGTATTATGACAACAATTTACCGGTACCGGCGTTGTGGAAGATTGACCCGCTCGTAAGTTAAAGCGAAATACGAGTACCGACAAGTGTTGATCCAATACACCAGATTTCCATACTTGTACAGTACTACGGCAATAGGATTACTTTTCCCCCAGGGTAGTCCGGGTCCGGACATGGCTGAGCACTCGTATCCTCACTCCATCGAACCCAGCTAGAGAAGCCGAGGCATCTGCCTTCAGGCGATAACGTAAGAGCTTCAACTAAAGTCAGTACAGCTGTACGAGTACTCACTTCCTCCCGACTGCACGACACGGCGTGGGCGTGCTTGTGTACCGCACGGCGTTTTTCAGGTATCGGTATTTGCCATAGCACTCTGGCCATAAGTGGGCCATACACCAATGGACTTTCCCCCCACCTTTCGAAAATTCTGGGGGAAAAGAAAACAAAAAAAAATCAAGCCTCAAAATTCCCCCCCTCTCCCCACCCCAAAGAAACGAGGTAAGTCTGTCATCAGGCTCACTGTACTACATCCGCCGGTATGATACTAATCTACCCTTCCAGCTGCTCGACCAAGTTTCTTCTTTTTCCCATACCTCCATAGCGAAGAGCACTCTCGTCTGGGAGTACGAAATTCTTTCGAACCACCGTCTAAACCCACACAATCCACCAATGACCAGGCGATAAACGGTGAGTGCTTGATTGCTTGCTTGCTTGCTTGCTTGCTTTGCTGGGACTGGCTGTGAGGAAGCGTCGCCCAGTATCATACGGATACGGCTGGACGTCAATTTTCCCATCTCCGCGAGACCACCGCTAGTCCGTTTTCATGTATCATACTATATCCGTACTTTTCTCATGCAGAGCAGGGCAGGGAAAGGTAGAGAGAGAGATCGATCTATGGTACAATGCAACATTAAGTGAAAATACCAACAGAACCGGCGAAACTTTGCTGCACGCACTACCCCGGACTACGATACGATACACTCACGCCCACCCCCATACCTCATCATGCTATGTCTTACCTTAACCCACCTCGAATAGCCCCCCCCCCCACGATAACTCAGCCCTGGGGAACATGGGTGGAGGGTAGGAGGGGAAAGGGAAGAAGGGTGAAGAAGAAGAAAAAAATAATCCACCCGATATACCCTACCCTACCAGAATTGCTAGTGTGTTGCTCATATACGATGAGATAGGAAAGGGAGGAAGGCATGCACCCCGCTACGTCGGGGAAGGAAGGAAGGGACGGTTAAACTACTTTTTGTGTTGAGCTATTCGAGGTCATCCGCTTCAGTGGGGAAGCAAGGGCCCCCGGCGATTTGTGTGCTGGCGAGCGGTCCTATGCTGCAAGGTTGGATATTGGTTCGAGTACGTTATACTATACCGGCACTATGCAAGTACGATTTGAATACACTCTATCGGTACTCCCACTATCGCGATTGCCTTCATCAATCATTGTACGGTACTCTGATAACTTTCCCTCCTCCCTCCTCGAAAATGGCAATAAAGCACGAGACCAGTCCAAACTGTTTACTTGTATGACGAGAGAAAAGCATCGGGGACATTACCGCTTCCAGCGATAATTATGCAAGCACGCTGATCCAGTTTTCGATAAGCCATGGCTGACGTGTGGATGGACCAACCGGCAATGACAGGACCCCCGGAACGAGTAGACTAACTGCCTCACCAGAGGAGGGAGGGCATACTCGTGGCGTATAAGTTGTAATGGATATCGTGCCCTGTTTTTGCCCAGTTCGACAACTCATAGGCTGGATAGTCACGATGTATAATACTACTTGGCAAATACTATACCCTGTCCATTCCACCTGAACTCCTATTCCACCCGAACCCCCCCCCCGTAGCTCCTTGTAGGACTCGCTTATGGCCTGCGGGTACTCGAGTACCGGTACCGCACCCGAGTGCTGTACAACTTGAAAACTTTGTTGCGGCGGCTAATGAGTCTCTGTAACCGTGGATCCCTCTACTCGAGTACATACCACCAAGGGGGAAGGCTCTCCTCGCCACCTCACCAGTGTATGATGGTCTCTCGTAGTTGGGATGATTGGGTCCGCTAATAGGGTCTGCTAATAGGGTAGGGTCGAGCAAAGTTTATTGTTGTCTAGGCTTGGCAGGGACTGCCAAGGTATCATAGTGAGGGGGGGTGTGTGTTTGTTGAGCCTCATTGCTTCTTTTGACGTTCGCCTCGGGTGAGCAAAACCTCCTCCAACGAACTCATGGCGGTCTGACGATTTGATTCGGGGTTTGACGGTCAACATTGCATTTTATCATATAAATGACGGAATTTCACGGGGCGATTGACCAAGGAGTTTGCCACGCAATTGAATTCACGAGATCTACAAGACTTGCTTCGCCTCCGGAGTGTGCTTGACACTTTGGGGAATCGACACTGGTTAACGACGACAACAACGACAGCAACACGGTGGTCGACGTATCATAGGAGACGGTTTATTGGTGACAGATTTGAGGGCTCTGTGACTACGAGAGGGGTGGACAGGATCAAGGGGTTTTTCTCTCAAGTGCCCCAGAGTTTTCCCACTAACAAGTTGGGGGTCGTGGGGGATACGGTATGGTGTCATGGCTTCTGCTATCCTGGACCATCGCCCTATATCTAAGCAAACAGCAGACCAGTCTCCAATACATATAGATTCTTCAGCCAAAATGACCTCAACAGAACAATACATCGACTACCCAACCCTTCTCTCCCCGACCTTCTCCCCAACGACCTTCTCCAGCACACTTATCTCGCAGACCAACCACCCCAATGAGCCACTTGACCTCACAACCCCCCTCTCGCGCGTCCTCTTTGACCTCCAGGAAATCGACACAACTCTGCACACCTTAACCACCACCTCTTCCACCTTACTGTTAACGCATACTGCCACGACGACCCACGCTTCCTCGACCCTGCTTGCGGCCGTGACGGCGCAAACGGCCGCACTGAACACGGCGTACGAGCGGCTACGCCGCGAAGTTATTGACCGCAGTGACCGTGCAGAGGAGGTGGTCTGCGCCGTGCAGAACCTGCACGCGACGACGAAGGTGCTGCGGGAGGTTAGCCGTGGCGTGGTGCTTGCGCGGCAAGTGGAGCGTCAAGTGGCGGATTTGGAGCGCGGGGAGTGGAGCGCTATGGTTCGGTGCTGTTTTAGCCTGCTAGAGTTGGGGAGGTTGTTGGAGCAGGGGGATGGATTGATGGAAGTGGACCTGGCGAGGTCGCTGAACGAGAGAGTTTACCAGCCTACGCGGTCGAACATCATTTCCCGGGCGAAGGAGATAATCACCACATTTTCGCTCCTCACCCCGGACACATCAACCCCCTCCTCCACCACCACCCCTACCCCTCCATCCAGTGCCGCCTTCACAGCCCTCCCCTCCACCTCCCCAACCCTCCGCCAAAAGCTTTCCAGTACTCTCCAATCCCTCTCCCTCCTCTCGCCCCCTGATCTTCACACATCAATCCGCACCCTCCTGCAGACCCACACAACCGCCAGCACTAACCTCCTCACGCGTGCCCTAAGCTCACTTACCACCCTCGACCGCACCCTCGCCGAAGTCTCCATGCGCAGCCTCTCCGTCGCCGCCGTTGAGGGCTACCTCGACGGCGTTGGCCTCGCGCAAACCGTCCTAGCCGAACTCGATATGCGCCGTCTAACGACAGGGTTTTGGCGCGGCGTGGCGGCCGGCTGGGAGCCGAGGGTCAGAGATGTTGTGCTTAGGGGGGGCGCCAGTGCGAGGATATTGAGGGCTGGCAAGGAGAGGGTGCGGGAGGGGGTTAGGACTTGCGTTCTTAGGGGTATGGGTATAGAAGGGAGGGAAGGTGGTGAAGGTGAGGGGGGTTTTGAGGTTGCCATTATGGTTGGAGCGTTGGGGAGTTTGGGGAGATGACTTTGTATCATACCTAGGAAGGGCGGGATCATGTTAAATCACTCGTGTATTGGTGTTGGAAACATGCGGTTGGTTATTGTGTATCTATCTCTAGTTATCATACCATACCTAGTACACCACCCTTCTTGGGAAATCCCCCTCTTATCCTCACTTTCTCCTCAAGTCTGCGATTCTAAGATATACCAGAATATAAATGGAAATACTAGACAAAGAGAAGAAAAGAAGAAAAGAGGAAGAAAAGAAGAAAAGAGGAAGAAAAGAAGAAAAGAGGAAGAAAAAAGGACAGAAACCACCCGCCCGAGCATCAGTCATGGTATCCTACAGTCTCCAAATCCCTACACGATAACCCCCAAGTCCCTCGGCTTCACTGTCCCCACCAGCAATCCCACACATTCAATCACGTTCTCCGCCTCAAGTAGATGGTAATTAGCCTCAGTCGGCTTCGATGACGGGCCAACGGTCACAGTGAATAGTCTCTCCTCGGGCAAGTCTGATTGTTGGAGTGCGCGAAACATATCTATCCCTCTCCCGCAGTCGTTAGTCATCTCCCATCCTCAAGAATCGCGAGAGTAGATCATACCTTCGTCAGTAGTATCATCACCCGCGCAAAACACCATAGCAGGCGTGCTTTCTGCTTCGGCGACTAATTTTCTGGCTATCTCACCCTTGTTGACGAAGCGCGGGCGGACTTCCAGGTTTGCTTTGCCGGTCATCACTTCCACGTCATAGCCTCGCTCTTTCATCGCGGACTCTAGTTCCGCCATGCATTCTTTTGCTTGGAATTCGCCGAGTTGTTGGTCAGAACGACGATAGTGCCAGGTTACCGCTACGTTTTTGCGTTCGACAAAGGAACCTATATTCACTCTCATTAGTTTTCCCCTTCCTTGGTCAACCGGAGGGAACGTACCGGGCGTGCGTTCGGTATACCAGTTGAATATGTCAATGCACAAAGCGCTCCATGACATGTCCATTCTCTCCGCCAGATTGACCCATTTGTCGGAACCCGGCTCGCGCATGAAGCAGCCGTGTTCGGCGCTGAGTCCCAACTCGCTAATGTGGCCGAGCCACTTTTCCAGGAACGCTTGGTCACGGCCGGAGATTATCCAGACTCTGTTTCCCTGTTGCTGCGCGAGCTTCTTGATACACCTGACAACTTTGTCGGAGGGTGTGGCCTGTACAGGATCATCCATGATGTGAGTTAACGTGCCGTCGTAGTCGAGCATGAAGATCCGTTCGCCGACTTCTCCTCTCTTCAAGTCCTTCTCCGTCTCATTGTACACGGTGTATAATCTCTTCAGGTCGAGAGCAGGTGTGAGCGGGCGACTCTGGTTGTAAGAGAGTTCCATGATAAGTTTTCCAAGGAAGGCACTATTCCACGATTGTACCGTGTTTGTAATCACGTATTTATAGAGTTTGCTTTGAAGCTTGCTCTTATCGACGGGGGTTAAGTTGAGGCAAGTTGCGATTGCGTCTGCCACACCAATGGTGTTGGTCGGGTTCACAATCACCGCATCGGTTAGGCTCTCGGCGGTTCCCGTGAACTCCGACAGGATCACCGGTCCATGTGTCTCCTGCTGGCAGATAATATATTCCAACGAGGTGGTATTCATCCCATCGCGAATAGAAGTGATCAACCCCAGATCAGCGACGCGGAGGAGTGCAAAGTACTCATCCGGATCGAGATATTGTGGGTAGTGGTGCACTGGTGAATAATGCAGAGAACCATACTTTCCATTGATGTGGGAGACAAGTTCGGCAACTTGATGCTCAATGGTCGAGGATTGGGAAAGCGATGATGGTGACGTTACTTGTATTAATACAACCTTTGACCCAATGTCAAATACTGTTCCTCAACTATCCCTCTACCAATTAGAATACGACCATACCTGACCAATGAATTCCGGATGCCTCTCCAGGAACATTTCGAATGCCCTCAACTTCTGCACCACTCCGCGAACACTATCGAGTCTATCCCTACCAACAATAATGTGCATGCCCTCGTACGCTTTTCTGATAGTCTCCATCTTCGCTGCGACATTGGGCCCCTCCGCTAATTTGAGAACCTTCTCCGCATCGATTCCAATTGGCAAGGCCTCGACTGCACAATGCGCACCAAATGCATTGACGCCTTTCGCCCTCCCTTCTCTATTCGAGCTCTCTGTCAAATCCAACAGCTTCTTACAACACATGATGAAATGTAGTTTATAAGTTTCCGACTGGAAGGCGACCATGTTTGAAGCCAGCATTCCCGCGAGAATTGCCTTTCTCCTTGGGAGGACACGGAAGATCTCACTCGTTGGCCACGGAGTGTGGACAAACAATCCAATATAGGCGTCCTTGCCAAGGCGTTGACGCAGTAGCTCTGGGAGAATGAGCAGGTGGTAGTCGTGAATCCAAATGATGTCTCCTTCTTTGTAAACTTTGACAATTGCATCTGCGAAGGCATCACTAAAGAGGCGGTAATCGCGCCACCAAGCTCTCTCCTCCAAAGCAGCTTCCTCCTTCGATGAAACGTGTTGAGGAAGTATGTAGTGGAACAATGGCCAAATCACTACGTTAAAATCAGTATTCACGTTACATTCAATGTCCGCATAAAGACAAATACCTCTCTCAGCATAGTCCCTCCACCGATCAACGCCAGCAATAGGCAAGCCTTTCTCGTCATCACCCAACCACACAGGCTTGATATCACCCCACCCATCCTCTTCGCCTTTCTCAGCGAGCGCCGTCTCGGCCGCTTCCCTATCTTCTTTACTGATTCTGATTGTTTCATCTTCCTCCTTCTTCCCGTACGCCCCCTTCATAGTCATTCTATTTCCACCATCATTAATCACGGGAACAGGTGGAGAAACGTGATAACTCATCGCCCTTTTCAACCCTCTGGCCTGACTCGTATTTACAGAGCCCAGGCCACCGCCCACATCCGCATCTGTCTCCCCCTTGAGTTCCCGAACCTCTCCGGTCCAGCCGACGAGCACCCTCTCCCAGCCGCCATCGCCGAGCCTCTTGAGAGAGTCATAGAGCGCGGACGAGCCTCTTCTATTGCCAACCTCCCACTCCCCCCCGTGACGATAGCCAAGTGTGTAGGGTAAGAAGCATGCGGCAGAGATGACACGGCCAGTGAGGGGCAATCCTTGTGCAGCATCCGCAAGAGCGAACGTCTTTGGAATTGATGTTTCGTTTGCAAGTGGAGGTGAATCGTGTGGTTTGTTTAAAGTGAAGGAGGCATTTTTTTGTATTGGTAAAGCCTCAAGAGGCGGTGCACTAGTAGAGCTAGCCTCCCGCATGTTATTTGATATGTTGATTGAACAAAGGCAAGCTAAAACGGAGAATAAGAGTGAAAAGGGGGAATAATGGGGAAAGGGAAGAGGAAGAAAGAAGGAAGAATGGGGAGCAAAGGTTACGTCATTGCGCTTCAACAAACCCTCCTCCCTAACCTTCCCTCCCTCTCTCTTCTTACACCTCCAGTCACTCGTTAAATTAAGTTCCTTTCTCTGACACCTGTGGTACTGGCAAGTTTACTCATCAACTAATTTCCACAAAATTATTTTTTTACTCCGGCCTATTGCTGAAATTGCTCTTTAGCACTCGTGCTATCCGTAGGTATCGACCTATTAATTAGGGCGAATCAAGTGACCCTAGTATCCGTAGTTGAACGACGTTTGCGAACACGATCACCATTGCATAACATTGAGATCCGAGCAAAAAATTCGAATCCTGACGGTATAATACGTATCATATGCAACAGCAGTTGTGTTCGCCCAACGCCATTTAATCACGAGTAGCGGTCCTTTTAATCATCCTGGCAGCGATCTGTTCCGATTAGAGCACTAGGTTAACCTAAACTATCATACCTGGATCGAAACTTCAGTTCCTCCTGGCAAAAGCGGGAAAGTGCAGTGAGAATAAATAAACTTCACTACTGGTATTGCAGCACATAATCCCACCCGAGTAAGTGAATTTTTCTACAAGTGAGTATCAAGTATCGATACTAACCTATGTATATGCTCGCATGAATTTGACTTTTATTTTCCCATCCGCTCATTTCCACAAGTAATAAAGCCCCCCTCACAAACCGGAAAGGACAAAAAAGCTAAGGAAATGGAGGAGATAAACATTGGTGGGATAGTAGGAGGAATTTCCGAGATACGAAACGAGGACCACGAATCCATTGGTATAATCAGTCAAGAAAAACATAAGATGTAACCATCAATCCCAAAAGAAAACCCAAAGCCTGGGGCTCCCCTCACTCAAACATCTAGGGCATTAAACCCATTGCCTTCACCGCATAATCTCCTCAAAGATAAGCACTAAAGAGGGGGGGGAAGAAAAAGAAAAAAGTTAGCCTTAACATTGTTCTCTTGAAGGGTACTTGGGAAATAAAGCTTACTCTTCAGTTGCTCTTTGCTCAGTTCATCCTTTCTTCTATCAAAGTCAAAGAACTCATCGGGAATTGGCGGTGCGGTGGGTTCATCCTCAGGGTCATGGTAAGGCTCAAGGTAAGGGTGCTTTAAAGCATCCTCGACAGTAATCCTTTTCGCAGGGTTAAATGCCAATAGCTTCTCTAAAAGATCCAGCGCCGATGCAGATGTCTTCGGGAACATGGCAGAGAAAGGAATTCTTTTCTTGAATGGAAGTGAGCGAATGTATTCACGCGCACGACGAGATTTGATTCCGTAGTAATCCTCCATGGTAGGCGTTCCAAGAACATCCAAAATCAAAGTGAGTTGATGGTGATCTGCCGAAAGCATTGTTAAAACTCTTGCTAGAAAATGGGATAAGATATCACGCACAATCTTTTCCTGGGAAGAGCGGTTTTCCACTCAGCATTTCCGCTAAAATACAACCCACACTCCAAACATCAATAGCCTTGGTGTATTCCTTGAAGGTCAACATTATCTCTGGAGCTCTGTACCATCTTGTAGCAACATATTCAGTCATAAAACCAGAGTTGTCTTCAGTGCTGGCGGCGGATCGGGCAAGCCCAAAATCACAAACTTTCAAATCGCAGTTTGCGTTCAGCAACAAATTTGAAGGTTTGAGATCCCTGTGCAAAACATTGGCCGAATGCATGGCTTTCAGAGCACGTAGGGTCTGGTAAATAAAGTACTGGCAATGATCATCCGAAAGATCTTGCGTGCGAATCACACGATGCATATCAGTTTCCATAAGCTCCTATTCCCCACTATCAATTAGCAGTGATAAGCTACTACCCATCCAGTATACGAATCACGAACCTGTATGAGATAGACTTCGGTAAAGGTCTCATAGTTCCTTGGCTTCTGAATATCCAGAATACTGATAATATTTTCATGATTGAAGTATCTCAACAACTTCATCTCGCGAAGCGTCCTCAAGCAGAACATACTGTGATCGAACGGAGTAATCTTCTTAATTGCAACCTTTTGGCCCGAGGGTTTGTGAAGAGCCGAACTAGTCAAGCAACCATCAGCATTTCCACCAGTTCGGATGAAGCGCGAAAATCCATACCACACAACTCCGTAAGCTCCTTCGCCGACAACATCCTGGATCTCATACTGGTCGCTGACATTGAAGGAAATTTTCCTTGAAGAAGAATTATGCCTAGACATCGTTCTTCCCGCTATGCTTCGCAAATGCCGGTTCACGAAATTTTATAACGAGAGGGTATACCGAGAAGAAAGAGAGAATAAAGAGGAGAAATATCTCAAGCTCCTTTCGTTAGAGGGGAGGGAGGTGGATATAAAAATGGAACAAATAGTTCCGGAAGCGAGCCTGGCGCTGGGAGAATCTGAGGCAGGATAGGACCTCCAATGCGTAAGCACGGATTCCAATATGTCAGCTCCCCGGAATTTCTACTAAGCGGCACAGCGCCTTGATGGTTTCGGGTATCGATGCGGACTGCGGGTAAGAACGGACGTAGCAACTTACAAAATAAGAAGGATGTCCAGTCAAATAACGGGTGCTCTGGCTGCAAAGTCAGAAACCAATAAGGGAACGGAGATCTCTCTTGGAGATTATGGACAAAGGGGGTCGAGGAGAGTGGAGTGGGAGAGGTAAGGAAGGGTGGAAGAGTGGAAGAGTTGAAGTGGGTGCGGGAGACGGGAGAGGAGGGAGATGGAAGGAGTAATAGTAGGTGGTGGAAGGGGGGGTGAGAGCTCAGTCGAAACGGATCCCAGTAGCAGGCCCTGTTCATGGTGTAGACTGAGGGGCTTACCCGTATTGTTTACCGAGTAACAGGAGCTATCAAACCCCACAATTTCACAACACCCGAACAAGGAGGGGGGGGTTCAAAGGGGAGGCGTAGGGTGAATGAAAGATAAATAACGAGGGGGCCTCCCTCAAAATACATGATGGGTAAATGGGATATAGATGGTAATTACAGCAGAGAGAGAAACAAACCTCGTATCGATGGATATCAGTGCGAACGGTTGTTGTAACACCGGTAGAGTATTGGGTGTGTGTTGCTAGACCGGGGGAACGCAGTGTTAGGATAGGATAGCGGGAGTGTTGATGTACTCGCTTCCTTTGTTCAGTGGTCTGGCCTCTCCCTCCCCTGGAAATTGGGTTTCTGTCAGCTGTCCGCCTTCGTCACACTAAGCCTTTGCTTTCGAGAATAGATCGTCCGGCGGAAAAGGGGAAGGAAGCTGTCTGCAGCTTGTTAATCACCCTCCCGGTCAGTTAAAATCTCGTGAACACGACTAAATGGATCGTGAAAATTTTCCCGTCAACCCTCATCAAAAGGGAAAAGGAAAGGAAAAGGAAGGATGAAGGATAATTGCCCACCTTTGAATGAAGCCTCTGTATCGTGGTGGTAGGTTGTATGGGAAACGATGGGGGTTGAGAGGAAGGAAGTGAGGGGTTGCCCAACAGCGAAATTGGAAGAAGGGACAACGAAACGACAGCGGGGAAGGGGAAAAAAGAAAATCATCTCTGACTTCTCCGGCCTTTTTCGGATAGGTCGACTACAAACCAGAAATTACTGTAATAACTCTGCTCAAGTACTGTACTCTACCGGTCGAATTTACTCAGTTGACCGGCGTCTACAATTACACATCTTGGTTTCTATACGCGCTCAATACACCTATTTTCAGCAAAGAATGTGGCACGTGGCGACAAGCCTCACCCTTTTCCGCTTCTCCCCTGACCGAAAAATTTCGGTCTTCCCCTTCTGGCTCGGAACAATGTTATTCCAACGCCACACCTGATACCGAGTGAGGGTTGGTGATAGTTTGCTGTCGGCGGGAATAGACAGATCCTCGTTGCCTGTGAATTAAATTCCCTTTCTTATCACTCAGCCTCCTCCTCCCCTTAGCATGCAAAAACCCTCTCTCAGGTGCACATAAAAAAAACAGAAACCCGCATGAATCAACCGGAATCAAATTGCCGGTCCATAAAGTATCTGGACCCCTTTGCGCCAAGGAAGGCATTAGTAAATAACACAGGTTTCCGGATACACTCTATGAATCGGCATGTAAAAATCAGTTGTGAATTTGGGATTGGGAACTCTACTGGAAGTGAGAAAAGCATCCGGCCCGTACGAGTAGAGTAGTGTTGCCCTTGCTGCAGGGTTGGCATTCTTTTATGGAAAATGGCAATGGCTCGATCTGATCTTCCCAGATACTGTCGAGTCCATTGTACTTCCACTCAGGTTGATAAAAATGCTTTATCTCTTGATCTCTGATGAATGGCAATGTGGAGCACGGGAGAGGGGTGTGCTGATAGGAGTGGATCCCAGAGTGAACATGGGTCGTCCTCCCGGGTGAAGATTGAGGACAGACAAGAGCGACATTACCAAAAAGCAAAAAACCTTTAAGGAGAAAGACTATTCACAATTGTTGCTTTCTATTCTCTTCTACCTTACCTGGTGAAGGTCCCACAGCGGATTAAACAGCCTCTTTTGAATAAACCCATTTCATGATGAATGCCTATGAATTCATGACACCCAAAAAATATGACTTGATAATGAATCTCTGTGCTGCCCAACATGAGTCCATTTGCATGTCTGATAGCACCTTAGATCGATATTTGTGCTCCGTCCGAGGAGACAGCAATGCGCTAATAGATCAAAGCCGAGCAGAATCAAAACAAGTACAGCTTACTGTTAACTGAGCTCATGCTCGTGGGGACATGATTTGGGGGGATTCCAAGTTGAGCTGCTTCCGTTAACCTATCATACCTACTGGTAGCTCAAAACTGCTCAGAATGGTTTCCTTGCCGAGTGCAGATCCCAAAATCCAGCCAAAACGTTTTGGCGAATCATAGCCTTTGTCGACAACACACGAAAAGCCCAGTTGGACCAAGCGATGGTTAGAGCAATATCAATAATGGTAGTGCAGTGCGTGAAAAAAGGTACCATCCCCATGACAACACAAACACTGTCACCCCCGAGAATCAAACCCCTGTGGATCTATGTGGAAGAAATCCCTAGACTCTGAGTAGATCTGGAAACATCCACCGAGTCATTCTAAAACCAACGCAACCCGACACCCCGCGCGAGTGATGTTCAATGATATGAACCCCACCATGACACAACGAACCTCTCCACCTCTCCAACCTTCCGGAAGCCCAACAACAGACACGGGTAATGCCTCATACTACAGTAGAATGAATTGGCGCCGCGGCAAGAGCAAAATAAACAAACAAATACCCGGGTATTCGCGCACCAATGTCGTGAAACCTGTAGATGCGGACGGCTGGGCGCGGAGATTGCACAAAGCGGGTTCTGATACGGCAGTGGGGGGGGGAGGGGGATTGGCAAACTCGAGGGAGAAGAAAGAGTTCTTCCTTTTCCCCATCCGGGGGCACTGACAGGGGGGTTGCTTGCTCACAATCTGCAGTGAGATCAGGGATTTCAGCCGCTGGTCACGTCGTCTCACTCGAATGCGAGATGCGATGGGTGGAAAAAAATTTGGGGAAGAGGGGGAATGCATCACGCTCTACTTCTAGAAGATAGAAGTTTGAGCTGTGGTTTGTATTGGACGGCGAAGGTAAACAAACAAACCCCTCAGAGCATGGTAGGCATTATCCTTGACGAGTTGAAAACAATGCCAAGGTGAGATTGAAGGAAGGTGATTGCATAGAAGAAAAGAGGATGCCCAAAACATGCAGTGCGTCTCGCATCCACCCACCATTATATGATGGGGGGCCCCACTTGACCTTCGCTACCGAATGGGATGTTTTTGGCACTCGCCTTATCTCAGGGGACAGACTCGGTGCATTGGTGAACTGTTGACAGCACATGGGTGGTCACAAAGAAAAAAAGGAGGTCTCATTCCTGCGCACGGTGGGCGGTGTGGAACACTAAAATATCGTCAATCTCAGGACTTGGAGGTGGGGACTAACTTTTCAGGTGATATCTGCCTTGAGACCCGGTTGAACTATCATACAGGACAAAGATATAACGCAAGCACAAACAGGGACCAGGAGCAGGGGGTGAGGTGTAGGCAGCTCGTGACATCTTTGTACCACAATGCGACACGCGCTTGTTCATGCTGCCTATTCCTGAGGAAATTGGTGGCGGCGGCAGGCTCTGCTGTTTTCTAGTACTTGTATGGTACGATATTGTGCGGTACCGGTGCTGCACGGTAAGAGTATGGTACCGTAGAGTACCGTACCGCATCTCCACCATCTCACACTTTATAAACGGGGGCCGCACCCTTAGAGTACACAACTAACGGTCGCAATAATTGTGATGTGATTGTTATGATATTTCGGTTGGGCGGTGTTGTTGAGTGTTACAATATTTTGATCTTCTCCGAGGAAACATGATACCGGCATGTACTGTACTTGAAAGGAGTATGACACCAAAGACTGGGGATTGCGATATTCATCGGCTATGGCGGAAACGGGTAGGTATCGTCTGATTCCACCAACCAGGCGCCGGGTAGGATAAGGAGGAAATGGTACAGTAGGGCATGGCCAAGGGGAACAATTAGGCGAGTAGTCACGTGGAATTTTAAAAGCGGGGGAGAGAAGAAACACGGCTGGGGGAGAGGAAGGACGGGGGAGAGAGATGGGACGGGAAGGGATGAAAAAAGGGAAAATATCATGATACAGCCATTTGTTCAGAGGGACAAGGACTCAGATAGGAGTATTGTTACGTCATACAGCCTGGCTTTTGTTGGACGAGTTTATCGGTACTTGTGCGGTACTGCACAAGTACTAGGTACAGTACAGTACAGTAAGGCACCCAAAGGAGCGGGATTGTGAGATGTCCCGTGGTGTGGGTGGGAAGCGTTAGGTTGTTGTCATTATTATTGTTTTCCTTCTGCGGTTATCATACTGTTTTCGCTCGCTGCCATTACTGCATTTCTGGAGACAGCGAATTCGTGGGGTATGTTGTTGAACTATTGAATCTACTCGTAGTTGGCCTTTCATCCATACATTGTCATCAATCGTAATAATCGGGATGGATCATGAAGTTTGAGTAGGGGATGATGCTGGGAGCCGAAGGTGGGGCACGGATGGTTGGAGGTCGGGGACGGGTGGTATCATACCGCAAGCTTCACCACGAGCACACTACCGTAGGAAAATACAGGCAGACAGGGCAGATAATATGACGGACGGAGAGAGGGAGAGAAAGAGAGACATGCAGAGTCCGACTCGGACAGAGTGACACACCTATGGTACTAGTACTGAGTGTGGTACTGTGATAAGGCGGAGAAACAATTCCAGGGATTAACTTGTCTGCAATGATGGTTTTTTTGTCTCTTTTAACCTCCCCGTGTCTTTCCGCTATTTCTGCTAGCTATTCTCGAACCAAAGGGACACAACACACGGTAAACATACCGGTTCACTGTCTGGTACTGGTATTGAAACAATTGAAATTGCCGGTAACAAAAGTAACACCCGCAAGATGATGAGCCTGGCCGCTGTATGCATGTGTGGGTTTCCCGCCCTTCTTTGCAGCTTTCTTTACGTTGCGTTGTTCCTCATTACCCACTGAATTGCTCTCTAACCTGTAAGCTTTATAGGGCGTCGGTAGCTTGTCCAACCTAAGCTCTCCCCTTGTAGCAATTGCACCAGGGTACAGTACCCGTGTAGAAGCACACGAGTGGGGTTTGAACATCTGGGAGGGGTAAAAAAATAGAAATGAATAAACAATGGTGGTGGAGAAATGTGGAAAAAAACAATAAGAACGGTATCATAATAATAATAATATTATTATTATTATCATCATAGAAACGAGAGGTAAAAAGAAAGGAAAAATAAAATAAAATAAAATAAAAGAAAAGAAAAGAAAAAAATAAAAAAAAAAAAAGTCAGAAGGGTCACCAAACACGGCTGCCCTAACGACAAGCATTCGCTGTTGTGCGGTACCGGTACATTGCCGGCTCCACCACCATCACACCGGTATGAGTACAGTACCGTTCTGCATTGCGGTCTAATCTGTTCCTTCCCCACCCCATCACCAATTTCTACTTCCATCGTTTGCTCTGGCCTTGTCTTATCTGGACATCGAACTGCAGAACTTGCTCGGCTCTTTGTTGGGCTGGCTCTGCATTCCCTTGGTCTCTGTTTGGCCCCCACTAGAGTCGGGTTTTTTCAATACCCACGCCCCTCAATATGTTGCCCTTCCATGACCCCGCATTGATTTGTGGTTTTGGAATTGAGAGTACTTCTACCGCCTCGGCCCACCAACTGTGCGAACACTCCTCTTTACCAAGAACCTTCGAACAGGACGGGACGGTTACAGACCCAGCAGAGATGGACCAACAACCTCCAATCTCGCGTTTACCCCCTGAGCTTCTGGTTCGGATTTTAACCTTTGTTGGTTTGACCGGTGGCCCGCCCGCCTTGAGGTCATGTTTGTTGGTGTGTAGGGGTTTCTACGGGATTATCGAAGACCCTACTCTTGACAAGTATATACCCATAATCCCCTTGTGAACTCTTAGGCCGACTTAATTTGCTCATCTCGTCTTTAGGCATATCTATAGAGCTGCCGCCTTTTCACTTTTATCTTATGATCCCCTCCTCTTCCCTCCATCTACTCTCTCGGGAACCCGCGTACCTCCCACCTCCATCACACCATCTGCTCGGAGACAGACCTACAAGGCTTTGGCTCGCAACTTGTTCCTGTCCCGTCAGCGGTTCCCGCCCGAGGTACATCGTGCGTCTGCCACACATGTTCCAAAAGTATGCCTAGCAACCTCGTACGGACCTAACCCCGGGAATCGTGGCCCCGAGATCGAGGACGCCTTTTGTACCGCTACCCTATCCAAGAATGAGATGAAGGCGGGTACGCTGCCGCCTTTATCGGTGGATCCCGCGGGCCGAAAGGTTGTGCGAATAATTGATTTCGTTCACTCGTGCACTGAGGCCTCTCGGACCTATTATAATGTCGCCTATGTTGGCGTGAAGACGTGCGGCTGGAGCGACTCTCTACCTCCAGGAATTGATACCACTGTCCGCCAAGGAGAGACTGCCAATTGGATACTATTTTCTGACGACCCCAGAAGTTTTCCCGAGTCACGCGATGGTAATGCAATTACTGTTCAACGGGCAG
This sequence comes from Tuber indicum, assembly GCA_006112555.1. Lineage (NCBI taxonomy): Eukaryota > Fungi > Ascomycota > Pezizomycetes > Pezizales > Tuberaceae > Tuber > Tuber indicum. Next base: position 326,790 of record VBSK01000419.1, read on the forward strand.
CTATTGTTGGCGGGGCACCCCCGGATCGATCTGGTTCCCCGCTAGCTACCGAATTGCAAGCACGCTGGAGGGTGGAAGAGGAAACGGAGGGCTCTAAATTGTTGAGAGCAGTTGAGGCACCTGCGCCGCCGGGCCTGGTGGAATTGGTCGGGCAGCAGCAGCGGGTTAAGAGCCCATTCATCAGGCCCGTGGATCATGATAAATTTATTAATTCTCAGAAATGGGGCCCCCCTGGAAAGAGTATCCATGCGAGCATATATAGAGCGTTTGGAGCACAGGATCCCAGGAAGAAACACGAGTCGAAAGATCAGATTGGACGGCATGTCACCCCAGAATCGTGGCTTACATCCGAGGAGATTCTCTGGACCATGGATAAGGTAGCAGACGCGGGACTTATCGGATTTGGGAAGAGTCTTTTACATTCGGATGCAAACCTGAGATTAGTACCAAGGCTTGTCAAGAAGCAAGTGGAGGTCGCGGCGGTTGAAAGACTCGCGATGGTAAGCTCAGACAAGAACGAGGTCGTCGTCAATATGGTGTGGAAAATGCCTGGGAGCATTAAGGATCTCAGTCTTGATTCCGCCACTGCCCTTGATTCCGATGAAATGTGGGATGACGATGCGGGGGACATTAAAGTGTGCTGGGAGTTCAGGAGTTGTGGGGCTTATCTTATAGTTTGTGATGACAATAGTGGGCGTCGCGCTTCGACTGTTAGCTGCTTCGCTGGACGAGTGCCCAAAGTCTCTGGTTCATCTGGCAGGCCTTCTCCTTCTGCACCCGCCTCGGGTCTTAGGTGGCAACGCAGGATGGTTGTTAAACCTTCCGTTTCATCAGCAGAATACTGGCTTGATAATGACGGCCTTGCAGTCAATTCCTCTGTTTGTGCATATTCTACACGACGCCACATTACCCCAGCAACCAATTCCAACCCCGAGAGATACCGTGCTGTAATGGAGTTTCATCTCTTGAGCTTACAAACCGGAGATACTGTCAAGATACTTAATCTTGCGGAGGAAGAGCGCAATATAATTCGTCAGTGTTACATGTGGTGCTCTTTTACTCTTGGCGATGGTGTTCTTATTGCTAGTCTCGGAGGTCTTGGAAGCGCTGCCCGTCCTACGGACGAAGATGGTTATTGGGGTAGTACGGGCCGCGGGAGACGTTATGGGTATGAGAATGTGTTTGCCTGGGATCTCGGTAGTGAGCCTGATCCCACTCCAGACGCCATTCCAGCCGCCGGACCTTTCCGTGGTGATATCAAAGGTGAAGCTCCCATGACCAGACCTACATCGCGTATTCCCGTCCCACGGGGATGGGGCAACTTGGATAAGTACGTAGTCTTGTCGGGTTGCGGCCGCTACCTTGGCGTAACGGCGGAATGGAAAACCGCAGTGTGGGATTTAGAAGAGAGATCTTTTGTTGGAGTTTGGGGTGTCGAGAATGCCGGTGAGTTGCCTTTCCTCCTTTCGGCTCCCCTCCCCCAACTAATGAGGCAAAGATGCCCTCCAAGCTTCACTACTCGGCTCCGAGGATGAGTGCCCTGCCTGGAATGGCCTCTGGATTAAATGGCGCGACGTCACCTACCCGGACGACACCTCCGATCCCGATCCCGTCGCTTCCGGCATGTCGTACATCAGTGCCCGCGACCTCCGCTGTGCTATAGGTGGCGTGGACATGGAAATAGGCGGAAATCAGATCTGGGCGGATGAGTCCGAGTCCGACTATGAAGAGGGGAGTGGCAGCATCTATGAGGAGAGCGACGAAGATAGTAACTACACCACCTCCGGTCCATGGAACTGGTGGGGCCCCAATGACCATCCACTGGCGCCGCCGGCACCGGCGCCCCTACAGCAGGAGGGCGGAGAGGCTAGCAATTCTAATGCTCCCTCCGGAGCACCGCTCACCGATTCACCCGAGGACCTAATAGAAGTTCTCGGAATCGATGGTGGGGGCATCGGGTACATGGGGTGGGCCGGCTGACTCGTGGGATGTGTCCTTGCATGCTTTTGCCTTCGTTACCCTATATCTTGAGACATGAGGAGACCGATACCCTTTATTTCTTGAAACCATTGAAGGCAAATAAGGTGGGAGGGGGGTTGTGTGATTTCCTTGTTGGAGATAAAATTATAACGGAAAATTTAGCTAGGGAATGTGTAATACGGTACTTTAAATGGGTGGCTGGGTTTTTCCTTTATTTGTAGTTCCCTCTAGTGCTTACTTGCTTGCTTTAATTTCATGACATCGGTGCAATATGGTACTGGCCTTTCTTATTTATTTTTTATATTTCCCAAGTGATCGATTTACCTATTATTCATGGGGTGTCACTCGTGTTTGTTTCTGACCTTTGGCTTTATGCTTGATTTGAAGCGAATCGGAGGTGACTGGGTGCGTATGTTTTATCGTATTTTTCAAGCACCGGGATATCTCCAATAAAAAGAAAAACTATGGCACATTACCGTGTCCAGCACTCTGCTCCTGGTTCTCAGTGAGTAATAAGCCACCAGGAGAGTTTGATTCTTATTTTGTTGATCTACGAGGAATGTACCGGTAGTTGAAGTTGCTTTTGGTCATAATGAGCCACTCGCTACACAGCTATCCCGTCCCAAGCCGGCGAGCTGATTTCTCATGGAGACTTTGGAGATGGCTATCTTATATAAACAGTCACTAGTCACAAGTGTTCGTGAAATGCTGACTAAGCGACCTCGCCAAAAAAAAAAAAGAAAAGCTGGCATACAAAAATGATCTCCATCACTAAGGGTATTCAAAGTTAATAACGATAATTTTGCGTCAAAAACGGCGTTGCAAACCAAAGTCCACTAGTGCAGGGTGTAGGCTAAAAGTAGCTAGTGGACCTTTTTCTTGATGGTTGAAGGATGACGTTTTGGATAGGTGATGGGAGATCAGTTGGCAACTATGAGTCTACGTTCTTTTCATTCGTTTCATTTTCTTTCCACCTGGGCTTTTGTCAACCACAAAGTCGACAACAACACAATCTCTCCTATCACCCTTTCTGCTCCACATTCAGTTCTACAATCTGCTTTTCTGCCATTTCTCTTTTCTTCAGTACTCGAGTATTTATTAATTTTTTTTTTTCATCATAATCAAGATGGTGGAGGGAAATAGCAGCGATTGGACGAGACAGGAGATAGAGAAAATTGTCATATGGCTTGAAGATGCGGCTAACCTTAGGAGAACTCAGAAAGGATCTGGGGAAACAAAAAAGAGATGGATGAATGCTCTTGCATCCACAATTTCATCCTGTTCAGAAGCCCAAGTAGGCTACAAATTTGACAACTTAAAAAAGTCCTACTGGGAGGCCTTAAAACTTGCAGATCAATCTGGGTGGGGACTTGATGAAGAAGATCTTAGAATGAGATCCTCACTACATGGTATGTCTCTTAGAACTTATAGAATATGCATACTAATCATTAAAAAATATAGGAAAACTGGAAAAGAAGTGTCCCTTCTCTTCCCGCCTAGATACCATTTGGGGTACTCGACCTAACTTCTGACCTCCCAGTCTTTTTTCCTCCAGTGCGCACAGCCAAGAAACAGGAATGACTGCTACAGCATTAATCGATGGATTGATTGTGGGATCTAATACGATTCAGATTGATGATACTGGTGATAATGAACAACAACAAAATACTCTTTTGTAATTCTCATCTGCTATTCCTACTAGGTATATTCTTTTCTCTTTTAGTTTCTTTTCCTTTTTCCTATTTGTCTTTTAAGATGTTTTTTTTTTTCTTTTTCTTATTTTCATTCGTTTGCATTGTTTGGGGGATTTTTTTTTTTTTTTTTAACTATTTTTTCATTAGCCGGTGATAAAGAAAGAAAGAAGAGTATTAAAAAGAAAGACAAAACAAAATTGACCTTGAATAAGCATTCAAAATAGAGAATCCACCAGCGAAGACCTCATTCAAATTACCAGTCACCCCAGTCCGATTTCCGAAACGCCTTCTGAGAACTCACTCCACCACGGCTGTCAGCTTTTTGAACCACACTCCCCCAACTACCAACTGCTTCACCCTTCGACAGAACCTGTTTCTCTGACTCCTGCTTACCCACCACCTACTACTGAATGTTACTGCTCCACTTCCAACCATCCATCATCCACTGCCAATCACCAACAACCAAACCCGGAACGCCTACCACTCTCCCCCGAGCATGAAACAGCAAAGCCCAAGTTAAAAAGAAAATTCCCGGTAGCTGAAGAGGCGGATGAGGATGACCGAATGCTTAAGAAGAAAAAAGGATCTGCAAGCCTTGGGGAGGCCATTGCTGTAATGGCTGACAAGAAGTATGACTTTCTTGAAAAACAGTTTGTTCAACAAAGTGAACTGAGGAAGGAAGCGCTTGAATTAGAAAAAATAAGAGTAGAAATAAGGGAAAGGGAGCCTGAGCTAGAGTACCGGAGATGGGATGTGCTCATGGAAAAGATGATAGGACTTTGGGAAGGACAGGGAGGACATCAGAGAACCTAAGGAGTGATAGTTGAATTTCAAATAGGAATTGGGAGGGTTGAGTTGGTTGATAGTATCTAATATGATACTTTTTTGTTGTTCATTGTTGTTCCGCTAACTATGGATGTAAGTAATTAAATCAAGTACAGTAACTTTGTATAAGTAGGTTAAGTGGTTTATACCTATTGTTGTCGGTGTTGATACAAATATGATCTCATTCGATCATGCCATTCAAGCCCAGCTGCACGCTCGGCATCTGCTCCAATTTCTTGATCTACCTCGTCAGGCTCCAGCTCATTTGCAGGAATGGTGGTATGAGGTTGGTAGGTTGTACTATCCTCTTTCTCTTCATTGAGAAAGTTATGAAGTACGATGAACGACATAATCCAACAATGTCCTCGAGTATGATCTTCTTTTCTCCGAATATAGATAGGTAGTTGCTGGAGGGATTGAAAGTGATTTTTAAGTACACCAATTGCATGCTCAATTTTGATTCGAGTATGAGCATGCATCCAGTTAAAGTACTTGTAGCCACCAATAGATTAACTTGCTAAAGGCTCCTTATAAGGTGTCATACACCTTCTGGTAATTCTATAAATTTTATCACCTAATAAATATTCATCGGGTAAGGAAAAAAATGAAGCTGGGTTTTGGAAAAGCGGCGTGCTTCTAAAAGCAATAGGGTCTCCAACAGAAGCAGGATATCCAGCAGAAACAAAGGTAAAGGGTAAATTATTATCACAAACTGTCTGGATATTAAGTGCATAGTGTTTCTTACGGTTCATATAGGTTTCCCCGTAAAAGCTTGGTGCATACATCAAGCCAATATCAGTTCCATCAAGAAATCCAATACAGCCTGGAAAATTGCTCTCTTCCTCAATCTCACTTCTCATCAACCGATAAGTACTTGATCCGAAATGTGGCTACACCAGATAGGTTGGAAGTAGTCTCAAAAGAGTAATTATAACACGATATCAGCAGAGATAGGATGTACCTTCTCTAATCTGAAGCTGTTCTGAATAATGGATAGTTGAATTTCCTATCTGTCCAAAGATATATAATGTAACTGCAAGCTATAGTACCGTGTCTGCCTAGGTGTTAGGCGGAGACAACTGGTAAAGACTTAGGATTGTCTAGGCCAATCGAGATTCGTTTGTAAAGACGGAGATTTGTCTAGGAAGGCTCGGAAGCAACTCGTTTCGTTTATGACTACTAAGAGTGCAAGAAAGTAAAATAGAATCGTAAAAACAATATTATATTGTTAAGGTCTCTTCTCCGTTGCTTGATGATGTCTTAAGCTTGGGAGGCACTTCGATATTTATATTCCGCGTCTGAGTGTTCGCGGACTACATCTATCTAACATACAAAATATGTACCTCTTTGATTTTAACTCGCAACGTCGAGTTCTCCCTAAAGGTGCGAACACCGGAAGACCCTGAAAACCACCACACCCTCTTTGGTAATTACTATTTCTTCCTCGGTAGACATACTTGTCACCAGTAGTAATTATCCGATTCTTAGAGTCATTAGACCTGTGGCCGAGTTCTCAAGTTGAACTATGTTGGCCCCAATAGTCCTTTCCATTGTCAAGAGGATCAGTCTTGATACGGAGTTGCCCTTGCATGTATGCGGGAGTCGATGACTTCTAGTTGTGATAACTCAACAACTAACAGATGGAATTTGCTCTGATGACTCTCTCATTGTAGAGGGGAGGCCATTCTATTGAATAGTCTCATAATTCCTCGATCAGCAACTCCTAGTTGTTCTATGTAGAGGGGGTGGACCTTCGTGTTGTGTTAGTTATAATTCCCGCAACTGCGGTACACCCCTTATCATAGTTACAACACTCCTTGGAGGTCATTGGCTTCTTTAGTAGTGTTTCTAGGAGCTCTAGACTGTTTCCAATTATCGGGAGGTAGGTGTAAATACGTTGGTTTGTGGTCTCAAGCCTCCTAACATTCATATCTTGACCTTGTGTGAAAACGTCCCGTTACTTACGGCCTATGCCAAAGATGTCATATCTTTGAAGCCTAGTAACTCTCTGAGTAGTTATCTGATTGACTTCGTTCCACTTCTCAGGCCTTGCCAGAGGTCCCCTCTTATGTGTCCTGTGAACAGCTTTCAGTCAGACGGACGGCAGCGACGTATACGGTGTTATTCTGACATGTTCAATTCTGTGACCATATAGTCACAGGACGCAACCTAGGTTGATGTGTATGATGACGCGCGGGCCCTGTAAAGGGGCTGGAGGGAGGTGTTGGAGACTAAGATTCTTGAACTCAGGTAAAGTTACCCTGCCTAGGATACTCCTAGACTATTGGAATCGGGTACTCCTAACACTGGGGATTTCATGATTGATTTTGGAATATTGGATCGTATTTGATTTTTTCATTAAGGGCATAGAAGGCTGGTGGAGTCATTCGAAAAAGGGAACAGAATCAATCATTTGATATTGCGATCAACTATTTTGATATTTTATTTAATAATAATATTAGCTAGTATTCTTTATTTCCTAGTATATATCATTACAAAAGATATAATCTGGAGCATACATTTGACCAAAAACCAATCCCACGTAAAAGAGGTACTCTTGGAGCAAGATACCGAATATTCGGTATTGCTATCAACAGTATTTCACATAGCTCTTCAATATTATCTGGAATTACGAAAACCCCATTTCCTTCACTCTTCTCTACCATGGTGTTTCCCATTCCCGACAAACCCCGTACACCGCTATTCCAATTCCCGCTTTCCAAATTTTCCTGTTTAGACTCATTAAGCGAAAGGTTAATTAGGAGAGAAAACCTGTTAGGCATTAAGAAAATGCACAGACCTCTCGGTAGGGTAACTGCGCACAGAGCCTCATTTATCGAAGCCTAATACCCCCCTCCGGCCCCACTCTGGGGCCCGCACGTCCTTAGCGAGATTTCGAAGAGTTGCGTCCCATGACTATAATGTTATCTCAATGAAGCCCACTTCATAATACCATATACGTCGCTGCCGTCCGTCCGACCGGAAGCTGTTCGCAGGATATATAAGAGGACACGTCTGGGTACCTGTGAGAAGTGGAACGGAGGAAATCCGTCGGAGGTACGTTGAGTTATTGTTAGGCGGAAGCCGACTCTAAATACTTGTCGAGAAGACTTAGGCCTGAATCTTTTGTAATAGACGGAGATTTATCTAGGAAGGCTCGGTGTCGTTCTTTTCATTTATGACTATTAAGAACTCGCTTAATCGATAGAGGAAGTATTCTTATAAAGATTCGTAGGTACAACAATGTTATATTGTTAAGGTCTCTTCTCTGTTGCTTGTTTTTCTAAAAGCTTGGGAGGCACTTGGATATTTATATCCCGCGTCTGAGTGTTCGCGGACTACTTCTAATCCCCCTATAACTAAGTACCTTTCCAAGAACATACGCTAACGTCTCATAGTCTTAACAAGTGCGAACACCATTTGACCCTGAATTTTTGCACACCATCTTCGTCCTCATAAATTCTTCTCCGTCTTATCGTAGGATGTGTTATTATCCTCAAATGACCGGTCTTCGATTTATAGAGCCGAATAGACTTCTGTCTCAAACTGCAGTCGTCTTAACTATCGTCCCAGTAGTCTCTTCCAATTTCACATAGTGGCCAGCGTATATGTCGGGTACCTATACATGATGCAGGCTTCATAGACAGTGCGCCAACACCCATATGTCTACCGCCTATTAGGTCTTCTGAGTCTGAGCAGCTTCCCCTCGGTCCACCTCGCCTCAAAGAGAATCACCTCTCGAGGGATCCCGTTTCCAGGACCAACCAACATACAGTGGCCTTCAGATAGGTATTGGTGTCATATCTATCCCCTATGGCCTCTGGGGCACTGTAGGAGTAGTTGCGGATTTTCGAACCGAAAATATCCCGTCACTTTCAGCCCGTAGTTAGGATATCTAACTTTGAAGCCTAATAACACAATGCGCCTCTGACAGATTTCCTCCGTTCCACTTCTCAGAGGTACCCATTTTTTTTTTTTTTATTTTTTTTTTATATCATATATTCGTTGTTTTGGTAAGGTACAAGAACTCGCATGCAGCGCTAGCTATGGCGGAAACAAAACCCAAAATGCACGCATCCCTCCTCCGTCTGAGGCAAAAACCGAGAACCCCAAGCCCCTCTGGTATGGAGCCAACCGCACGATCTCGCCCCGAATCAAGCCCCTCCTACAACTAAAACGAATCTAGTCCTAAAAGAAACCCAAAACAGGAAAAGCAGGAAGCCCAAGGAAAAGTTCCCCCAGAAATCTCAGCCCAAAGGCACAAAGGAAAGCCAAACTCATACCCACCAAGCCATGCCCATAGCACGGCCGGCCGCTAAAAAGCTAACCCTAGATCGGGCCCAAGAAAGGACCAGGTGCACCGAGTAGTGGCGCGACCCCCACCGAGGGGGAAAACTTGACGAGGATGGAACCCGACCGACCGGAGACAGTGCAATACCAATCGGAGGGAGAGGAGCCAGGGCTGAGGCCCCCCAGAGAGAGGTAGCAGTAAGGTGCAAGCTCAGGGGAGCAGTAGGGTGCTAGCCGAAGGTGGTAGTAGGGTACCAGCTGGGTGGCAGTAAGGTGCCAGCTGGGGGAGCAGTAGGGTGCTAGCCGAAGAGGTGGTAGTAGGGTACCAGCTGGGGGGGCAGTAAGGTGCCAGCTGGAGTGGGAGCAGTAGGGTGCTAGCCGAGGAGGAGGGTGGCAGTAGGATACCAGCCGAACGAACCGAGAGAGGAAGAGGGAGGAGTAGACCCAGATGCCGAAACAACTATCGGAAACGTGTTCGTGTCTTAACTAGGCGGTCTCCATTAATCCCCGGTGCCCACAGTAGACAAAGCCACCATAAAGGACAGAGAGGAGGAGAGAGGCGAATTCGACCGTAGCCTGTTGAGAAAACCAACCACCAACCCCCGACCGTGGGACTAACCCGTACCCACCAGCGGGACAAAACCCGGACCTAGTAGAGGGACTGGCCCGAACCTATCAGAGGAAAGGAGAAGGAATTCATTGTAATCGCGTACCGCAAACCGTATTCCCAGCCGTCTGTTGAGGGGAAAAAGGTGGAACCCGACCGTGCTGATGCTAAGCGAGGCTGAAGCAAAAGCGGGGAAGGAGAGGGGCCCAGCGACGAGGACGCCAGGAAGGAGTAAGGAGGGGTCTCATGAGGGTAGACCTCAAGAGAGAAAGCAGGAGAGAAATTTTGCCGTTGCAAAAAGATAAAGGATAATGGCCTAGTCCCCCCCGTAGGGGGCGGACCAGACGCGAAAAGTGGTGAGAATTCCTTGGTGTTGAGATTTCAATCACCGGAAGTGTAGCGGAGACGGTCGTTGTTCTCAGAGGTACCCAGAGGTGCCCTCTTATATATCCTGTAAACAGCCTCCGGTCGGACAGACAGCAGCGACATATATGGTGTTATGAAGTAGGCTTCATTGAGATGACATTATAGTCATGGGACGCAACTCTTCGAAATCTCGCTAAGGACGTGAGGGCCCCAGAGCGGGGCTAGAGGGGGGTGTTAGGCTTCGATAAATGAGGGTCTGTGCCCAGTTACCCTACCGTGAGGTCTGTGCATTTTCTTTATGCCTAACAGTTATTAGGCTTCAAAGTTAGGCATCCTAACTACGGGCCAAAAGTGACGGGACGTTTTCGGTTCGAAAATCCGCAACTACTCCTACAGTGCCCCAGAGGCCATAGGAGATAGATATGACACCAATACCTATCTGAAGGCCGCTGTATGTTGGTTGGTCCTGGAAACGGGATCTCTCGAGAGGTGATTCTCTTTGAGGCGAGGCGGACCGAGGGGAAGCTGGTCAGACTCAGAAGACCTAATAGGCGGTAGACATACGGGTGTTGGCACACTGTCTACGAAGCCTGCATTATGCATAGGTGCCCGACACATACGCTGGCCACTATGTGAAATCGGAAGAGACTACTGGAACGATAGTCAAGACGACTGCAGTTTCAAACAAAAGTCTACTCGTCTCTATAAATCGAAGACTGGTCATTTGAGGATAATAGCGCATCCTACGATAAGACGGAAAAGAATTTATGAGAACGAAGATGGTGTGCAAGAATTCAGGGTCAAACGGTGTTCGCACTTGTTAAGACTATGAGACGTTAGCGTACGATCTTGGGAAAGGTACTTAGTTATAGGAGGATTAGAAGTAGTCCACGAACACTCAGACGCGGGATATAAATATCGAAGTACCTCCCAAGCTTTTAGACAAGAAGCAACGGAGAAGAGACCTTAATAATATAACATTATTTTACCTACGAATCTTTACAAGAATATTTCCTCTATCGATTTAAGTGAGTTCTTAGTAGTCATAAACGAAAAGAACGACACCGAGTCTTCCTAGACAAATCTCTGTTTGTTACGAAAGATTTAGGCCTAAGTCTGCTCGACAGATATTTAGAGTCGGCTTCCGCCTAACAAAACCCAAGTAACTCTTGGGCATCAGTCGACACAGTCTGCTTGAAGCATCTTCTCGGCATTTTGGGACAAGAGCTAATTCATGGTATCAGAGGAGAATTAGGGGTATCGGAGGAGAATTCAGGGTATTGGTGGTGAATTCAGGGTATTGGAAGAGAATTCAGGATATTGGAGGAGTTGAGTTGGCCGTGCAGGGCAAAAACCTTGGTAGACCTTGCACGAGTATTTTAATTCTCAAATAGGAGTCCCGGTGTTCTCAGAGTTTAGTTGATTTTCATTCTTGAATGATAGATTCTATTGGTCAATTTAGTGTTGATATGACAGGTCATAAAGATGAAACCTCTCAACTCAAAGCTACGGTTGTCTACGGTTTTTAACTTTGAATACCCTTACTACTTGTACCGCAAAAATCCTTTAAATCCACCATCGGACAACATGGCTTCAAGCCTCGCAATTCAAAACAAAACACTCTAAGAAGGACTAGTGTTATCCAGACAGAGTATAGCTTGGGGAGTCAGAGCTTGCTAGATATGATTAACAGGTATTCATTAATTCGCTAACCTACCCAGCTAAGCCTATTGTGGTTTAGATGCTACTTTCTGTTTGAGATCTCCGATGGTGGAGTTAAAGGATTTTTGGGGTATTAGTTGTGTCGTGACGTTTATGAAATGGACCGGCCTTGCAGGGAGGCGCAAAGTACCCGTGCCAAGGTTTGCACCACTGGAAAGACGCTAAGCAATCTTTGAAGGCGGTGGCACTTCTGAGGAGTGCCAAATACCTCAACAAAAGAAACAGCTTAACAAAATATTTAGGAGAAAAAGTAACCACAAAGTACCCAATTTCACAACAAAACAATTTCTGTTACATTAGTCATAAGTTGCAATTCTTCACTGCCTTCTGAATTTGTTTTGAAATTTCCTTCTGCTGCTTTTTTAACCTTATTTTTGGCAGTCTTCTTCACACTATTAGGGATTTGCTAGGCCTTTTCAAGTAGTAGATAGCAATGAGCTTGTATTTATAACATTGTACTTAATCATAGTTGAAAGTGGTATTTCCTATTTGCCACATAACTGTCCTCTCATTCCTTGGAAAACATATTTCCTATGTATTTTAAAACTTGAATATATGTTTTTCAAAATAAAATACGGTTTTTATACCATATTTTACAAAATGGTATAAATACCATCTCAAGTGCTAAATGAGACTGAGTTTGCCTAAAACTGGATCTTAGGAGGTGTTTGGCACGCTGTTATTTGAAATAATCTTGATTTCAAAACATGTTTTAGGCCAAATCATGTGTTGCAACAATGAGCGGGTTTGGCATGGCATTGTTTGTACATATGATAAAGTCATTGTTTGAATACATGTCTTGGAATAATATCAGAAAATTTCTACAATGATTACTAAAAGATTAATTTTATAATGAATATATATTATGTGAATATGTAAACTATATCTTAATAACCTGTGTATTGTATAGTAGGGAGAAAATAATAGAATAATTTTAGAAAGTTAATGATAGAGTTTTAAGAAATTTTATGTTAAGGGCTTTACAAAATATTATTATAAATGTTATTTTTACAGGAACACTATTTTCTGGACAAATAGAGAATTATGTATGTAATATATTAATAAATTTTATCATAGTCCATAGTATACTCTGCTGAATTTATATAAAAAGCCAAACCTGAACTGCAGAAAATCTTACTGTTACAAGAATAACATCTTTTTCAGCCAACTACATTATGCTTAAGGCTTGTACTGAAATATCTGTGACTTGAAATATATTCTGGATATCTTCCTCATCTTGATTGGTAGACATACTTGATATATAGTGTATAGTGGTTGGCTTGTATTGTAGGATAGTTGATTATGATAAAAATTTATATATAAACCTTTTTAGATTTTGTTGAGGCCAAGACAACTTTATTTTATATATTTACAATTGAAACATATTAAGTAAAATAAATTTCTTAAACTGATAACAGGTTTAAAAAATATTATTTTAAAACATGTGTAGAAACAATGATACTGTTTGGCACACTCATGTGTTCAAACAATCCATATTGATTGTTTGTACACATGTGTAGAAAACATTGTTTTGAAATCAAGATTATTTCAAACAATGGCATGTCAAACACCCCCTTAGCTTTTAGAAGATCATAATATTCCAATCTTTGAAGATTCTTTTCAAACAAGAGAGAATCAATATCCTTCACATTTCTCCTAAATACTACTATATATGAAATATATTAATACAAATACTATCTTGATGAAGGAAACATGCATGATAAATATAATTCATGCAATCCTCTCTATTCCTTGATTTTAGAAAGCTTTAACTTGATATTTTACTCACTGAAAGTGCAATTTCTATTGAAATTAAAACAAAAATGTTGGTCATCTTAATTTTATGCAATTTTTCAGACAGGAATGTGGAAGTATAAAAGTTAATAGCAGATATAGTACTAGAGGTAACTGAGTGGCAAAAGTTAGTTTATATAAGAATGTTTTATAATCAACTATGTTTTTAATTCTAGAGATTTTTTCACAATGAGTATTACAGAAAGACAATGTTAGAATATTGCTATACAGTGTTTTTTGTTAGGCATATAGAAAATGCACAGACCTCTCGGTAGGGTAACTGCGCACAGACCCTCATTTATCGCAAGCCTAACACCCCCCTCCGGCCCCGTTCTGGGGCCCGCACGTCCTTAGCGAGATTTCGAAGAGTTGCGTCCCATGACTATAATGTCACTTCAATGAAGCCCACTTCATAACACCATATACGTCGCTGCCGTCCGTCCGACCGGAAGCTGTTCGCAGGATATATAAGAGGGCACCTCTGGGTACCTCTGAGAAGTGGAACGGAGGAAATCCGTCGGAGGCGCATTGAGTTACTAGGCTTCAAAGTTAGGCATCCTAACTACGGGCCGAAAGTAACGGGACGTTTTCGGTTCGAGAATCCGCAACTACTCCTACAGAGCCCCGGAGGCCATAGGAGATAGATATGACACCAATACCTATCTGAAGGCCGCTGTATGTTGGTTGGTCCTGGAGACAGGATCCCTCGAGAGGTGATTCTCTTTGAGGCGAGGCGGACCGAGGGGAAGCTGCTCAGACTCAGAAGACCTAATAGGCGGTAGACTATGAGTGTTGGCACACCGTCTATGCAGCCTGCATTATGCATAGGTACCCGACGCATACGCTGGCCACTATGTGAAATCGGAAGAGACTACTGGGACGATAGTCAAGTCGACTGAAGTTTCAAATATAAGTCTACTCGTCTCTATAAATCGAAGACCGGTCATTCGAGGATAATCACGCATCCTACGATTAGACGGAAAAGAGTTTATGAGAACGAAAGATGGTGTGTGAGAATTCAGGGTCAAACAGTGTTCGCACTTGTCAAAGACCACGAGACGTTAGCGTACAATCTTGGATAGATACTTAGTTATAGGAGGATTAGATGTAGTCCGCGAACACTCAGACGCGGGATATAAATATCGAAGTGCCTCCCAAGCTTTTAGACATCAACAAGCAACGGAGAAGAGACCTTAACAATATAACATTGTTTTACCTACGAATCTTTATAAAATTATTTCCCTTATCGATTAAGCGAGTTCTTATGTTAGGCATATAGAAAATGCACAGACCTCTCGGTAGGGTAACTGCGCACAGACCCTCATTTATCGCGAGCCTAACACCCCCCTCCGGCCCCGTTCTGGGGCCCGCACGTCCTTAGCGAGATTTCGAAGAGTTGCGTCCCATGACTATAATGTCACTTCAATGAAGCCCACTTCATAACACCATATACGTCGCTGCCGTCCGTCCGACCGGAAGCTGTTCGCAGGATATATAAGAGGGCACCTCTGGGTACCTCTGAGAAGTGGAACGGAGGAAATCCGTCGGAGGCGCATTGAGTTACTAGGCTTCAAAGTTAGGCATCCTAACTACGGGCCGAAAGTAACGGGACGTTTTCGGTTCGAGAATCCGCAACTACTCCTACAGAGCCCCGGAGGCCATAGGAGATAGATATGACACCAATACCTATCTGAAGGCCGCTGTATGTTGGTTGGTCCTGGAGACAGGATCCCTCGAGAGGTGATTCTCTTTGAGGCGAGGCGGACCGAGGGGAAGCTGCTCAGACTCAGAAGACCTAATAGGCGGTAGACTATGAGTGTTGGCACACCGTCTACGCAGCCTGCATTATGCATAGGTACCCGACGCATACGCTGGCCACTATGTGAAATCGGAAGAGACTACTGGGACGATAGTCAAGACGACTGAAGTTTCAGACAGGAGTCTACTCGTCTCTATAAATCGAAGACCGGTCATTCGAGGATAATCACGCATCCTACGATTAGACGGAAAAGAGTTTATGAGAACGAAGATGGTGTGTGAGAATTCAGGGTCAAACAGTGTTCGCACTTGTCAAGACCACGAGACGTTAGCGTACAATCTTGGATAGATACTTAGTTATAGGAGGATTAGATGTAGTCCGCGAACACTCAGACGCGGGATATAAATATCGAAGTGCCTCCCAAGCTTTTAGACATCAACAAGCAACGGAGAAGAGACCTTAACAATATAACATTGTTTTACCTACGAATCTTTATAAAATTATTTCCCTTATCGATTAAGCGAGTTCTTAGTAGTCATAAACGAAAAGAACAATTCCGAGCCTTCCTAGACAAATCTCCGTCTATTACGAAAGATTCAGGCCTAAGTCTTCTCGACAATTATTCAGAGTCGGCTTCCGCCTAACACTATATTGTTAGCTCTCCTTGTTACCAAGGCTCACTAAATAAGTCGGTCACCACTCTACGCTAAGCAAGCGCATGAGTTCGAGTCACGCAGACGACGAGTCCGTTGAAGGCACGGTATACTACCCTGCGATTGATGATACGGTACACTACCCTGCGATTGATGATACGGTCGGTTTAGACACCCTTGAGGAACTCTCCCGAACCAATTCAATATTCGAACCACCAACCAAGGTACACTACCCCACTATTAGGTCAGTGTTACCCGGTCTGTCGGAGCTCCGAGAAATACCATTTCTGGAACAAGAAGCTCCCTCGTGGTATACCGACCCAACTCTAGTTCCTACGGAGGAACAATTTCAAAAGCTTTACGAAACCTGGTACGGGCCAGAATTCGTTTGGAAACCTTTCCTCGACTGGGACACCAGTGAAGAGGGATCCTTTGATAGTAGTTTTACACCTACTATACCTTTGGCGTGGAGGCTCGGGAACCACCCGAACTCTCATTAAGACCGAGTCCCATTATAGGAAAAGATGACAGAACCATCGTCATCGTGGTTCCCTGAAGGTCCGGGAACGCCGGTGCCATGGAGAGAACCTCCCAAAAAATTAAAAGATAAAGATGCGATGGACACCGGGAGCGAAGGAGAAAATGCACCGAGCCAACCTTCATCGCTCCCCCCGGGAATAAGGCGTCCCCCAAGAGACGGGTCACGGGCATCAAGTGTTCCCAGCTCGTCCCGCTCATCTACTCCGAGGCCAAGGGATCAGGCAGCCGACTTGGCAAGGCTAGCTGCAAGAGTAGGAGTGGTATTACGCGATGTCCGGAGAGACATTACATCCTCTATCGACTCTGCAAACATAGCGTTTGCCCAGCTCACGGGAGCTCAACAGGAAAACGCGCTCCGGCTGTTTGAAGTTCAAAGACAAATTGCCGAAGGAAAGGAACTCCATAATCAGGATATAGGGGTCCTGTTGATGCAGTGTCAGGGAGTAGAGACCGAAGTAAAGTCTCTACAAGAAAGAATAGTAAGGGAAATCGCGGAAAACCTGGCACAACAAGCTGCCAGACAAGAACATCACGAAGGGGTTACCTCGCAGTTACACCAGACCACGCTTGAACGGGACATTCTTCTACAACAAGCAGTAGAAGAAATCAGAAAGGAAATGAAGGACCGAGACCGGAAGGTAAATAGTGCCTTCAAGGAAAGAGATGCGCTCTTTCAAAACGAGGCAAAGAAGACTCGTGAGGCACTCTCGTCTCAACAGAGTGAACTCAAAAAGATTGGTGAAGCGGTCCAAGAACTTCTCGTTTCCTCGAGAAAGAAAGAGACTCCGAAGGAAAAACCGGAAGCTAGCAAGCGTGTAAGGATGGAGTCGGTGGAAGATGATGATGAGTACTATTCCAGACCGACTAGGCAAGAAAAAGGAAAACAAATTGAGAAACCTCAAGCTAGTCGGGAAGGGACCTCAGACGCAACTCCACCACCTGGACAAGGAGGGGGATACCCTAGTGATGACGACGGTGACGACAGCGACCATGACGCTGAAGGAAAAAGGGGCGGTGGGCCAGAAAGGCGCCGCAGGGGTCTAACCCCAGAACAATCAGACCTGGCGAATGTCCTGGCGGAAGCCTTCGTGGTAAACACAAAACGGCCAGCGGAGGCACCACCGCTTTTTGAAGGAGAAAAGCACCAGGATGTGCACATTTGGCTTCAGCAATGTATCGATTACTTCGACCGAAATCCTCACATTTGGAGAGATGACCGGGAACGGGTCATATACGCCCTCAACCGTACCAAGGGAAAGATAGTAACACCATACACGATATGGTACCGGAGAAAGATGGACGGGCTACAGGGCGAAACCCAAAATCGGAATTTTCGAAGATGGACCCGCTTCTCGTACGAAATAGGAAAGGCCTTTGCGCCTCTACAGGAGGGACGACAAGCCCTGCGGGACATGAAGGAAGTAAAATACAAGGGCAACATTCAAACCTACCTCCGAATCATGCACAACCTGAATAACAAAGCCAATATGACAGGTGAATCATGGAGAGAGACAGTTGAAAGAAACTTGCCCGAAGACATTCTCACCCGTATCTCCTTCCAGAAGTTCGATACCGACGAGGAATGGGAGGATGTTGTAATAGAAGCCGGCCGGGCAGAAGAAGACCTTCAGTACCGAAAAAAGTTACTGAAAGAAGGCAGTTCCCGACACACCTCCTCTAAGGATACAAAGGACAAATCCTCAAGAGATGAAAGGCCGGATAAGCCACGAAGAGATAAGGCTTATATAAAAGGAGGTGGAGGACCCTCACGAAAAAGGAAACGTGAAGATCACAAGTCGGAACGGCCAACTAAGAAATTAGGAGGAAGTGCTCCGATCACACACTCGAATTGGTCGGAAGCACACCAAGGAATCTCGCAAAGCGTCATTGATACGAGAAAAAAGGACAATAACTGCACGAGATGTGGAAAAAAGAACCACACATATAAGACGTGCTATGGGAACATTCAAGTATCGGCAGCGACAGTCAGCCGAAGGCCATTACGAATGGGCCCTAACCGAGCAAGGTCCGCCAAACCACCAAGACCTGCTCGAAAACCCGCACAAGCTGGACAGGTCAGAACCACCAGCCGATTGTGGGAATTAGGTGAAGACGAAGAAATCACATAAGTCTTCACAAAGGTACCGACAACGACGGTGTTCGGGTAGTCTAGTAGACACATGGTCTCTAGGAATCGAAATCAACGGCAAGACAGGAGACCGAAGCGAGGCAAGCAACCATGCTGGACGACCTGAGTGGGAGTACACGCGTCCCTCTTGCTAAGACAAGAGGATTAACAAAGAGCAATGGTGACATTGGCGGCGCCTCTATGCTTCCCAAGGTAATAACGTATGTTTCGCCCCAATGTCCCGGACACATGCTTGTTTGGGTAGTCAGGCACGTGACCTGGAATCTGAAAGGTCTCCGATAAGGACCAAAACCTAGACAGGAAACAGACAGCACCAAGGGTACCGACAGGAGCGACAGTAGGGCTAAGATGAGAGACTTAGAGAGACGAGCGAGGCGTATCTTCGGCCAATAGGTACAAGAGCTCTAGACCTCATCTCTAATTATTACTTCTTAGGTGCCGCGCTGGTACTGGACGGGCACCCGATAAAATGAGGACACTGTCTACGGTTAAGCGAGGGTGGATAATAAGCCCGGGAAGGTTATCAAAGGGACAGCCGACCAGCCCTACGCACCCGGCTCTTGTCCCCATGATATCTGGACGATGGCAGAGACCCCCAAGTTTGGTTCCACAGGTAGAAAAAGTGGAAGGTATGGGAACTCCTCGGCAGGAGGTAAAGACCGCTAGTAGTGGGCTGCCCGATATACCAAGAACATTTCAGTTTGTCTGAGGAGACCTCAATGGTCGAAACCGTGCGGGCATGGTAACAAACACCTTGTTACATAATGCCAAAACGAAAGCCAGAAGAAGATCGCGGTCAGCCGCGAAGACGCAAGCTTTACGCGTCTCTACCTAAAAGATATTCCTGCCCTGAGGGAGACGCCTACCTCTTTTTAAACCATAGGCGACAAAGAATTAAAGTCCTATTGGACTCAGGCTCTAATGTGTTCGTTATCAATCAAAGATTGGTACAGGAACACCGATTACCGTTCACACAACGGTCGGACGCGGTCAAAATTTATGGGTTTGATGGGACCGCAGCAGTCTCCGGAGGGAAGTTTTACACCCATCCCTTATGGTTAGAAATAGGAAGAAATAAACATCTGTCTGAGATAACCTGCGAAATAGCAGAACTTGGATCATACGGGATGATCATACCATTCGGCTGGTGGCATGAGGAACATCCTATATCCCACATTGAAGACCCAAAAAGATGGTCGTTCGACGCAAAATGTTGCGAAAAATGTGTGGAAGAAGACGAAGGAATAGCCGACATGTTCGAATACGATGAGACGGTAGCCTTTGACGAAAACGCCGCCTATATTGGAAGAATTGGCGCTAGTGAAAGTCCCGACGATATAGTCTTGGGATCGCTACCTCAAGAATATTGGCGACACAAGGACCTATTCTTGCCACAGACAGCGGAAAAGTTGGCGCCCCGGAGGACGTTCGATCATGAAATCGAACTAAAGGACGACGCGAAAGCGCCCTGGGGTCCAATATACCCCTTGTCAGAAAAACAGCTTGCCGCATTAAGAGAATACCTTAAAATGATGATGGATCAAGGAAAAATCACAAGGAGCAAATCCCCCGCAGGCGCACCAGTGCTGTTCGTCCCGAAACCCGACGGCAAACTTCGGTTAGTTGTAGACTACCGAAACCTCAACCGTATTACGGTTTTGAACAAGCACCCACTGCCACTGATGTCCGAGCTCAGAGATCGGGTAGCTGGGGCTAAAATTTTCACAAAGCTTGATCTGAAAGACGGCTATCATCTGATAAGAATTAAAGAAGGGGACGAGTGGAAGACAGCTTTTCGAACTCGATACGGCCATTACGAGTACAAGGTGATGCCTTTTGGGCTCGTTAATGCTCCCGCAACCTTCCAAGATATGATGAACCAAGTCCTGCATGAATTTTTGGACTACGGAGTGGTCTGCTATTTGGATGACATTTTGATATATTCAAAGGATGAAAAGAGTCACGTTGAGTTAGTCGATCAAGTCTTGCAAAGACTCGCCGACTACCAACTAGCTGTATCCTTGAAAAAGTCAGTCTTTCATGTCCAGGAGGTAGAATTCCTGGGATATATGGTATCTGTCGAAGGGGTGGCTATGAGCACGAGGAAAGTCGACTCCGTATTAAGTTGGAAATCGCCGGCGTCGGTAAAAGAAGTCCAGATATTCATTGGATTTGCCAATTTTTACCGACGATTTATACGAAGTTTCTCCGGAGTGTGTAAACCTATAACGGAGACACTAAAAGGAAATCCAAAGGATTTTCATTGGGGCGCTGAGCAAGAATCAGCGTTCAAAGAGTTAAAGCATCGCTTTACGACTGCGCCCATACTACAACATTTCTATCCAGAACGCGAAACGGTAGTAGAAACGGATGCAAGCGACTTTGCCTTAGGCTGTGTCTTGTCACAATTTGTGGAAAAAAGACTACATCCAGTTGCCTTCCACTCACGAAAGTTGAACTCGGCAGAACGCAACTACGAAATTCATGACAAGGAACTGCTTGCAATCCTAGAAGCATTCAAAGAATGGAGACAATATTTAGTGGGCACGGAAAAACCTGTGACGGTTTACACCGATCACCAAAACCTACAATACTTCCTTACTTCCAAGGTTTGGAGTGGACGCCAAATCCGGTGGGCTCAGAAGCTAGCAGAATATAATTTTAAGATTGTTTACCGACCAGGAACCAAGGGCGGAAAGCCTGATGCGCTAAGTAGACGGCCGGAGTACCGTCCTGAGGAGGGAGCTACGCATCGCGAACAAACCGTTTTGAAACCAGAACACTTCCAAGTAATGCTGTTGGCACTACAGGAGGAGAAGGAAGAAGGATTAGGGAAAGAAGTACTGGGCTGGAGCGATGAGAAAGACCTGGCGTTGAGGCCAGAGACGAATACCTCGGACAAATACATCCGAGTAAGACGATTGAACCACAAGGCAAGGTTACCCACTAAAGGTTCAAGAATGGCAGCCGGACATGACCTCTATGCCATAAGCGACGCCATTATCCCTAAACGAGGACAAGTGCTACTCGATACTGGAATAGCAATAAGCCTACCAGCAGGGACATATGGACGAGTAGCGGCCCGTAGTGGGTTAGCAGTACGTTCCGGAATTTCGGTCGGCGCAGGAACAATAGACGCCGACTATACGGGAGAACTCAAAGTCTTGCTATATAATCACAAGGATGTTGATTGCCAAATCCGAGAAGGAGACAGAATGGCTCAACTCATAGTGGAAAAAATCGACACATCTGATTTAATGGAGGTCGATAAGCTAGACGAGACTGAAAGAGGAGCCCAAGGTTTCGGAAGTACCGACATCGCTACAAGAAGTCTAATAATAAAGGAACAAGAACCCATCATATGTCAGCTGGAAGCGTCGGCAGCCGAAAATTTGTCCTGGTACGACATTAAAGAAGTACCAGAGAAAGTACTAATATCAACGGCCATGCTAAAGCAAAAGACAATGAAGAAGTTTAACCCCGAGTTCCTTGAACAACTTCTTGAGGCGACGCTATCGGATGGAGACTGGCTGAGACGACGCGAGGACTTGTCAAAGCTCCGAAATGAAGGAAAAGAATTCCCTAAGAACTGGACACTGATCGACGACCTTCTATACTATAAGAATCGTCTATTCGTCCCAGACAACCAAGCATTGTACACCAAGATAGCCGAGGGATGCCATGACGCAAAGATAGCCGGACACTTCGGACAAGAAAAAACCCTAGAAATCATCATGAGAGATTTTTATTGGAAAGGGCTAGCCGAATGGATCAACGACTACGTGCGGTCCTGTGATGAATGTCAACACAACAAGTCGCCCCGACATGCGAAATACGGACTGTTGCAACCATTGCAGACGCCGTTCACGGCATGGTCATCGATATCAGTAGACTTCATCACCCAACTACCAGAATCACAAGGTTGTACACAAATCATGGTAGTTGTTGACCGGTTTACAAAAATGGCACACTTTCTTGGACTACAGACTACGGCTACGGCAAAGGATGTCGCAAACACGTTCTTAAGGGAGGTTTGGAAGCTACACGGCTTACCAACGGAGATCATTTCGGATATGGACTCTAAGTTCGCTGGCGAGTTTTGGGAATCATTGTGTAAGGCGTTGGATATAAAACGACGAATGTCGACGGCATATCATCCACAGACGGATGGACAGACAGAGAGAACCAACCAAGTGCTGGAAGGATACCTCCGAAGTTTTATTAACTATGACCAAGATGATTGGTATCAGTTACTGCCGCTAGCAGAACATGCATATAACAACTCTGCAACCAACGCTCACGGAATGTCCCCCTTTTACGCGAACTATGGTTTTCACCCACAAACTGAGTGGATGAAAGAACGTGAAGTTCAAAACCCCGGCGCTACCCTATACGCGAACTGGATTAAGACGATACATGAACAGGCGAAAAGCTCGCTTGAAAAGACACGGGAAGGAATGGCGAAATACTACGATCGGAAAGCCAAAAAGCAACCTGAGTTTAAAATTGGCGACAAAGTTATGCTAAACGCGAAAAACATACGCACTAGACGGAAGTCGAAAAAGCTAGCACCCAAACTCTATGGGCCGTTCCAAATACTGGAAAAAAGAGGCGACCGAGCGTTTAGACTAAACATTTCCGACCGATGGAATATTCACCCGGTCTTCCACGTATCCTTACTTGAACCATATCGAGAATCGATTCATCCAGAACGCAAACAACCTCCCAGAGAGCCAGAAGAGGTTGAAGGGGACCTGCAATGGGAAATAGAGAAAATTGTCCGTAGCGAAATACGGACATATAGGAAAAGGGTCAGCAACCGGTATAGGCAGATACGGGAGCTATGGTATTTTGTGAAATGGCAGGGTTGTGCGGAAGATGAAAATACTTGGGAACCCGCTACAGGCATGGAAAATGCCGAAGAAGTAGTCAAAGAGTTTCATCGAGACAACCCGGAGATGCCTGGACAGGAAGAAGTAAGACGATGAGGAAAAGGTTTTCCTACGGTGGACAAGCAAACGCCGGAAGGTTTTTTACCCTGACCACATCGGGTCTTAAAAGGAAATTTGTTAAATAGAGATAACCAAGAAGGTGTTCGAGACGAAACCTTGTAGGAGGGAGCTCATGTTAGGCATATAGAAAATGCACAGACCTCTCGGTAGGGTAACTGCGCACAGACCCTCATTTATCGCAAGCCTAACACCCCCCTCCGGCCCCGTTCTGGGGCCCGCACGTCCTTAGCGAGATTTCGAAGAGTTGCGTCCCATGACTATAATGTCACTTCAATGAAGCCCACTTCATAACACCATATACGTCGCTGCCGTCCGTCCGACCGGAAGCTGTTCGCAGGATATATAAGAGGGCACCTCTGGGTACCTCTGAGAAGTGGAACGGAGGAAATCCGTCGGAGGCGCATTGAGTTACTAGGCTTCAAAGTTAGGCATCCTAACTACGGGCCGAAAGTAACGGGACGTTTTCGGTTCGAGAATCCGCAACTACTCCTACAGAGCCCCGGAGGCCATAGGAGATAGATATGACACCAATACCTATCTGAAGGCCGCTGTATGTTGGTTGGTCCTGGAGACAGGATCCCTCGAGAGGTGATTCTCTTTGAGGCGAGGCGGACCGAGGGGAAGCTGCTCAGACTCAGAAGACCTAATAGGCGGTAGACTATGAGTGTTGGCACACCGTCTATGCAGCCTGCATTATGCATAGGTACCCGACGCATACGCTGGCCACTATGTGAAATCGGAAGAGACTACTGGGACGATAGTCAAGTCGACTGAAGTTTCAAATATAAGTCTACTCGTCTCTATAAATCGAAGACCGGTCATTCGAGGATAATCACGCATCCTACGATTAG
Organism: Tuber indicum; assembly: GCA_006112555.1. Lineage (NCBI taxonomy): Eukaryota > Fungi > Ascomycota > Pezizomycetes > Pezizales > Tuberaceae > Tuber > Tuber indicum. The sequence continues at coordinate 351,032 of VBSK01000419.1, forward strand.
ACGGAAAAGAGTTTATGAGAACGAAGATGGTGTGTGAGAATTCAGGGTCAAACAGTGTTCGCACTTGTCAAGACCACGAGACGTTAGCGTACAATCTTGGGAAAGGTACTTAGTTATAGGAGGATTAGAAGTAGTCCGCGAACACTCAGACGCGGGATATAAATATCGAAGTGCCTCCCAAGCTTTTAGACATCAACAAGCAACGGAGAAGAGACCTTAACAATATAACATTGTTTTACCTACGAATCTTTATAAAAATATTTTCTTCACTCAGATCTAAGCGAGTTCTTAGTAGTCATAAACGAAAAGAACAATTCCGAGCCTTCCTAGACAAATCTCCGTCTATTACGAAAGATTCAGGCCTAAGTCTTCTCGACAATTATTCAGAGTCGGCTTCCGCCTAACA